>JAMWET010005296.1:0-457762 GCA_024036415.1 Prochilodus magdalenae
TAATAAAAAATTAAGTTTTTCTTTGGACGTATGCTATATAAGATTAAAATACTGAGTTTTTCCATTAAACTCATTTGGCCTAAAATGCCAATTTAAACAGAGTAGCCTGTCCAGGACATGGTGCCATCCAACTCCCTTACTATGACGATACCTCAACACCAGAATTTCTTAACCCCTCCTGGATGGCGGCTATCCCTGATAACCAGTCTCTGTCTGAGGTCACTATGCCAGGAACCCACAACACCATGGCCCTTTATGGCGGCGTCCTTGCTCAGTGCAACTCCCTGGCCCCTGGAAAGCCAACTCCAGGCTGGTGTTCGCTTTTCTAGAATACGTGTGCGTTCACGTACAAGGCAACCTCACCATCCATCAGATGGCATTTCCTACCAGTGGGCACACTTTGGGGACGTGCTAGAGGGCATAGTGGCTTCCTTACAGCAGTAACCCTACATGAAACAGTGCTGATGAGGCTAAAAAGAGGAGGTTGAGTGAGACTGGAAGACATCTACGGGTCGGTGGTACGCTATGTCAATGAATACGCCAACTGGGACCTGCTCTGGCATAGCCGGCTGATACCAACTATGGGTGAGGCAAGGGGGAAGCTTATTGTCCTGCAAGACTTCCTTGACCTACCTGGGCTTGCGGTAAACCAATTCAATCACTAGACATTGCTGATCAATGGAAGGTAAGAATAGACTCTTGTTCAATTAAATAATGTATATATACACAGTATATATACTTAGTCGGCAGAGGAAGTAATAGCTCCAGAGATATGGCCCAGAAGAAGGGTATGTTTTCTGTAACGTTGCTCTAAAGGGATGATGATTGCTGTTCTGACCTGTTCTGACTAACACTGACTATTACACAATGATGGTTTGAATAACCCATGAAATTCCCACCTCAGTCTTCAAAAGCTAACATTCCAACACTCCAGCAAAGGGACTTGTTTACCTCGGAGAATGTAATGATGTCAAGTTTTAGTGACATATTTTCACAGTCTCCAAAAGTGTACTTTATGTCTTGTTGGTGGTCAGTTTATGGAAGTCATACAGAGAACCAGGCTCTTGCTCAGTTAAAAGCATACTCAAATACAGTTAAAGAGAGAGAGCGAGAGAGCGAGAGAGAGAGAGAGAGAGAGAGAGTCAAGTAAAGCTGCATTTTGTGAAAGCTGACAAAAGTGATTGGGCAGTGGTATGTTTGTGAATGCATCTATGTGAAATTATGCGCTAGATGCGGCAACAAATGTTTTGTTCACTCAGACTAAATTACATTCTGATTATTACCTCATAAACACTTGCTAAAAACATTTTTGGCGTCTGACGCATTGGCTCATTTCTCAAGCCAACTGTTCGTTTTCACATAAGTCAGCATGTTCCAAGCCGCCACTAGCAGTACCAGTTGCAGTTTTTGTTTACGTTTACTCCACTTTGGTTCACAGAGACCTAAAACACTAGTACGACTTTAAAACACTCCGCTGCATTTCAATGACAGCTCTTCATTTTTTCATTACTTTGATGCAGGGCTTTGAGGTCAATGAAAGAGTTTTCTTGTGATTGGGTGTATTGTGTTCACCACAGTAGAAAAACTAGTCACAGTAAAGTCCTCCTACACTGCTGGTTATGTTCAAAGTGCTGCTGCATTCTTGTTTTTTAATGTGGTGGCTGTAACAACGGATACTACTATGGAAACTCAAGACAATAGGGACCCATGGACCAAATCTGATGTAACAGGATTAAGGTTTTTGAGGTGAAGAAAGATTTATATCTTTTTTAAACGTTCGCTCTGTTTGCTCTGCACCAATTCCCCTTAACCTTCCAATCTGCTGAAGTATGTTGGGATCTGTAAAATGGCTTTAAATTAAATTACAGTGTGGCATTTGAAGTTGCCTGAGCTTGTAGTAGTTGCAGTTTTTATGTGGACCTTTTTTTATATGGATTTTTGCCAGCCTCGTTGTCGTTTTGGGGACCAGAATGGTCATGTCTCAACAGGTTTTTAAGCTACTTATGACTAACAAGGCATCACACCATGGCAGTGATTAGGGCCTCACAATGCAATCATATTTGCCGTAGTAGATTTGAAAACTAGATTTATGTCTGAATGGAAGATTATTCGGTGATAAAGGCATAGAAAAACAGCTGAATGTCGTCGACTCAGGACAAGAACAGAGAATGAACCAGGTAGCCTTGGAAACCATTTGGTTCATAATACTGGGTCCTGGTGATGCATGCTAATGCTAAAGCTGGTTGGTCTCACAAAAATAGTGAGTTAGAAAATATATGCATTTTTTCTTGTTAAATGAACACATTAACTCTTTTTAAAGTGCAGTATATTCAGTAAGCTTGTTTTTCAGTCATCAGGTTCTATAAATACACTGTGAGAAAAAGTATAACCTTAAAATAAAAGGAATGTTGATTACTTTAAGTATTTTCAAAACCAAGCACTCCAGTACTCAGGGACAATGATTTGACAACGTTCACTTGTATTGAATATTTGATCCAGACTGATTGTATAAGTATTGCGATAAACACACTATACAAATTAAATATGTAAGGAAATATTGTACTTGTATTTAAATTGAATATCTACTGAAAGTAATACAACTGTGTGGCTACTAAAAGGTTAAAGCACTCATCTGATAGTGAGAAGCCATCACAATATGTATCAGAGATTCCCTGAGCCCAATGTGTGATTACATGTAACCAGGCAAAGCCTTGTGTCCACAGGTGCCCTCCTCCAGCCTGTTGATGTTGATAAGAAATGGACGAGTGTCTACACCCACCTGGAAAAACGCTTGCGATTGGCAACAAGGCCCAAATATTTCCTCACATTTTTCCAGTGGTGCAAGCATCTTAGCATACCCCAGCGCCCTGGCCCAGCTCATTAATCCACGCCTGTATGAGTACTTAAGCGCCCAAGCAGGCCAGAAGAAAAACGCTTTGGCATCATCACAATGGACTTTCCAGGGCAGTGCTAGCCAAAAACTATCATTGACTTCAACTAAGGAGATGAAAGGGGGGAAAACGCGCATGGACAAATCTAAAGCAAATACTGAATATAATATACACATAATATACATTTTCTATAATGACCAAACACCTATAACATCAGAAATCTTAAACCTTGAAAACCCCAAGTATATAATTGCTGTCAGAACAAAAACCTTTTTCTCTGTTTTCCTTCTGTTGTCATTGATCTTCCCCTTTACTGATGCAAATGCAATTCGTATTTTAAATTACACCTCAGAGAGGAAAAATATATTTGTATAATAATTGTGCTTCATAATATATTCATATTATTTTTGGACAATAATACAGTTCTCAAAGTACTACTGTAATGGAATGCTTGCACTTGATTCTTTATTTGACAAATTTCATTCCCCAGTACTTTACTCCTTGACAGAATGTGG
The DNA here is from genome assembly GCA_024036415.1 of Prochilodus magdalenae. Lineage (NCBI taxonomy): Eukaryota > Metazoa > Chordata > Actinopteri > Characiformes > Prochilodontidae > Prochilodus > Prochilodus magdalenae. The sequence continues at coordinate 3,407 of JAMWET010005296.1, forward strand.
GCTTGAGTCAGCAGCTTAATTCGACTTAAAACTGCATGTTGACTGACTGATAAATGAATGACTTTGCCTTTAACTGACTCAAGACTTTGAATGCAAATGGATAAAAAGTAATCCACAAAAACTCAATACAATAATAAAACCTTTCATTTCCAACCTAATGTGTGTGACTTTCATCACATTTTATTTTGTTACTGATGACGTTTCAGTCTAATGGGCAGAATGAAGCTTTATATGCAGTAAATGTGGTCCTAAAGGAAAGAAACTAAACAGATTGATACTCATGACTTCCACTGAAGAGCAACTATGTTAGCTATAACAGTAGTATTTCAAGGTGTCAGGTAAACGAGTTTAAATTCGAATAAGTTATGGATCACATTTTTGTTAAACCTTACCGCTGTTGGATTAGTTACTGTGCTACCTAGCTAGCATATACAGTGGGGTGCGAAAGTTTGGGCAGCCTTGTTAATTTTCCTGATTTACCTTTATAAAGCATTGATTGTTTGGATAAAAAAAATCCGTTAAATATATCATATAGGGGACAAACACAGTGATATTTGAGAAGTGAAATGAAGTTTATATGATTTACAGAAAGTGTGCAATAACTGGTTAAACAAAAGTAGGCAGGTGCATAAATTTGGGCACCAAAAAAAAAAAATTTACTCAATATTTAGTAGATCCTCCTTTTGCATTCTTTCTTTACAAAAACATCTCTAGTTCATTCAGGCTTGATGGTTTCCAAACATGGACAGCTCTCTTTAAGTGACACCACAGATTTTCAATAATATTCAGGTCTAGGGACTGAGATGGCCATTCCAGAACGTTGTTCTTGTTCCTCTGCATGAATGCATTAGTAGATTTTGAGCAGTGTTTAGGGTCGTTGTCTTGTTGGAAGATCCAGCCCCGGCACAGCTTCAGCTTTGTCACTGATTCCTGGACATTGGTCTCCAGAACCTGCTGATATTGATTGGAATCCATGCGACCCTCAACTTTAACAAGACTTCCAGTCCCTGTACTGGCCACACAGCCCCACAGCATGATGGAACCACCACCAAATTTTATTGTAGGTAGCAGGTGTTTTCCTTGGAGTGCTGTGTTCTTTTTCCTCCATGCATAACGGCCCTTGTTATGCCCAAATAACTCTATTTTAGTTTCATCAGTCCACAGCACCTTATTCCAAAATGAAGCTGGCTTGTCCAAATGTGCTTTAGCATACCTCAAGCGGCTCTGTTTGTGATGTGGGCGGAGAAAAGGCTTCCTCTGCATCACTCTCCCATACAGCATCTCCTTGTGTAAAGTGCGCCGAATAGTTGAATGATGCACAGTGTCTCTATCAGCAGCAAGATCATGTTGTAGGGCTTTGGTGCTGGTCTGTGGGTTGACTCTGACTGTTCTCAACATCCTTCGCTTCTGTTTATTTGAGATTTTTCTTGGTCTGCCACTTCGAGCGGACCAAATCTCTGAGATAGCTTTCTGTATCCTTCCCCTAAACCATGACGGTGAACAATCTTTGTTACAACTGCCCCCCTTAAATACCCTTTCTCATAATTAGAGTCACCTGTGTATGGAGGTCAAGGGTCACTGAACTTACCAAACCAAATTGGAGTTCCAATAATTAGATCTAAAGGTTTTTTTTTGAAATCAATAAAATGGGACAACAGTGCCCAAATTTTATGCACCTGCCTACTTTTGTTTTTAACCAATTATTGCACACTTTTCTGTAATTCATATAAACTTCATTTCACTTTCTCAAAATATCACTGTGTTTGTCCTATATGATACAGTTGAAACAAAAGTTTACATACCACTATATAAAAAGACACATATGCATTTTTTTCTCACTGTCTGACATGAAAATCAGAATAAACTTTTCCCTTTTTAGGTCAGTATAGGGATTACACAATTATTTCTATTTGCTAAATGTTAGAATAATGAGAGAGGAATTTTTTTTAAGGCAATTTTTATTACTTTCTTTAAAGCTCAAAAGTTTAAATACATTTCACTTCGTATTTGGTACTATTGCCCTTAACTGTAGACTTGGGTCAAACGTTTTGGATATCCTTCCACAAGCTTTTCACAATAGTTGGCAGGAATTTTGGCCCCATTCCTCCTGACAGAAATGGGTAACTGGAGCCATGTTTGTAGGCCGCCTTGCTCGCACATGCCATTTCAGCTTCGCCCATAAATTTCAATAGGACTGAGATCAGGGCTTTGTGATGGCCACTCCAAAACATTAACTTTGTTATCCTTAAGCCACTTTGTAACCAGTTTTGGCAGTATGGCTTTGGGTCATTGTCATTTGGAGATTCATTGCGCCCAAGCTTTTAACTTCCGGTTGATGTCTTGAGATGTTGCTTCAGTCATTTTCCCCATAATGTTCTTTCCTCATGATGCCATCTATTTTGTGAAGTGCACCAGTCCCTCCTGCAGCCAAAACAACCCACAGCATGATGCTGCCACCCCCCGTGTTTCACAGTTGGGATGGTGGTCTTAGGTTTGCAAGCTTCCCCTTTTTCCTCCAAACGGAACGATGGTCATTATGGCCAAACAGTTCAATTTTGGTTTCGTCAGACCACAGGACATGTTCTCCAAAAAATGAAGGTCTTTTTCCCTATGTGCATTTGCAAACATTAATCTGGCTTTTTATGTTTCGGTTGGAGTATGGATTCTTCCTGCAGAGTGGCCTTTCAGCCCATGTCGATACAGAGCTTCGTTTCACTGTGGATAATGATACACTCTTTACCAGCCTTCAGCCATCATGTCCCACAAGGTCTTTTTGCTTTTTGCTCTTGGTTGATATGCACACTTAGAACCAAAAGCACGTTCATCTCTGGGACATAGAACCTTTTTCCTTCCTGAGCAGTATGATGGCTGGACATTACCATCTTTTTTGTTACTTAGGGTATAATTGTTTTGTACAGATGAACGAGGCACCTTCAGGCATCTGGAAATTGCAACCAAGGATGAACCAGACTTGTGCAAGTCTACAATTCTCTTCCTGATATCTTGGCTGATTTCTTTCGACTTTCCCATGATGTTACTCAAAGAAGCAGCGTGTTTCAGGTGTTATGCCTTAAAATACATCCACAGTGTGGTTCTTTAATTAACTCAGATGTTGCCAAAGATAAACCTATAAGTAGCTTGCAAAGACATGACATCATCATATGGGCTGTCCCAAACTGTTCAAAGGCATAGTAATCTTAGTGTATTTAAACTTTGAGCTTGAAGGAAGTAATAAAAAATTGCCTTAAAAAATTTCTTCTTTTCATTATTCCTCTAACATTTAGCAAATAGAAATAATTTGTGGTAATCCTAACTGACCTTAAAAAAGGGGAAAAGTTTATTCTGATTTCATGTCAGACAGTGAGAAAAAAAATGCATATGTGTCTTTTTATATAGTGTATGTAAACTTTTGGTTTCAACTGTATATTTAATGCAATTTTTTATTCCAAATACAATATCAATGCTTTATAAAGGTAAATCAGGAAAATTAACAACACTGCCCAAACTTTTGCACCCCACTGTAACTGTTGCCAGGAAAAAAAACACTAATCACCCCATACAGTAATTATTCAATTTGTAGGTTTTTACCTATTGCTAAGTTAATGCCAGGTGGAGATCTTTTTGTGGCCAGGCAGTGTATATGACACATATATGACAAACTACTTCTACTAAATACTACTAACTTCTTCTTTTAAGTCAGCTAAACCAAGACAAGGAGCAAATGCTTCAATTTCAATATGCTGAAAACCAAAAGCATTGATTGAGCAGTTGCATGTGTACTAGGGCATAGTTTTTGAAAAAATGAATAATACATCTCATATATATATCTAACAGTATCACCAAGTGACCAACAGTTCCATAGTACACATTCAGAAAGGGGGGGTTTTCAGAGACACACTTATGACACTCTAACACCAATTACTATTTGTTATTAATTTACAAAAATCTGAACCTTTCAGCGTGGTAGGAGCCACAATGCTCCTTGTAGCGTTAGTGTAAAGTTCATTGTTTGATTCGTTTATATGCATTATTTTAGAATGGTTTATTTTGGTATGTGAACATCATTAGATTATTTGTAATTGCTTTGCCCGCGTAACTATGGAGATTCGGGTTGTGGAATCCCCGTATGTGCGGATTTGCATGTATTTGGGGAGTGGGCGGGGCTTACGGGGACTAGGGTGCACGCACGGTTTTCTGATTAGGTGGTCGTGGAGTGTTTTTCGTGCTGTGTTCATCTCTTCAATTGTGTACCTGTTCAGCGCCTGAAATAAGGAAAATAAAGAGAAGATTTTCAACGGAACGCATGTGGTTGGTAGAATAGGCTACCAGCATTGGGACACCTGTCAGTCACGTGGCTCCGCCGTAGTTTCGGTTGAGAAAATCAGTTGCACAGCTTTTATGGTAAAACTCCATGTAAATGCTAAAAGTCTGATTGACAGCACATTCGCAGAGTTCCTACACACTTTTGGTCAAATCACTTGGTCAACAGGGTGTCGTAGAGTTATGAGAGCAAATTAAATGTAAATGTCACAAAAACGGACAGATTAGCCACAGGCTTTTGACAATATCACGTTTGGACACTTTTGAGTTCACAGCAGCCAGGCTGTGGACTGCACACCAAATGGTGGACATTCCTGCACCTTTTCTGATCCTTAATATTAGAAAATGGATGAACGACGGGATAGAACAGCGTGTACTGTTATTATTTTGTACGATTGTTGAAAAGGTTCAGGCTTCGCTGAAGTGTTTGCTTTCAGAGGACCGAGCAACAAATCTAATATTGTGCCCTATATGAACATCTTTCTGTGAAATGAATAAATGACCACAATGAACTGCAAAAGCAGCACTGGCGGTAGAGTGGAACAGGGATGTACTATTCAAACAGTTCAAACAAACAGCTCTTACAGTTAAAAACGCTTCTAGCAAATCAACTGGAATCAGGTTTCACTATTGCTATACTCATGTTTCCTTGTTGGACTGTTCTGTATTAAAGATCAGTAAGCGCGTTTTACGGCCAGGTCTCTCCCAGCACTAGACCAATCAGTTTTTCTCAGAGAGACCTTAACTGGTGTCTTGGCTTGTGTCTTCCAAGCAACAAATCTTTATTTTATTGGGGAAGCCAATAGGTTGAAGTGCCTCCTCAGCAATGGGATACACTCTTAAAAGTAAAGGTGCCATAAAGTGTTATTTGAAGTGATGCCTCTGGAGAACCACATTTGGTTCCCTAAAGAACCTTTTGTGGGATAGTTTCAGGGACATTTCATGCTGTAAGCAGTATAAACCCAAAGCCCTAGACTTACAGGGGACCAAATGAAAATGTGTTTTCTACTGTATTTGCTGGTTCGTTAAAGGTTTAATTATTATTATTATTATTATTATTATTGTTACGATAATTACTGTAATAATTTTGCATTTATCATTTATAAGTTTGCATATTTTTGCAAAAGTTATGGTAAGGAATTACCTGTATATAAGCCAACTTTTCAAAACAACAAAGCCAACTGTGCAAACTAAAAAAAGTACAAATACAAAATAGTTACTGAATCTGAATCACAACCAGAATCTCTTTATTTGATACACATACAAGGAACTTGTTTTGGTGAGTCATATATGTAGAACATGTAGCATACTAAACAGACCAGACCAGACACAGACTGTTTACCAGTATTTAATCAAAGTTTAATGAAATACGATAAATAAAATAAAGAACTGGAATAATACAGGGGTGGAAGGGAGCTAAGGGTTGTCCCAATATCTGTCCTTACACATGTATGGATGTGCTATACATGAGGAGGTCTGAGTAGACCACTATTATAAAGGACACTATTTACAGAATGCTACAGAATAATATTAACATTAGTTGAGCTCCTGCAGAACCATGCAAACCATGTTATATTACAGACGAGTCAATGTGATTCAATACTGAGATCCTGCACAAGTATAAGCTTCAGTTTAAAGTTTAAGGTGACCACCGTAGTTTAGTGAGCGCAGCTCTGTGTAGAAAAAGCTGTTGTGCTGGTTTGTGTTGGTTTTGATGGCCCTGTGTCCTCTGGCAGAGGAACGTGTCTGGAAGAGGTGATGTTCAGGATGAGAGGGGTCAGCTGTAATTTTGCCAGCACGCTTCTTCACCCTGCTGTAGTAGATGTGCTGAAGTCTTGACAGACTACATCCATCTGAGCTGCTCTGCTCTTCTGATTATGTGCTGGTATTTGGCTTGTTCTTGTGAAGTGGAGGAACCAATCTAGTTGGTTATGGATGATGTGAGGATGAATTGATGAGTGCTGTATAGAACTGGATTCAATCAGGATTGAGGTAGATTGAAATTCCTCAGCTGTCTCAGGAGAAAACATTCTTTTCTGTACTTTCTTGGGCTATGGGACCGTATTCTTCTACCACATCGGGTCCCATGATAGGGTTTTTAACCTAATTTATAGATTTGCCTGCCTATGTTCCAAACTGGTTGGATAGGGCATGCGCTACAGAGTTCCTTTTAATAATGTTCAGCAATGATGTGGAAATTGATGACATCAATTATAGCTTTTTTTCTTTCTTGCCTTATATCTTCTACATTTCATCTGCTCAACAGTCCTGGGGTCTTCACTGACATATATTGCACTTCATAATGTGACACATATTTTCAGGGTAAGTCAGTTCTATACTGAAGGCACCTGCACTTCTTTACTACCCAGCACACTGTAACACTTACAAATTGTTGCTTGGCATAGTCTTGGCTGGCTTTCGGGATTTATGCAACCTACTGATGCTGTAGGCACCAACACACTCTCATATCATTGATAGATGCTGGTTTTTGACCTTTCCAAATAGTACTTTGTCTGAAGAGCACAATGTCTAACGCGTCCAAAACAATTTAATAGGTGTCCGGAGAAATCAGAGGCGTTTCAGAATGTTGCAGATATATGACTACAGCTTTGCACAGTCTTGCATTTGTAGACACAGGGGCGCACTGTGTTTACTGACCAGGGTTTCCCAAGTAACCTTCAAGCATGTGTGCTTCTATTTATTACAGAAGCATGCCAGTTTTTTTAATTCTGTGCTGTCTAAGCATTTGAAGGTCACAGGCATTTAACATCGGTTTCCCTTTACACACAAAGACTTCCCGTACTTTCTGTTGATAATATTATGGATTGGATGGGAAATTCTTAAATTCCTTACACTGTCCCCCCTGTCCCACTTCTTAGAATGAAGTAAAATAAAAAAATTGAATCTCCTGTGCTATATTTAATTAAATACCTGTAAAGGTCAATTTACAAATGATTACTTTCTGTTTTTATTTACATTTTACCTACCATCGAACTGGGTTTGTACATTCTTTAAGAAAATGTAGTTTATCTCTGCCTCCCCATTACGAGAGTTACAGTGCACATGGTGATCTAATTTTCTACGTCTACAATTGTAAAAAAGCTAATCAGTGATTGGATCAAATCAAGCTGAAGAACAGCAGAGAAGCAGTGTCTGCAGGGCAAATACATGGAAATCAATCAGAGTTTTACAGGCATTGCGGAAGTTATTTCTGACTGCTTTTATCTGAAAACCATGGCACCTTGAGGCATCAAAACTAATGGAAGACAAACAAGATTACATCAGTTTTCTGTCTGCACCACGTAGCTTTTTGTTCGAATAAATATATCCATATCACCTGCACAGCCCACTTCGCATATTAAGTGTTGCCTTGGGGTTATATTGTCAATTTTTTCATCACATTTTAGCAGAATGAGTTCCTCCTATAAATGTCATATAGAGAAAAAATATATATTATTTCTGTTATTAGATTTGTAATTAACAGCTTTTATCAATTGGGGTTTATATGTATATACTTGTATATATATATATATATATATAAAGAGAGAGAGAGAGAGAGAGAGAGACAAGGAGGAGGAGAGAGAGGGGACAGAGAGGGAGAAAAAGAGAGAGAGAGACAGAGAGAAAAGAGAGAGGATAGACAGAGAAGAGAGGGAGAGAGATTAATCAGTCGAGTTAGTACTGGGGGGGCTTGGGCTCTAAATGTGTTTGGCTAATTTTTGATAAAATCATAGGTAAATGTTGTTTAATCTTATTCCTGGGTGTGTGTTTTAATATTTTATATCTATGTTGCTGTTTTATTTAAAGCAAATGCAAAGTTATTCAATGTTATTCAAGTGTTGTTAATTCTTGACCCACCTTTAATTCTTGAAACCAGCAATACATCATGGAAAGCTGCATGTAAGAGTGATCTCACTCTTTAAAGTTCAGTTAAGGCCATTAAATCCAAGTTATTCCTGAAACACAATGGGACTTCTAACAACTCAGTAAGACCAGTTATATCACCAGAACTGTCACCAGCAGATAAAACCGTACGTACAGCTCTGTTTTTGTTGTCCATCCATCCACTGTGAGAAGAAAGCTTATGACAGTCTGATAGGGCATGTAGCTGTCAAGAATCCCGTACTGAGAAAGGAAAGTTTGCCAATCAAACAAGGTGAGCTGATGCTGTTTTCATACCAATGAACTGACCTCAACGGATCCAGTACTTCAACATCACTGACTGTGTGATTTTCTAGATCATGAAAAAACAGGGGCATGCTAAACAGCTTCTAAAACTGGACTGTAGAAAAAATATCCCTGAAAACTGATTTAGAAAAAAACTAGTGGAGGGAATGGGAGCTGTTATAAAGTTAAATGCGGATATGTTAAATCCCGAAAATGAATAATATATTTAGTTGTTGAGTCTTTATTTTTATTTTTTTATAATATTACATTCTTCTTCATCCTGATGCTGAAAAATGTGTATGCATATAAAGCACTATGGCATTTCGTGCTGTATTGTACAGTATAGATGCATGAAGTTGTAGGCCAGACATGATTTCTGTTGCATCTTGCTCTGCAAGATTCTTTCAGTGCCGCTGGGAACCTGTACCTTCCACACAAATGGACAGTTGTTATCAGATCTGCATATCAAAAGTCTGTTCTATCAGGCATGTTTTTTTTTGAGTTCCTGTGCTGCGACACCTGCTGCTGTTGTTGTGCTGTGTTAGGGGACGCTTCTAGCAAACATAGTCCCTTGGATTGGTCAGTGGCAGGGCAAGCTCTGTTTAAGCAATTACAGTGGTCAAGATAAGATTGAAGGACAGTTTAAGCCTTGCTCAGAGAGAGCATCTCCTTGCTGAGAGCAAGAACAAAACATCAGCAATCAAACTCCAGTAGGATCTTCACTGTGTCTACTGTTTGTCCTTATACTTTTATTTTATCCATCAATATATACAATATATATATATATATATATATATATATAGTGTATATATTTTTCTATAATATATATATATATATATATATAATATTATACTTTTAATTATTATTTGTTACCATCAGTGCAAACATATAAACATAATATACAGAAAAGTATAAGATTGCCACAATTTCTGTATGAAAGGAAAAGAATGGACGTGGGAAAGGAAAGGAACATTTACAAAAGGCTTCGTTGTTTATGATGCAAGGATGACTCAACGGTTCACAAAAATGCCTGACCGAATAGACCAAGGGTTTAAGAACAACACCTCTCAAGTTACTGTGGCAAGACGTTTTAGAGATTTTCACCATCTACAGTCCATAAAATCATAAAAAAAATTAGGAGAATCCAGAAACATGTCTGTGCGTTAAGGCCAAGGCGAAAACAAGTCCGAATGCCAGTTGACATGCTTCTGTAATAAACATAAGCAGATGGACTCTGGAATGCTTCGAAATATGCTTCGTAGTCAACAAAGTTTGTGCTTGTTTAAGACTGTACATTGCAAAGCCAACTTCTCTGGGATTTTCTGATATGGCCTTGACAACAAAGTGGAAACTATGGCAGGTAAGAGTCAAAATCAGAAAACAAAAACAAGGACTTGGAAAGCGCAGCTTGAAAACACAAGCTAAGAGCAAAACGAGATACAAACTAACACAACAAACAGCAGGTGCTGGGATAATGAGGGGAAGAGCTGGAATGTTCCAAGGAGACGCCGGCAGGGGTCCAGCGATAGTTGGCTACAGCGATCTCTACCTATTTGTTTGTTTAATATGTTTCTAAAAAAAAGTCTCTTCACTAAAAGAGCTGTTTAAAAAGACTGCTCGTGAATTCCATTTATGACTATGGAGACCAAGAGATGGAGACCACTTGCGCCATACAATCTAGGGGAGCATTTAGTGGGGACCTGGCTTAAAGCCCCATCTACTGATGGTTTGATATCCCTTCTAAATGTAGCTCTAGACACAGTTACTTTTTGAAAGACTTGACCTAAGACCAAAGTTAATAGACTCTTGGGACACTAACTAAAATACTGACCTACAAGCCTTTTAATATATAAGCCCAGAAAAATGCTTATGCTGGAGTCATATATCCCCAGTTCTGTTGCAAAAATGATAATGAACAAAATGATAGTTCTTTAAAGAAGCGTTTGTGGGATGGCATATGTGAGTACATAAGCGCAATTTCTAGAGGCGATGGGAGGGTTACATCCCTTTCAGTAAGTAATTTTGATTTGATCACACAGCAAGTACTGTCTGATGGCTAACTGTCTAATTTACTTATTTACTCAGTCAGTCAGGATTGGACGAAACACCTCCAGCACCACCACGCTGTGCATTGGGGCACCCCAGGGCTGTGTGCTCAGTCCTCTGTTGTTCACCTTGCTGACTCAAAACACATCATTAAGTTTGTGGATGATATGACGGTAGTGGGTCTCATCAGCAAGAATGACGAGTCAGCATACAGAGAGGAAGTGCAATGGTTAACGGACTGGTGTAGAACCAACAACCTGTCTCTGAACATAGACAAAACCAAAGAGATGGTTGTTGACTTCAGATAGACAAGGCGTGACCACTCACCACTACACATCAATGGCTCCACTGTGGAGATCGTCAAGAGCACCAAGTTCCTTGGAGTTCACCTGGCAGAGGATCTCACCTGGTCCCTCAACACCAGCACCATAACCAAGAAAGCCCAGCAGCGTCTCTACTTCTTGCGAAGGCTGAGGAAGGCACATCTCCCACCTCCCATCCTCACCACCTTCTACAGAGGAACCATCGAGAGCATCCTGAGCAGCTGCATCACTGCCTGGTTTGGGAACTGCACCGCATCGGATCGCAAGTCCCTGCAGCAGGTAGTGAGGACAGCTGAGAAGATAATTGGTGTCTCTCTCCCCACCATCACAGACATTTACACCACACGCAAAAGCAACCAGCATCGTGGATAACCACACACACCCCTCACACACACTCTTCACCCTCCTACCATGTGGAAAAAGGTACAGAAGCACTCGGGCCCTCAGATCCAGATTGTGAAACAGTTTCTTTCCCCAAGCCATCAGACTCCTTAACAACCAGAGTCTGGTCTGAATAACTGCTCCCTGTCTTTATTGTTTGCTGTTTTGTATATTGTAAATTGTCTATTATTGTATTTATTATTAACTATACAATAATAGACAATTTACAATATACAAAACAGCAAACAATTAAAGACAGGGAGCAGTTATTCAGACCAGACTCTGGTTTGTTAAGGAGTCCTGATGGCTTGGGGAAAGGAAACTGTTTCACAATCTGGATCTGAGGGCCCGAGTGCTTCTGTACCTTTTTTCACATGGTAAGGAGGGTGAAGAGTGTGTGTGAGGGGGTACTGTGTGGTTATCCACGATGCTGGTTGCTTTTGCGTGTGGTGTAAATGTCTGTGATGGTGAGGGTGAGAGAGACACCAATTATCTTCTCAGCTTGTCCTCACTACCTGCTGCAGGGACTTGAGATTCCGAATGCGGGTGCAGTTCCCAAACCAGGCAGTGATGCAGCTGCTCAGGATGCTCTCGATGGTTCCTCTGTAGAAGGTGGTGAGGATGGGAGGTGGGAGATGTGCCTTCCTCAGCCTTCGCTAGAGAAGTAGAGACGCTGCTGGGCTTTCTTGGTTATGGTGCTGGTGTTGATGGACCAGGTGAGATCCTCTGCCAGGTGAACTCCAAGGAACTTGGTGCTCTTGACGATCTCCACAGTGGAGCCATTGATGTGTAGTGGTGAGTGGTCACGCCTTGTCTATCTGAAGTCAACAACCATCTCTTTGGTTTTGTCTATGTTCAGAGACAGGTTGTTGGTTCTACACCAGTCCGTTAACCATTGCACTTCCTCTCTGTATGCTGACTCGTCATTCTTGCTGATGAGACCCACTACCGTCATATCATCCACAAACTTAATGATGTGTTTTGAGTCAGCAAGGTGAACAACAGAGGACTGAGCACACAGCCCTGGGGTGCCCCAATGCACAGCGTGGTGGTGCTGGAGGTGTTTCGTCCAATCCTGACTGACTGAGTAAATAAGTAAATTAGACAGTTAGCCATCAGACAGTACTTGCTGTGTGATCAAATCAAAATTACTTACTGAAAGGGATGTAACCCTCCCATCGCCTCTAGAAATTGCGCTTATGTACTCACATATGCCATCCCACAAACGCTTCTTTAAAGAACTATCATTTTGTTCATTATCATTTTCAACAGAACCTGGGATATATGACTCCACATAAGCATTTTTCTGGCTTATATATTAAAAGGCTTGTAGGTCAGTATTTTAGTTAGTGTCCCAGAGTTCTATTAACTTTGGTCTTAGGTCAAGTCTTTCAAACAGTAATGTGTCTAGAGCTACATTTAGAAGGGATATCAAACCATCAGTAGATGGGCTTTAGCCCAGGTCACCCACTAAATGCTCCCTAGATTGTATGGCGCAAGTGGTCTCCATCTCTTGGTCTCCATGTCATAAATGGAATTCACGAGCAAGTCTTTTTAAACAGCTCTTTTAGGTGAAGAGACTTTTTTTTTTGCATATTAAAACAAAACAAATAGGTAGATCGCTGTAGCCAAATATCGCTGGACCCCCTGCCGGCGTCTCCTTGGAACATTCCAGCTCTTCCCCTCATTATCCCCAGCACCTGCTGTTTGTTGTGTTAGTTTGTATCTCGTTTTGCTCTTAGCTGTGTTTCCAAGCTGCGCTTTCCAAGTCCTTGTTTGTTTTTCTGATTTTTGACTCTTACCTGCCATAGTTTCCACTTTGTGTCAGGCCATATCAGAAAATCCCAGAGAAGTTGGCTTTGCAATGTACAGTCTTAACAAGCACAAACTTTGTTTACTAAGAAGCATATTTCGAAGCATTCCAGAGTCCATCTGCTTATGTTTATTACAGAAGCATGTCAACTGGCATTCAGGACTTGTTTTCGGCCTTGGCCTTTACGCACAGACATGTTTCTGGATTCTCCTAATTTTTTTTATGATGTTATGGACTGTAGATGGTGAAATCTCTAAAACGTCTTGCCACAGTACATTGAGAGGTGTTGTTCTTAAACCCTTGGTCTATTCGGTCAGGCATTTTTGTTGAACCTTGAGTCATCCTTGATCATAAACAACGAAGCCTTTTGTAAATGTTCCTTTCCTTTCCCACGTCCATTCTTTTCCTTTCATACAGAAATTGTGGCAATCTTATACTTTCTGTATTATGTTTATATGTTTGCACTGATGGTAACAAATAATAATTAAAAGTATAATATATATATATATATATATGTATATATATATATATATATATATATATATATATATATATATATAATATATATATTGATGGATAAATAAAAGTAAGGACAAAACAGTAGACACAGTGAAGATCCTACCGGAGTTTGATTGCTGATGTTTTGTTCTTGCTCTCAGCAAGGAGAATGCTCTCTCTGAGCAAGGCTTAAACTGTCTTCAATCTTATCTTGACCACTGTAATTGCTTAAACAGAGCTTGCCTGCCACTGACCAATCCAAGGGACTATGTGCTAGAAGCGTCCCCTAACACAGCACAACAACAGCAGCAGGTGTCGCAGCCACAGGAACTCATGCCTGATAGTAAACAGGACTTTTGATATGCAGAATCTGATAACAACTGTCCATTTGTGGTGGAGGTACAGGTTCCCAGCGGCACTGAAAGAATCTTGCAGAGCAAGATGCAACAGAAATCATGTCTGGCCTACAAATTCATGCATATACTGTACAATACAGCACGAAATGCATAGTGCTTTATATGCATACATTTTTCAGCATCAGGATGAAGAAGAATGTAATATTATAAAAAAATAAATAAAGACTCAACAACTAAATATATTATCATTTTCGGGATTTTACATATCCGCATTTTACCTTTATAACAGCTCCCATTCCCTCCACTAGTTTTTCTAAATCAGTTTCAGGGATATTTTTCTACAGTCCAGTTTTAGAAGCTGGTTTAGCATGCCCTGTTTTTCATGATCTAGAAAATCACACAGTCAGTGATGTTGAAGTACTGGATCCGTTGAGGTCAGTTCATTGTAATGAAAACAGCATCAGCTTCCTTGTTTGATTTGCAAACTTTCCTTTTCTCAGTACGGGATTCTTGACAGCTACATGCCCTATCAGACTGTCATTAAGCTTTCTTCTCACAGTGGATGGATGGACAAAAAAACAGAGCTGTACGTACGGTTTATCTGCTGGTGACAGTTCTGGTGATATAACTGGTCTTACTGAGTTGTTAGAAGTCCCATTGTGTTTCAGGAATAACTTGGATTTAATGGCCTTAACTGAACTTTAAAGAGTGAGATCACTCTTACATGCAGCTTTCCATGATGTATTGCTGGTTTCAAGAATTTAAAGGTGGTCAAGAAATTAACAACACTTGAATAACATTGAATAACTTTGCATTTGCTTTAATAAAACAGCAACATAAGATATTAAAATATTAAAAACACACCCAGGAATAAGATTAAACAACATTTAACCTATGATTTATCAAAATTAGCCAAACACATTTAGAGCCCAAGCAGTACTAACTCGACTGATTAATCTCTCTCTCTCTCTCTCTGTCTCTCTCTCTCTTTTTCTCTGTCTCTCTCTCTCCCTCTCTGTCTCTCTCTCCCTCTGTCTCTCTCTCTCTCTCTCTCTCTCTTTATATATATATATATATATATACAGTATATACATATAAAACCCCAATTGATAAAAGCTGTTAATTACAAATCTAATAACAGAAATAATATATATTTTTTCTCTATATGACATTTATAGGAGGAACGCATTCTGCTAAATGTGATGAAAAAATTGACAATATAACCCCAAGGCAACACTTAATATGGCGAAGTGGCTGTGCAGGTGATATGGATATATTTATTCGAACAAAAGCTACGTGGTGCAGACAGAAAACTGATGTAATCTTGTTGTCTTCCATTAGTTGATGGCCTCAAGGTGCCATGGTTTTCAGATAAAGCAGTCAGAAATAACTTCCCGCAATGCCTGTAAACTCTGATTGATTTCCATGTATTTGCCCTGCAGACACTGCTTCTCTGCTGTTCTTCAGCTTGATTTGATCCAATCACTGATTAGCTTTTTTTACAATTGTAGACGTAGAAATTAGATCACCATGTGCACTGTAACTCTCGTAATGGGGAGGCAGAGATAAACTACATTTTCTTAAAGAATGTACAAACCCAGTTCGATGGTAGGTAAAATGTAAATAAAAACAGAAAGTAATCATTTGTAAATTGACCTTTACAGGTATTTAATTAAATATAGCACAGGAGATTCAATTTTTTTATTTTACTTCATTCTAAGAAGTGGGACAGGGACAATGTAAGGAATTTAAGAATTTCCCCATCCACATCCATAATATTATCAACAGAAAGTACGGGGAAGTCTTTGTGTGTAAAGGGAAACCGATGTTAAATGCCTGTGACCTTCAAATGCTTAGACAGCACAGAATTAAAAAAACTGGCATGCTTCTGTAATAAATAGAAGCACACATGCTTGAAGGTTACTTGGGAAACCCTGGTCAGTAAACACAGTGCGCCCCTGTGTCTACAAATGCAAGACTGTGCAAAGCTGTAGTCATATATCTGCAACATTCTGAAACGCCTCTGATTTCTCCGGACACCTATTAAATTGTTTTGGACGCGTTAGACATTGTGCTCTTCAGACAAAGTACTATTTGGAAAGGTCAAAAACCAGCATCTATCAATGATATGAGAGTGTGTTGGTGCCTACAGCATCAGTAGGTTGCATAAATCCGAAGCCAAGACTATGCCAAGCAACAATTTGTAAGTGTTACAGTGTGCTGGGTAGTAAAGAAGTGCAGGTGCCTTCAGTATAGAACTGACTTACCCTGAAAATATGTGTCACATTATGAAGTGCAATATATGTCAGTGAAGACCCCAGGACTGTTGAGCAGATGAAATGTAGAAGATATAAGGCAAGAAAGAAAAAAAGCTATAATTGATGTCATCAATTTCCACATCATTGCTGAACATTATTAAAAGGAACTCTGTAGCGCATGCCCTATCCAACCAGTTTGGAACATAATGCAGCAAATCTATAATTAGGTAAAAACACTATCATGGGACCCGAGGTGGTAGAAGAATACGGTCCCCATAGCCAAGAAAGTACAGAAAAGAATGTTTCTCCTGAGACAGCTGAGGAATTTCAATCTACCTCAATCCCTGATGATCCAGTTCTATACAGCACTCATCAATTCATCCTCACATCATCCATAACCAACTAGATTGGTTCCTCCACTTCACAAGAACAAGCCAAATACCAGCACATAATCAGAAGAGCAGAGCAGCTCAGATGGATGTAGTCTGTCAAGACTTCAGCACATCTACTACAGCAGGGTGAAGAAGCGTGCTGGCAAAATTACAGCTGACCCCTCTCATCCTGAACATCACCTCTTCCAGACACGTTCCTCTGCCAGAGGACACAGGGCCATCAAAACCAACACAAACCAGCACAACAGCTTTTTCTACAGAGCTGCAGCTCACTAACTACGGTGGTCACCTTAAACTTTAAACTGAAGCTTATACTTGTGCAGGATCTCAGTATTGAATCACATTGACTCGTCTGTAATATAACATGGTTTGCATGGTTCTGCAGGAGCTCAACTAATGGTAATATTATTCTGTAGCATTCTGTAAATAGTGTCCTTTATAATAGCGGTCTACTCAGACCTCCTCATGTATAGCACATCCATACATGTGTAAGGACAGATATTGGGACAACCCTTAGCTCCCTTCCACCCCTGTATTATTCCAGTTCTTTATTTTATTTATCGTATTTCATTAAACTTTGATTAAATACTGGTAAACAGTCTGTGTCTGGTCTGGTCTGTTTAGTATGCTACATGTTCTACATATATGACTCACCAAAACAAGTTCCTTGTATGTGTATCAAATAAAGAGATTCTGGTTGTGATTCAGATTCAGTAACTATTTTGCATTTGTACTTTTTTTAGTTTGCACAGTTGGCTTTGTTGTTTTGAAAAGTTGGCTTATATACAGGTAATTCCTTACCATAACTTTTGCAAAAATATGCAAACTTATAAATGATAAATGCAAAATTATTACAGTAATTATCGTAACAATAATAATAATAATAATAATAATAATTAAACCTTTAACGAACCAGCAAATACAGTAGAAAACACATTTTCATTTGGTCCCCTGTAAGTCTAGGGCTTTGGGTTTATACTGCTTACAGCATGAAATGTCCCTGAAACTATCCCACAAAAGGTTCTTTAGGGAACCAAATGTGGTTCTCCAGAGGCATCACTTCAAATAACACTTTATGGCACCTTTACTTTTAAGAGTGTATCCCATTGCTGAGGAGGCACTTCAACCTATTGGCTTCCCCAATAAAATAAAGATTTGTTGCTTGGAAGACACAAGCCAAGACACCAGTTAAGGTCTCTGAGAAA
Source organism: Prochilodus magdalenae (assembly GCA_024036415.1). NCBI lineage: Eukaryota > Metazoa > Chordata > Actinopteri > Characiformes > Prochilodontidae > Prochilodus > Prochilodus magdalenae. Next base: position 21,166 of record JAMWET010005296.1, read on the forward strand.
AACTGATGGGCAGTGCTGGGAAGAGACCTGGCCGTAAAAAGCGCTTACTGATCTTTAATACAGACAGTCCAACAAGGAACATGAGTATAGCAATAGTGAAACCTGATTCCAGTTGATTTGCTAGAAGCGTTTAAACTGTAAGAGCTGTTTGTTTGAACTGTTTGAATAGTACATCCCTGTTCCACTCTACCGCAGTGCTGCTTTTGGCAGTTCATTGTGGTCATTTATTCATTTCACAGAAAGGAGTTCATATAGGGCACAATATTAGATTTGTTGCTCGGGTCACTCTGAAAGCAAACACTTCAGCGAAGCCTGAACCTTTTCAACAATCGTACAAAATAATAACAGTACACGCTGTTCTATCCCGTCTGTTCATCCATTTTCTAATATAAGGATCAAGAAAAGGTGCAGGAATGTCCACCATTTGGTGTGCAGTCCACAGCCTGTGCTGTGAACTCAAAAGTGTCCAAACGTGATATTGTCAAAGCCTGTGGCTAATCTGTCGTTTTGTGACATTTACATTTAATTTGCTCATAACTCTAACGACACCCTGTTGACCAAGTGATTGAGCCAAAAGTGTAGGACTCTGCGAATGTGCTGTCAATCAGACTTTTAGCATTTTACCATGAGTTTTACCATAAAAGCTGTGCAACTGATTTTCTCAACCGAAACTACGGCGGAGCCACGTGACTGACAGGTGTCCCATGCTGGTAGCCTATCTAACAAACCACATGCGTTTCCGTTGAAAATCTTCTCTTTATTTTCCTTATTTCAGGCGCTGAACAGGTACACAATTGAAGAGATGAACACAGCACGAAAACACTCCACGACCACGATCAGAAAAACCGTGCGGCACCCTAGTCCCGTAAGCCCCGCCCACTCCCCAAATACATGCAAATCCGCACATACGGGGATTCCACAACCCGAATCTCCATAGTTACGCGGGCAAAGGCATTACAAATAAATCTAATGATGTTCACATACCAAAATACCCATTCTAAAATAATGCATATAAACGAATCAAAACAATGAACTTTACACTAACGCTACAAGGAGGCATTTGGCTCCTACACGCTGAAAGGTTCATATTTTTGTAAATTAATACAAATATGTAATTGGTGTTAGAGTGTCATAAGTGTGTCTCTGAACCCCCCCTTTCTGAATGTGTACTATGGAATGTTGGTCACTTGGTGATACTGTTAGATATATATGAGATGTATTATTCATTTTTTCAAAAACTATGCCCTAGTACACATGCAACTGCTCAATCAATGCTTTTGGTTTCAGCATATGAAATTGAAGCATTTGCTCCTTGTCTTGTTTAGCTGACTTAAAGAAGTAGTTAGTAGTATTTAGTAGAAGTAGTTTGTCATATATGTGTCATATACACTGCCTGGCCCACAAAAAGATCACCACCTGGATTTAACTTAGCAAATAGGTAAAAACCTACAATTGAATAATTACTGTATGGGTGATTATGTTTTTTTCCTGGCAACAAGTTACAGTGGGGTGCAAAAGTTTGGGCAGTGTTGTTAATTTTCCTGATTTACCTTTATAAAGCATTGATTGTTTGGATAAAAAATTGCGTTAAATATACAGTTGAAACCAAAAGTTTACATACACTATATAAAAAGACACATATGCAATTTTTTCTCACTGTCTGACATGAAATCAGAATAAACTTTTCCCTTTTTAGGTCAGTTAGGATTACCACAATTATTTCTATTTGCTAAATGTTAGAATAATGAAAGAAGAATTTTTTTAAGGCAATTTTTATTACTTTCTTCAAGCTCAAAAGTTTAAATACACTAAGATTACTATGCCTTTGAACAGTTTGGGACAGCCCATATGATGATGTCATGTCTTTGCAGGCTACTTATAGGTTTATTGGCAACATCTGAGTTAATTAAAGACACACCTGTGGATGTATTTTAAGGCACACCTGAAACACGCTGCTTCTTTGAGTAACATCATGGGAAAGTCGAAAGAAATCAGCCAAGATATCAGGAAGAGAATTGTAGACTTGCACAAGTCTGGTTCATCCTTGGGTGCAATTTCCAGATGCCTGAAGGTGCCTCGTTCATCTGTACAAACAATTATACCCTAAGTACAAAAAAGATGGTAATGTCCAGCCATCATACTGCTCAGGAAGGAAAAAGGTTCTATGTCCCAGAGATGAACGTGCTTTGGTTCGAAGTGTGCATATCAACCCAAGAGCAAAAGCAAAAGACCTTGTGGACATGATGGCTGAAGCTGGTAAGAGTGTATCATTATCCACAGTGAAACGAGTTCTGTATCGACATGGGCTGAAAGGCCACTCTGCCAGGAAGAAGCCATTACTCCAAACGAAACATAAAAAAGCCAGATTAATGTTTGCAAATGCACACAGGGAAAAAGACCTTAATTTTTGGAGACATGTCCTGTGGTCTGACGAAACCAAAATTAAACTGTTTGGCCATAATGACCATCGTTACGTTTGGAGGAAAAAGGGGGAAGCTTGCAAACCTAAGAACACCATCCCAACTGTGAAACACGGGGGGTGGCAGCATCATGCTGTGGGGTTGTTTTGCTGCAGGAGGGACTGGTGCACTTCACAAAATAGATGGCATCATGAGGAAAGAACATTATGTGGAAATACTGAAGCAACATCTCAAGACATCAGCCAGGAAGTTAAAGCTTGGGCGCAAATGGATCTTCCAAATGGACAATGACCCAAAGCATACTGCCAAACTGGTTACAAAGTGGCTTAAGGATAACAAAGTTAATGTTTTGGAGTGGCCATCACAAAGCCCTGATCTCAGTCCTATTGAAAATTTATGGGCGAAGCTGAAATGGCATGTGCGAGCAAGGCGGCCTACAAACATGGCTCAGTTACACCAGTTCTGTCAGGAGGAATGGGCCAAAATTCCTGCCAACTATTGTGAAAAGCTTGTGGAAGGATATCCAAAACGTTTGACCCAAGTCATACAGTTTAAGGGCAATAGTACCAAATACTAATGAAATGTATTTAAACTTTTGAGCTTAAAGAAAGTAATAAAAATTGCCTTAAAAAATTCCTCTCTCATTATTCTAACATTTAGCAAATAGAAATAATTGTGGTAATCCTAACTGACCTAAAAAGGGAAAAGTTTATTCTGATTTCATGTCAGACAGTGAGAAAAAAATGCATATGTGTCTTTTTATATAGTGTATGTAAACTTTTGGTTTCAACTGTATCATATAGGGGACAAACACAGTGATATTTGAGAAAGTGAAATGAAGTTTATATGAATTACAGAAAGTGTGCAATAATTGGTTAAACAAAAGTAGGCAGGTGCATAAATTTGGGCACTGTTGTCATTTTATTGATTTCAAAACCTTTAGATCTAATTATTGGAACTCCAATTTGGTTTGGTAAGTTCAGTGACCCTTGACCTCCATACACAGGTGACTCTAATTATGAGAAAGGGTATTTAAGGGGGGCAGTTGTAACAAAGATTGTTCACCGTCATGGTTTAGGGGAAGGATAAGCTATCTCAGAGATTTGGTCCGCTCAAAGTGGCAGACCAAGAAAAATCTCAAATAAACAGAAGCGAAGGATGTTGAGAACAGTCAGAGTCAACCCACAGACCAGCACCAAAGCCCTACAACATGATCTTGCTGCTGATGGAGACACTGTGCATCATTCAACTATTCGGCGCACTTTACACAAGGAGATGCTGTATGGGAGAGTGATGCAGAGGAAGCCTTTTCTCCGCCCACATCACAAACAAAGCCGCTTGAGGTATGCTAAAGCACATTTGGACAAGCCAGCTTCATTTTGGAATAAGGTGCTGTGGACTGATGAAACTAAAATAGAGTTATTTGGGCATAACAAGGGCCGTTATGCATGGAGGAAAAAGAACACAGCACTCCAAGGAAAACACCTGCTACCTACAATAAAATTTGGTGGTGGTTCCATCATGCTGTGGGGCTGTGTGGCCAGTACAGGGACTGGAAGTCTTGTTAAAGTTGAGGGTCGCATGGATTCCAATCAATATCCGCAGATTCTGGAGACCAATGTCCAGGAATCAGTGACAAAGCTGAAGCTGTGCCGGGGCTGGATCTTCCAACAAGACAACGACCCTAAACACTGCTCAAAATCTACTAATGCATTCATGCAGAGGAACAAGAACAACGTTCTGGAATGGCCATCTCAGTCCCTAGACCTGAATATTATTGAAAATCTGTGGTGTCACTTAAAGAGAGCTGTCCATGTTTGGAAACCATCAAGCCTGAATGAACTAGAGATGTTTTGTAAAGAAGAATGCAAAAGGAGGATCTACTAAATATTGAGTAAATTTTTTTTTTTTGGTGCCCAAATTTATGCACCTGCCTACTTTTGTTTAACCAGTTATTGCACACTTTCTGTAAATCATATAAACTTCATTTCACTTCTCAAATATCACTGTGTCCCCTATATGATATATTTAACGGATTTTTTTTATCCAAACAATCAATGCTTTATAAAGGTAAATCAGGAAAATTAACAAGGCTGCCCAAACTTTCGCACCCCACTGTATATGCTAGCTAGGTAGCACAGTAACTAATCCAACAGCGGTAAGGTTTAACAAAATGTGATCCATAACTTATTCGAATTTAAACTCGTTTACCTGACACCTTGAAATACTACTGTTATAGCTAACATAGTTGCTCTTCAGTGGAAGTCATGAGTATCAATCTGTTTAGTTTCTTTCCTTTAGGACCACATTTACTGCATATAAAGCTTCATTCTGCCCATTAGACTGAAACGTCATCAGTAACAAAATAAAATGTGATGAAAGTCACACACATTAGGTTGGAAATGAAAGGTTTTATTATTGTATTGAGTTTTGTGGATTACTTTATCCATTTGCATTCAAAGTCTTGAGTCAGTTAAAGGCAAGTCATTCATTTATCAGTCAGTCAACATGCAGTTTAAGTCGAATTAAGCTGCTGACTCAAGCCCACATTTCTGTCAAGGAGTAAAGTATTGGGGAATGAAATTTGTCAAATAAAGAATCAAGTGCAAGCATTCCATTACAGTAGTACTTGAGAACTGTATTATTGTCCAAAATAATATGAATATATTATGAAGCACAATTATTATACAAATATTTTTCCTCTCTGAGGTGTAATTTAAAATACGAATTGCATTTGCATCAGTAAAGGGGAAGATCAATGACAAACAGAAGGAAAACAGAGAAAAAGGTTTTGTTCTGACAGCAATTATATACTTGGGGTTTTCAAGGTTTAAGATTTCTGATGTTATAGGTGTTTGGTCATTATAGAAAATGTATATTATGTGTATATTATATTCAGTATTTGCTTTAGATTTGTCCATGCGAGTTTTCCCCCCTTTCATCTCCTTAGTTGAAGTCAATGATAGTTTTTGCTAGCACTGCCCCTGGAAAGTCCATTGTGATGATGCCAAAGCGTTTCTTCTGGCCTGCTTGGGCGCTTAAGTACTCATACAGGCGTGGATTAATGAGCTGGGCCAGGGCGCTGGGGTATGCTAAGATGCTTGCACCACTGGAAAATGTGAGGAATATTTGGGCCTTGTTGCCAATCGCAGCGTTTTCCAGGTGGGTGTAGACACTCGTCCATTTCTTATCAACATCAACAGGCTGGAGGGAGGGCACCTGTGGACACAAGGCTTTGCCTGGTTACATGTAATCACACATGGGCTCAGGGATCTCTGATACATATTGTGATGGCTTCTCACTATCAGATGAGTGCTTTAACCTTTAGTAGCCAACAGTTATTACTTTCAGTAGATATTCAATTTAAATACAAGTACATATTTCTTACATATTTATTTGTATAGTGTGTTATCGCAATACTTATACAATCAGTCTGGTCAAATATTCAATACAAGTGAACGTTGTCAATCAATTGTCCTGAGTACTGGAGTGCTTGGTTTTGAAAATACTTAAGTAATCAAACATTCCTTTTATTTTAAGGTTATACTTTTCTCACAGTGTATTTATAGAACCTGATGACTGAAAAACAAGCTACTGAATATACTGCCTTCACGACACTTTAAAAAGAGTAATGTGTTCATTTAACAAGAAAAATGCATATATTTCTAACTCACTATTTTTGTGAACCAACCAGCTTTAGCATTAGCATGCATCACCAGGACCCAGTATTATGAACCAAATGGTTTCCAGGCTACCTGGTTCATTCTCTGGTTCTTGTCCTGAGTCGACGACATCAGCTGTTTTTCTATGCCTTTATCACCAGAATAATCTTCCATTCAGACATAATCTAGTTTCAAATCTACTACGGCAAATATGATTGCATTGTGAGCCCTATATCACTGCCATGGTGTGAGCCTTGTTAGTCATAAGTAGCTTAAAAACCTGTTGAGACATGACATTGGTCCCAAAACGACAACGAGGCTGGCAAATCCATATAAAAAAGGTCCACATAAAAACTGCAACTACTACAAGCTCAGGCAACTTCAAATGCGCACTGTAATTTAATTTAAAGCCATTTTACAGATCCCAACATACTTCAGCAGATTGGAAGGTTAAGGGAATTGGTGCAGAGCAAACAGAGCGAACGTTTAAAAAGATATAAATCTTTCTTCACCTCAAAAACCTTCACCCTGTTACATCAGATTTGGTCCATGGGTCCCTATTGTCTTGAGTTTCCATAGTAGTATCCGTTGTTACAGCCACCACATTAAAAAACAAGAATGCAGCAGCACTTTGAACATAACCAGCAGTGTAGGAGGACTTTACTGTGACTAGTTTTTCTACTGTGGTGAACACAATACACCCAATCACAAGAAAACTCTTTCATTGACCTCAAAGCCCTGCATCAAAGTAATGAAAAAATGAAGAGCTGTCATTGAAATGCAGCGGAGTGTTTAAAAGTGTACTAGTGTTTTAGGTCTGTGAACCAAAGTGGAGTAAACGTAAACCAAAGTGCAACTGGTACTGCTAGTGGCGGCTTGGAACATGCTGACTTATGTGAAACGAACAGTTGGCTTGAGAAATGAGCCAAATGCGTCAGACGCCAAAATGTAGCAAGTGTTATGAGGTAATAATCAGAATGTAATTTAGTTTGAGTGAACAAAACATTTGTTGCCGCATCTAGCGCATAATTTCACATAGATGCATTCACAAACATACCACTGCCCAATCACTTTTGTCAGCTTTCACAAAATGCAGCTTTACTTGACTCTCTCTCTCTCTCTCTCTCTCTCTCTCTCTCGCTCTCTCACTCTCTCGATCTCTCGCTCTCTCGCTCTCTCGCTCTCTCTCGCTCTCTCTCTTTAACTGTATTTGAGTGTGCTTTTAACTGAGCAAGAGCCTGGTTCTCTGTATGACTTCCATAAACTGACCACCAACAAGACATAAAGTACACTTTTGGACACTGTGAAAATATGTCACTAAAACTTGACATCATTACATTCTCCGAGGTAAACAAGTCCCTTTGCTGGAGTGTTGGAATGTTAGCTTTTGAAGACTGAGGTGGGAATTTCATGGGTTATTCAAACCATCATTGTGTAATAGTCAGTGTTAGTCAGAACAGGTCAGAACAGCAATCATCATCCCTTTAGAGCAACGTTACAGAAAACATACCCTTCTTCTGGGCCATGTCTCTGGAGCTATTACTGTGTATATATACATTATTTAATTGAACAAGAGTCTATTCTTACCTTCCATTGATCAGCAATGTCTAGTGATTGGTACCGCAAGCCCAGGTCAGGTCCAAGGAAGTCTTGCAGGACAATAAGCTTCCCCCTTGCCTCACCCATAGTTGGTATCAGCCGGCTATGCCAGAGCAGGTCCCAGTTGGCGTATTCATTGACATAGCGTACCACCGACCCGTAGATGTCTCCAGTCTCACTCAACTCCTCTTTTAGCCTCATCAGCACTGTTTCAGTAGGGTACTGCTGTAGGAAAGCCACTATGCCCTCTAGCACGTCCCCAAAGTGTGCCCACTGGTAGGAAATGCCATGATGGATGGTGAGGTTGCCTTGTACGTGACGCACACGTATATCTAGAAAGCGAACACCAGCCTGGAGTTGGCTTTCCAGGGGCCAGGAGTTGCACTGAGCAAGGACGCCGCCATAAAGGGCCATGGTGTTGTGGGTTCCTGGCATAGTGACCTCAGACAGAGACTGGTTATCAGGGATAGCCGCCATCCAGGAGGGGTTAAGAAATTCTGGTGTTGAGGTATCGTCATAGTAAGGGAGTTGGATGGCACCATGTCCCGGACAGGCTACTCTGTTTAAATTGGAAGTTTAGGGCCAAATGAGTTATGGAAAAACATCAGTACTTTTAATCTTATATAGCATCACTGTCCAAAGAAAAACATTATTTTTTATTAATGGTGCAACTGATCTTTGATGATGAATGTGTATATATATATATAGTTATGATATATTTAGACTAATATGGGTAACACTGATTGACTCTCAGTCTGGTGTCGGGCCATCCTGTTTGCTAATGCAACATAGCAGTTTTGGCGTGGAGTCGTAGATGTTCCTAATGGTGTCCTGTCATAAAGCATTCTATGCAGTTTGAATATTCTCACACAGTTTCTGCAGATTTTGCGATAGGGGTTGAGGCAGAGTGACACCAGGCCTTCTGGACGTGTGATGCCTGATAACAAATCATTTATCCTGGTGCTGACCATGGAGCATTCACCTTCATTAGTCATCGCCACCAAGATAAAAGCTGGACTAAATCACTCCATGACAATCTGGCATAATATCATGAATCATTAAAATGTTGGGTCAGCCAGGTACAATGATAAGTGCCGTCCTTGCTTTTACCACACATGCCGCAGGGCATGAAATTTAAATCATTCGTATGTCTCATGATATTAAACCTACTCACCAAGTTTCATTACTGTCAGTTGATTAATTCTGGGTGCAAATATTTTGAAGATGATGTTTGGTGTCCAGTTTTTTTAGGCTAACATTGCTAGCAAATGGTAAAAGTTGCCCAAATCACACCTGTAAATGCATGCCCAAACGTTCATTCAGAAGGTCATTGTGTAGCTAAATGCATTAGTCAGTCACTGTAGTGCATGGCAAGTAGGTAAATCTGTTGAACATGTTTGTGATTTCTGTTAATTATTTTTGCAAATACGTGATGAATCTTACATTTCATATTGAATAGATAGTAGAATACAGGTTTACAGAGTTAGCATATGCATTTTTTTCACTTTTTATTTGAGCCTAAGCTACTTATGGATTTTTGAGACGTTGGGGAGAAATTTGGACAATGTTTTAATGACAAAATGTGGTAGACTACTGACTTCTTACACTAGCCCTGTAACTAAATTTGAACACTAAACATGTCTTGGGTTATCAATAATGTCTGGGGCAAGAGGAAATTGATGTTTACAGAACCTTCTTTTAAAAATGAAGGGCTTGGTTTGGTAAGGGGGTTAATGTTTCTACAGTTACATCACTCCTTTACATGGCAACTTTATTTTTAGGATCACATTAAAGCTGAGAGCCCAAAACATTGTATTGATTCTTTAATGTTCCAACGAGAGACGCAAAATTGTTGGAATGGGGAGCACTTTATCTTTGATTTGATTATGGACACAATGGGATTAGATGATCGTTTCACTTGGCCACAATAATGCTAGGTGGGCAAAAGGCACAAATAATCACATTTAGTCTGTTAAAGAACTTGTTTAACTCAATAAATGAGATGCCGAGTAGATACTGCTGACAAATACGGATCCAGAGAGTGTGGAACAGCAAACATGCTACCTTTTGCCAATCTTTAGTGAAACTAAGGGTTCTAAAAGACTACTTACCCCAGTAAAATCCCCACCAACACCACATGCATCAAATCTCCACTGGAACATGCCATGCTGACACCTCTAAATGCCGGCAGATCTTTGATAGGCTGGACAAACTCTGTGAAAGTACATTATGAATTACACTTTGAATTCTTTAAAGTTTCATAAAAATGTAATTTTAAATATACCAACTTATACTGTACTGTCAGATACGGGTCAGCTGTAGTCTAAGTAAAATCAAAGGTATGCCATTATCCTCAAAGTTCTACTGTGTGTTTTAGTTTAAAGCTTTGCTAGTTTTCTAAGGAAAGCTGCATATTTGAATAAAATAAAGAAGACTGGAGTCCAGGAGTCAATGCAATGATATTATGTTCTTTAACTAGAGCTACTGAATTTGTGTCCCTGAAGGTAACCACCCCAGTGACAGCATTTCTACCCTAAAAGCTGCAGTTCTTTCTGAGAGTGTACGGTAAAGTTTTACTTATTGCATCATACCAGCAATAACTTACAATGTGGTAACTTCCTTTGCAAGTTATACTGCAGAAGTCAGCCACAGCTCTAAAAGCCCACATAAAAAGTCCAGTTAATTAGGTTTTAGCAGCAGGAAATGTGTGCTCTCTTACCCCTGTTTTGTGAGAGTGGTCTCTTGAGACTGCAGCACAGAGAACCAACCAGACAGTGCCAGGCGAGCTGCCTACACTTGTGTTGTATTTGTACTTTCCCCCCCCTTTTCTTTTTTTTTCCAGAGAGACCACATGCCATGGTTTCTGGCTAAAACTGGTTGCAGGTGCCAATAGAGGCTGACCCCTTTTGTGTGAGGAGTCATTGTGTCTGTTTAGAAAGTACAGTAAAAAGCTGAGCAGGGTCAACACGAGTGGACACAAAGTGGCCAAAGTGACCCCCTCGCTAGATTCAAGCCACAGTTAATGTGGGCTTTAAACAGGAGAAAGAAAGCAGATACTATCTTAACACAAGTAAAAACTATGATGTGACTTTCATATTATATGGTACATTTTTTGCACTGATTTGACCTGCTAAATCATCTAGAGATGGAAGCCGATTCATAACAGGTGCAGGAATCTAATAATATCAACTGGGTTCCTCAAAATATTATATAATATATTATTTATTATAATTAATATATATATATATATATATATATATATATATATATATATATATATAGGGTCCTTAGACACTAAGGACTCTATTTTTATACTTTCATATTTTTATACTGTCTTGTGCTTCTCGTGTTACTTCTGTGTACTGTGTATATCTGCTACTGGATGCCTTGAATTTTCCTTTCTGGGATCAATAAAGTATCTATCTATTTCTATCTATATATTTTTTTAACTAATCCTTCAGACACATTTATTTTTAAGACTGCATCATGGAATTTCCATAATCACAAGGTCTTCTTTTTGCCCAAATAGCCCACATTATGTTGAGGTGGAAACCAGTGTTTTTTCCCATTTGAATTAGGAGTGAATAAATGCCCACATATCCGTGACTGGGAATGTGCTGTATGTGGTTCAGAGTTGTATAAGAGTAAATATGCGAAACAAGCAGGTGTTTATTTGCCAATCTGTATGGATTTTATCATGAAGCCACAACAAGCAGCGAAAATAGCAGCACACCATTTACAAGTGACAGAAAGAGAGAAAGAATGTATTATTGCGATACATTATCTCAGAGAGTAAATACCCTGAGTAAACTTTGGTCTGAGCCAACCTGATAGAGACAGGGTGAAGTCTACATTTCAAAGCCTTTATGGGAAAAAAGTAAAAGTTGACACCTGTGGATAAGCTGATATTTTTCTCCCCCAAAGAAAATAGAAATCCACAAAAAATGATCCGTACAGTCAGAGACCACAACCATGAGCAAGTTTCTGGGCAATAAACATGTTTTCTAGTAAAAACACTGGAATACATGCCAACAAACAGAACAGAGTAACAAAAGTATGATTTTCTTTACTTTAAAAAGAAGTAGTTGATATTTTGTGAGCTAGTTTGAAAAAAAAGTTTTGTTCAGAAAGTTCTCCTGGACTCAACCAGCCATCACTCACACCAGATTTAACGCAACGAAGCATTGATTACATACCAAATAACGAAATAAAAAAAAAAAACACAACTAAACTGCAGTTAAGGGATGTTTATCTGTGATTAAACAAATGCATTGACACATAAATCACTTTGTATTCAAACGATTTGTATCTATTTTAATGTATCTATGAGCAAGTAAATTACAAACCGGATTCCAAAAAAGTTGGGACACTAAACAAATTGTGAATAAAAACTGATTGCAATGATGTGGAGGTGCCAACATCTAATATTTTATTCAGAATAGAACACAAATCACAGATCAAAAGTTTAAACTGAGAGAATGTATCATTTTAAGGGAAAAAAAAGTTGGGACAAGTAGCAATAAGTGGATGAAAAAATGAAATTGAGCATATAACGAACAGCTGGAAGACCAATTAACACTAATTAGGTCAATTGACAACATGATTGGGTATAAAAAGAGCCAAGATGGTAAGAGGATCACCAATTTCACCATTGTTGCGCAGAAAGATAGTGCAGCAATACCAGAATGGTGTTACCCAGCGTAAAATAGCAAAGACTTTTAAGTTATCATCATCAACCGTGCATAACATCATCAAAAGATTCAGAGAATCTGGAACAATCGCTGTGCGTAAGGGTCAAGGCCGTAAAACTCTACTGGATGCTCGTGATCTCCGGGCCCTTAAACGTCACTGCACCTCAAACAGGAATGCCACTGTCAAGGAAATAACAGAATGGGCTCAGGAATACTTCCAGAAAGCATTGTCAGTGAACACAATCCACCGTGCCATCCGCCGTTGCCAGCTGAAACTCTACAGTGCAAAAAGGAAGCCATTTCTAAGCAAGCTCCACAAGCTCAGACGTTTGCACTGGGCCAGGGGTCTTTTAAAATGGAGTGTGGCAAAATGGAAGACTGTTCTGTGGTCAGATGAGTCACGATTTGAAGTTCTTTATGGAACACTGGGACGCCATGTCAGCCGGACCAGAGAGGACAAGGATAACCCAAGTTGTTATCAACGCTCCGTTCAGAAGCCTGCATCACTGATGGTATGGGGTTGCATGAGCACTTGTGGCATGGGCAGCTTGCATGTCTGGAAAGGCACCATTAATGCAGAGAACTATGTTCAGGTTCTAGAACAACATATACTCCCATCTAGACGTCATCTCTTTCAGGGAAGACCCTGCATTTTTCAGCCAGATAATGCCAGACCACATTCTGCAGCAATCACAACATCATGGCTACGTAGGCTGTATTAGACATGAATGGGAGAGCATTCCTATTTCTAAACTTGAGAAACTGGTCTTCTCTGTCCCCAGACGTCTGTTGAGTGTTGTAAGAAGAAGGGGGGATGCCACACAGTGGTAAAAATGGCCTTGTCCCAACTTTTTTGGGATTTGTTGACGCCATGAAATTTTGAAACAACATATTTTCCCCTTAAAATGATACATTCTCTCAGTTTAAACTTTTAATCTGTGATTTGTGTTCTATTCTGAATAAAATATTAGATGTTGGCACCTCCACATCATTACATTCAGTTTTTATTCACAATTTGTTTAGTGTCCCAACTTTTTTGGAATCCGGTTTGTACCACTGTCCTGATTAATACCTCCACTGGAGACACTGGAGCAAAAATGGAAGCAGAAAATGAAAGGAAAAATCAATGAAAACAGGAGTTTCTGGAAGCAGACTTCCTTTCCCAAAAAAGCATCAAAAAGTAGAAAGCAAAAGAAGCCCCTAACAACCGTGCAAGACCCGGAAGACCTCTAAATCTGTCACTATAAGATTAACCGCTCGAAAAAAGTTTTTTTGGTCCGTTCCTCTGCTGTGAGAAGACAACTCAATGTTACAGGTCTAAAAGGGCTCATAGCTCTCAAGAAGACCTCACCAAAGAATATTTGTTTATTTATTTAGATATGTCTATAGATGAGTCTTTAAGTGATCATATGTGCTGCACAGCTCCTAAACGCATTAGATTTCATGCTCAGCAAACATAATGGAATGTAGCTGCTTTTCCAATACACAACATTCACTTTCTGCCTTCCCTTCCCTGTATTTCTTTTTTATTTCCTGTGATCTATTTGAGGCCAGCCGGGCATTTCATCTGCTCTTATTCCCCAAGTATATCCACTGAAAATAAATAATAAACACATTTAATTAAAATGAAACTGCAGCATGTTTCCCCTTTAATCCTAATTTATTCTCCCTAATTGAGCTTCCATGTGCTGTGCCAATATGCATGGGCATTAATAAATAAGGCATTGTGTGGAGGACATCAAGCATTTAACAAAACGAATCCTAATACACGTTTTCCAACCTGCAACAACATAGAGGAAACCTTTGTGCACTTCCTGATTTTTTCTGTTTACCTGAGACTCTCTGTTTCTCCATTTGCCAGAACCTTCTATCATGTTAATTAGGCTACTTCACGACCTTGGTGGTTTACACTCGATAGCATATTACTGGATACGTGCTTATCAAGCTTTTCTTCTGAAAACAAGAGTATTAATAAGTAATTTTACTACACCCACTAGTCCAGTAACTGCCTCTGCTCTTCTGGGAAGACCTTACATTAGACTTTGAAGAACTTTGCAGACCTGCTGTGATGATTTGATTGCACACAAGAGCATTAGTAAGGTCATTAGTGATGTTGAATAGTTCTGGACCACAATCACCATTCCAGATATTATATGTAGCTTCCTCACTCTAGAGAAACCAGCTCTACAGCTCCACAGCCCAGTGCTGGGGAGCTTTATACTCTTCTAGCTGATACTTGACATTGAGCATGGTGGTCTTAGGCCTACGCGTAGCTGCTCCAGAGCATTCTATTCTATTAGCTTTGCTTTTTATGCAGATTGTACAGTACAAGCTGTGTGTGCACAATTAAACACCAGCAGTAAGTGCCCCTTAAAGTCGCTGACTTCACTAATTAGCAGTGGGGAACCCCCAGGGCCTTCTAGGTATTCAGAGAATGTCTAATGATTCCTGGGATTTAAAAAGTGCACGTCTGTAATTTTCAGTTAATTTATATTCAATAGAATCGACCTGCTATCAAAGCTACTACAAATCATTCAAACTACGAGGGCTGCTCTTGTTTTATTAGCAAGTATAGGATGAAAATAAAAAAGTTACATTCTTGAAATGCTCAGTTAAGAACTGGCATCTAGGTGGGAATCGCTAAGCAAGCTGTCCTATTTTCCAGTCCTCACACAGTAGATGATATTCCAGTTTTCCCCTTTTCTTTAGTGTGTTTTTAGCTTTTGGTGCATGTAAATGGCCGGCAAAGTTATAAAACCCAAAGTTCATGCCAGAGGAAGAAACCCCACCCTGAGAAACCACTTTTTTTCAGCTGCCTAAAACACCTAATTGGAATCCCACTCCCTTTCCCTATCATAAGGTGACATCATCTTGTAACACAATCCTTATTACCCACCCTCCAGCCATGCTCACACAACTCCATCATTTTAAATTGCACTGGCAATTGAACAATCAGAACAGAGTGGGCAAGCAAACCAATCAGAGCACACAGGGCTCATAATGGAGGTGGGACTTAGGCACACAGGAGCTCTAACAGAGTGTTTTAGATGGAGGGTGAATACAGATGTACAGGGTATGAAAAATATTATGAGCATAATGTTATTTTACCCATTGTTATTAACAAACAGAGTAATCAACTTGTCATGCTTTGATTTGCACTAGATGGGACCTATTTTGGTAGAAAAATGTCAGCTCTCTGGTCCCAGACACATCCCTAACTGTGAACATGAGCGGCAGCCTAATCAGTGGGTCTTCATAAATTGAAAACCTTTATATAGAGTCTGCTACAGAGTAAAATACAGGCTTAAATGTCTGACACAAGCTTTAGTGGGGGGAAAAATCATGTACTGCAGAAGCTCAGTGACACAGGAAAAGGGGAAAACCATCCTATTCTAATCAGGAATATCTACATTGATCAACAGTCTGCAGTTAGGACAGGAAACAGACTGGCTGAGAAACTAGACAAGCCTGCATACCTGTTCAACCTGTATGCAGAACATATAATGAAGGAGATAGGACTGGTGGAAGATAATCAAGGATTCAGAAATGGTGGAAGACACATCAGTAACCTTTGATATGTACATGATGCAACACTCAGAGAGGAATATCTGGGATAGCCGAAGGCCCTTATAACGAAGGATTAAAGAGAAGAGTGAATAGTTAGAACCTCAGTTCAGTCAGAAGAAGACTAATGTTACAATGAAAGGAAAGACTTTCTAATATTAAAATTGATGGAGAAGATGGAAATGGTGGACAGCTTTGCCTACTCAGATCAATTATTAACAACAACTAAAGATGCAGCACTCCAGTAATAAGACACAGATCAGCTTTAGGCAGAACAAGTATGAAATGATCTTTAAATGCATCCATTTGTCCCTACAGACAAAGATCTTCATTGTCCAGTATGTTGTCTCCTCTGTGGTTTGTTATGAGTGTTAAAGCTGGACAATAAACAAGCAAGACAGGAAAATATGCATGGCTTTGGACTGGTGTTGGTAAAGACTTTGTAGGTTACTTTAAACAGAAAAGAAAACAAGTCAATGTGTCCTCAACCAAATGAAGCATCACCTCTCACCGAAAGACCAGATAAAAATTGGACAAATTAAGAGGAAAAACCAGAGTTGAAGGTAAAAGAGGCAAGGCAAGGCAAGGCAAGGCAAGGCAAGGCAAGGCAAATTTATTTGTAAAGCACCTTTCATACACAAGGGCAATTGAAAGTGCTTTACATAAAACGAAGAAAATACAAAGACATAAAAACAAAATAAAAGCAAAATAAATTGTTTAAAAATTAAACTTATTAATATCGTTAATCATTAAAACCATTAAATAAAATATAAATAAAAGTAAGCATAAGAATGAGGAATAAAAAGTGCTGTTACAGGAGAATAGCAGTGTTTTAAACTGAGCTGAAAACCTGACCAAACAGGAATGTCTTCAGTCTGGATTTAAAACTATCTACCGTTGGGGCTTTACTAATATTCTCTGTCAGGTGATGGCATTTAACAGCTGCATGGTAGCTAAACGCTGCCTCTCCATGTTTAGTCTTTATCTTAGGCAGGACTGTCTGACCTGTTCCTAAAGATCTGAGAGCTCTACTCGACTCATACTGCTGCATCATGTCAGATAAATATGCTGGTCGTGAGCCATTGAGACATTTATAGACCAGTAACAGGACTTTGAAATCTATTCTGTAGCCGACTGGTATCCAGTGTAGTGATTTATGAATGGGAGGGATGTGGTCCCTTTTTTACTCTTGGTGAGAGCTCTGGCAGCTGCATTCTGAATCCGCTGGAGCTGTTTGATTGTCTTTTTTGGAAGATCTGTTAGAAGACTATTACAGTATCTATTACAGTAATGTACACTATCTTGCTGGGGATAAAGATGTGGATGAGTTTCTCCAGGTCTGGTGTAGACAGAAAATCTCTGATCTTGTTAATGTTCTTAAGGTGGTAAAAAGCTGATCTGGTGACGGCTTTGACGTGACTGCTAAAACTGAGATCAGAGTCTACTAGTACACCAATATGGGCTAGCTCTTTAGAGGAAGAACATGACCAGCTACGGGAAGCAGGGATGGATGCATGCAGTCAGAGAAATCATGAACCAGCTATTTAGAAGCCTAAAGGCCCAAAGGCCTTTAGAAAACAGGGTGTTCTGTAGAAACACTATTCATATGGTTGCCAGCCAGAAATGACTTGACAGTGCTTAATAATAAGTTAACTTTTAACCCCTAAAAGGTGCCAACAAACCCCCTCCACCTTAAAAGCTATAGCAGTTATGGTATTTTGGTGTCCAAATATTGCACCATTTAAGGTAGGACTGAAAATTAGCACTTACAAACTGTGGTTGAGGTGGGCTCTTCCTCAGGGGCTGTGACATTTATTCATATTCTTATAAGCCACAAATTGCCACTGCTAATTAACAGGCCATACTTTATGTATGCAGCTTTGCATTTAATAGGAAAAGTTATGCTATCATAACAGTGTAAACTGTCAGTGTAATTTAGATCAATTAACAGAGTCTGTTTTGTTATACTTATTTTTACTTCTTGCTAAATTATTAGGAGGAACCTTTTAAAAACATAATATTCTGACAAACAATTTAATTTATATTTTCAACAATAAATGCAATTACGCAGTTGGCAAAAAAGATAATGCATATTACATCATGCTAATTGGTCGTTTAGTATGTTTGTTTGTGCTATTCTTATAACACTGGCAGGCAACCAGTTGTTATCCCACATTTTGGATTTTGGAGATACAAAAAAGGCACATTTTCCAAGTGGAACAAATGCCTCATGCATTGAGCTGTAGATACTAATTATGCAAATATCAAAAGACTTCCGATTGAGTAAATGCCAGGCCCAGTTGAAGAATCAAATTACCAAGGAGGCAAAGGAAATTGCTCAGGGAATACAACAGGTCCATGCACAGTTCACATTAAAATAAAATCAACCAGATTCATTGTATTTTTATTGCACTTATCAAGACAGACAGTGCACCTGTGTTTTAGATAAAAATAAAGGAGAGTCAAAACGCACTAACATTACTGTCTACGCTTGGATTCGATCTGGGCTTACACACTATTTACCGTCAGTGTAAGTGATACTAAAATAGATTTGTTTCTAAACACATTAAATGTGTCATATGCTGAACAAAATGATGCACTGAAGCCCTAGCATAGCACCTCCACTAACACTATAAGGTTATAAAGCTTTAAGTTATAATGATATACTATGCCTTGTATACTCTCCATTTAATTTTCACTACCTAAGAAGTGGACTCATAGGCTAATCCACAAACTGGAAAACTTGAGATCTCAGTGAAAAAAGGTCAACACTATATACAAATCTTAAAGATGCAACATAAAATACAGGATGCCCAATCCTGGCCCTGGAGATCTACCATCCTGGGGACTTCAGATCTCACCCGGCTGGCTCTAAATATTCAGACACCACTGAAAACCCACAATAACTGGATTATGACTTGCAATATTTTGTTTTTGTTATAGAGAATGGACTAAATAGAGAACAGTTGCATGCGGCTGTGTCTGGCAATCTTGATTGTTTTGAATTTAGCAATCTTGACTTGTTATTGTTAATGGAATCGGCTGAGGCATGTCACCACACCACCAATGCAAATGCAGCAAAGTGGAGATATTATTGTTGTTTATTTTCCATAAACAAGCTATTTTCCCTGTTTTTGCTCTTGAAAATAAATACGAATTTAAACAGAAAGTGGAAATAATAGTATTCAGGCACTTTCCAACTATGAATAGCTTCATTTCCCTCAACACTGTCACAGAATATGTTGAAGGAAGCTTGTCGATACCAAATTAGCAACAGTCACAGTGTGTCTCTTGTGTTAATGAGGCCACGTTGAAGTCCTCCAGGAAGGTAGCCTAATCCATTAAGCTGAATAATAATAATAATGTGGATTAGTCGTTTCTTTCCGCTGGCTATTATTTGATAAACAAATGTAATCAAATATTAATAACACTGATGTACAATTAGAACCAAGTGCCTGAAATGAGGAGATATCTATCACCTAATAACAGAGTATTCAATCCTTGAAGTAAACGTGAATGGGAAGAAAGTGGGTGGAAAGGAGTGGGTGGGTGAAAAAGAGTGGGGGGTGGTGTTTGACTGCATGACACCCTATTCAATGATTCAGTAGATCAAAGGTAAGCAATGTAAGCAACAAAAAGAATCCCTATAATATCAATGCAGTCATGATAAAATAAGAACACTTTATGAACCTGTAACACAGTATAAGGCAGAGGTGTAGTGTCTATAAAGTTCCAGCTCCAAATCTTGTCATGATACACCAAAAAATTCAATTAAGTGTGAGAAGATTTAAGGTTGCAATATCTTGAGCTTTCCACTGCGTCCTGTCATTGCACACCTCTAGTTATGATGCTGAAAACATATGATAGAATTCCACAATATTTGTCGGGCAAATGTTGGCAAGGCCCATTCCTGGTGTTTACACAACCTGTACAATCAATAAATCAATAGTTTTAATGAGTTCAGCAGCTTTATTCACTAATTCTGTATAATTCCATCTGTGAGATGTAAACAAAATCATTCAGTGGTTTGATGTAAAATGGTTCATGAACTTTCTTAACAGTGGTGGTGATGGGGAAAAGCCCCAGTGGACCTACAGTAACCCTTCTGAGAGAGTATGTGTGATGCTGATGATGGTATAATAGTGATAATGAAAAATGAACAGGTTCCTGTGTAAAGGCAGTTGTTTAAAGAGTTTTACAAATAAGAAAATCCAAAGATAATATAAATTACAATAATGCAGGAGAAAAGATATGCAGGAGAATCAGATCCAAGCTTTATTTGTATGTTCACACATACAAGGAATTTGTCTTTGGTTACAGTAGCTCACAGTGCACAGAGAGTAACAACATTACACCCACACACACACACACAATACCTTACATACCTGTAAACCTTACATTATGTGTAGCTGTATATGTATATTAAAGTGCATAGTGCAGCAGTCCGGATGTAGAGGCAGATTAAGTGCTGTATGAGAAGAAACACCAGTCTGAGACAGTACAGAGGATGGAGCACCAGTCTGAGACAGTCAGTACAGAGGATGGAGCACCAGTCTGAGACAGTCAGTACAGAGGATGGAGCACCAGTCTGAGACAGTCAGTACAGAGGATGGAGCACCAGTCTGAGACAGTCAGTACAGAGGATGGAGTGTTGTGTGATACTGTTAATAAAATAGATAAATAAGATAAATCCACAGTGCAGTACAGCAGAACAGGAAGTGATAAAAGTGTCCCAAATGTGGATTGTAATGTGCATTGTAATGTTCAGCTGCTCATGAGTGTGGTGGCATATGGTAAGAAGAAATGAAAACATAATTAAAACATGAACAGCAGATTTTAAAGAGACTAAATTAAACATTCACTAAAAAATCTAATTAAAAATTCAATTAGGATAAAAAGTGCAGTTACAGAGTAGAAGTGCCGTGGAGCTAACAGGGTTTTAAACTGAGCTGAAAGCTGCTCAAATAAGAATTTTTAGCCTGGGTTTAAAATACCTAGCATGGTTCTTTTAATACTCTCTTATAATAGGTTCCATCTGAGCGCAGCATAGTAGTTAAGTAGCTAAGCTTCTATGTGTTTAGTCTTCACCTTAAGCAGGACTAAGTGACTAGTTCCTAATGATACTTGGGTATTAGTATGCATCACTATGCCCAGAATGTACTGCTCTGCTCTGAAGAAATTTAATAACATTTAGGCAAAAAATGTTTCAAAAATGTCATAAAACTATACCTCAGACTTTAGGTTATAAAACTATACCTCAGACTTTAGGTTATAAAACTATACCTCAGACTTTAGGTTATAAAACTATACCTCAGACTTTAGGTTATAAAACTATATCTCAGACTTTAGGTTATAAAACTATACCTCAGACTTTAGGTTATAAAACTATACCTCAGACTTTAGGTTATAAAACTATATCTCAGACTTTAGGTTATAAAACTATATCTCAGACTTTAGGTTATAAAACTATACCTCAGACTTTAGGTTATAAAACTATACCTCAGACTTTAGGTTATAAAACTATACCTCAGACTTTAGGTTATAAAACTATACCTCAGACTTTAGGTTATAAAACTATATCTCAGACTTTAGGTTATAAAACTATATCTCAGACTTTAGGTTATAAAACTATACCTCAGACTTTAGGTTATAAAACTATATCTCAGACTTTAGGTTATAAAACTATACCTCAGACTTTAGGTTATAAAACTATATCTCAGACTTTAGGTTATAAAACTATATCTCAGACTTTAGGTTATAAAACTATACCTCAGACTTTAGGTTATAAAACTATACCTCAGACTTTAGGTTATAAAACTATACCTCAGACTTTAGGTTATAAAACTATACCTCAGACTTTAGGTTATAAAACTATATCTCAGACTTTAGGTTATAAAACTATATCTCAGACTTTAGGTTATAAAACTATATCTCAGACTTTAGGTTATAAAACTATACCTCAGACTTTAGGTTATAAAACTATACCTCAGACTTTAGGTTATAAAACTATATCTCAGACTTTAGGCAGCTTATTCTAAATCATTTTAAGCCATACCTTTTGGCAGCATTAAACTCTTTGGACATCTGGTTACTATCATTACCACAGTGAACAATTTGGACTCAGCAAGTTACTCTAGAATGGCGAATTTCGAAACTGGCTACTCAAAATAAATTGCTTTATATTTTAATTATAACATTTAATTATGCAGAAATTCTTTATGGTTTTAGTGTAATTAAACCACAACATTATAGAACAATTATATATACAATTTACAAACATTTCCTCTCTAAGGTTTTGTGCCTTTTTTGAGGAATCTCAGATTCAGTTATTGTTCTTATTTCCTGTTATGTGACTTGAGGTATGCATTTTTGATGCCTTTAATTGTTTTACTAATTTTAATACTTTCTTACTTTTATTTGCTTTTATTTTGTTTTTCTGTTCAGCAAAATAACAGGAACTTGCCGTCTAAATGTGCTATATAAGCAAGTTCTACTGAATTCAATTAGTGCAGTCCGACTGAAAAAAAAACCTGCTTATTAAAACAATGATGTATTTAGTCTTAAAATATTGTAGAGGTTTCTGATGGTGTCTTTTGATGATCCATCCCAAGCAGCTAGAATGTTCTCACACAGATTTTTTACAAATTCCTATTAATTCCTTTTAAAAATTCCTAATAATCCTTTCAAATTATGAAAAAATGGAATGTTCTTTATTTTATAAAATAAACATAATTATGGTAAAGATTCACATCCAAATGCAAAGTAGGTAAAAATCTGAAATGTGTTGTCTCTGACTCTGGCTTCAAAGCATTTGGTAGAATGATTTGTTTACCCTACTGTCAGGAGATCGTAAGTCTTGCTTCTCCCTTTCCCCCATCACTCAGCACAATGTTAGCAGTTGTAACAGAATTGGCAGTTAATGTTGTCCTCTAAGCGCATTAAGCTCCAATTATGTTACTTTAGCTGCAGTTTGAAAAGATGCAGTGGCGATTATACATCTTGGAGGGAGCATGTGCTTTCAGTCACGTTCCCTGCTTGGTAGCATTCTAAAAAATGGGGGAGGCTTAGCTAGTAGGTGAGAATTGGACATTGGAAAGAAAATATGGTAACCACGCCACCTCACAAAAACCTTATCCAAGTTCTGTATGATGTTGATTGAATATAAGGCTCTTATTCCCTTTGATGTTGAATGTGCATCCAAGGACTACTGGGATGGACAGCTATATGAGTGGACATAAGTACAATCAGATGAACCGTCAGACAACAGATGCATTTATGCGCTAGTTTGATTTGTTCACTTTTGATTAGTAGGTTAGCCTTCGCTTGGTCATTACCCTTCTCTCAGCATTTATTCTGACTTGAAAAGACAAGTCATAGACTATGGAAAAACACTGTTTTATTAAAGATAAATATTCAGTATATATTATTTAATATACAAATAATACACAATTTGAATATCAGCATAAATATCAGTGCTCAACAGACAAGAATGCATTGAAATATCTGTGTTACATGAAAACCAATGACATTTCCGTAACACATTGCTTTGTACTGCATTAATCCCAGTTCGAGTAAATGCACACGAGCATGAACCTGTAAAATAACATTTGTTTATTTCAAAAATATCTGTTGTTTACACTGTATCGTGGCCACTACTTATTGGTTCTTTATGAATGGACATTTAGACGATACCAAAACATTTATGGGACCTTAATATCAGCTGCTGCATTTTGGTCCATTAATATTTGGATGCTTACAAAGCTGATTCTAGCTGTCCACCACAACACTGGTATCAGGGTTTTTAAATAAAATGTGCAGACGGTTTTTAATTTAATGGTTTGTACATCCAAAACAAGTGAACAGTGTAGAAATTACAACACTTTTCAGATACAGCGCTCCAATTTTAGGGACTATAAAATAATTGTACATTTTACTGCTCGGCTTTTCAGTGGCCAGGTGTTTGTTATTCCCTCATAATTTCACTCACCAGTAAGCAGGTAAAGGTTTAGTGCTAATTTAAAGTGTGGCCAGTAGCATTTGGAATCTGCTGCTAATAACTTTCAATGTAGAGTACAAAGAGCTTCAGAGCGAGTGAATCAAGTGATCATCTGACTGAAACATTAAACCAAATCAGAGAGAGGTAAAACAAAGTTAGGTGTGGTCAAAACATCACTTTCTTACAGGCACAGTAATGAGCTCGAAACCACCAAAAGGCAAACAAGACCACTGAGAACTGAAAATTAAAAATTCACTATAAAGAAAAACTCCTTCTAGCAGTCAACCAGATCAAAGACACTCTTCGGGAGGTCAGTACATCTGTGTCAAAGTCATCAAGCCTCAAAAACAGGAAGACAGGATTAAAACAACATCTTATAGACAGATGAAAAGATCAACGAGAAGAGGATGGAGAAGCGTACAGATCAGGAATCCAACCATCTCATCTTCAAGCATAGTGGAGGCAGTATTATAAAAAGGATACGTATGCCAGGTACCCGTGTATTAAAAGATGATGTGACTGCCTACAAAAACATCTTGATGGATTCAGAATGTGTAGGTTTATATTATCAACCTGGATTTAGCTAACCTCCCTAAACGCATTCGCCAGTACCTCACAGTGTAAATGGACACTGAAGCACAGCATACTGTAAAAGTGACCAAAGACATTTTTAATGTTAGTTTGTTCACTTGCTTTTAAAAATAAGGGCCATGAATGAAAAATAGCTTCAATCTCTATACCAATCATCCAATTTGGATTTGAATATCCACACATTATAGCTA
This sequence comes from Prochilodus magdalenae, assembly GCA_024036415.1. Classification (NCBI taxonomy): domain Eukaryota; kingdom Metazoa; phylum Chordata; class Actinopteri; order Characiformes; family Prochilodontidae; genus Prochilodus; species Prochilodus magdalenae. The sequence continues at coordinate 45,880 of JAMWET010005296.1, forward strand.
AAAGTCTGCACTTTGAGCTTGCATTCATTATTTAGTAACTCCAATATGCTGTGGCAGAAAGCTAAAATGACTCTAACTTTGTCAGCACTTATGTATACTGGCCAGACCCAAGTCAATGCATCTAATGCCAGGGAATAAATGATTGAGAGCAGGTAATACAGTGTGAATGCCTAGGACTTGTAAAAGAAGAAGAAATGTAAAACTGGAGATGGGACAGGTGGGACGCAACCTTTGCCCTTGGCATTTTCCATTTTTTACAACCCTCTTACAGCGCCAAGCTTCCAAAGCACTCCCTTATAATCAAAGCAGATTAAGAGAGGAAGTGAGGTGGGAGGGGCAAATTGACAATGTATACTGTCTTCTCCACACAGATGAGGGCATATTGTCAATTGGCACAAAGAGGCTGATGGAAATTTAATTATCGAATACATTACAAGACAGATGAATGGCATTGTTGCTTGGGCATATATTGACAGACAGGCGGAGATGGATTGGGCAGGGCTGTTTAGGCCTACAGAATGCAGCGAGGAAACAAAGGGATGGAAATCCATGGTCACACTTTAAACTCTAAATCAAATCACTATAAAGAAAAGAAAGATTACGCTCATCTGCAATTAGAGAACATCTGTCTTCTGCCTATTTAATGAATAGAGAATAGTCAAAAAGATGGAAAGGAAGGAGAGAGTAGGACACTAAACAAGTCAATACGAAACTAAACAGAGAGACTGAGAGGGAGAGAAGTGGAAAGATAAATGGATAGAACTCCAGTCTGTTGAAGAAGAAAGATAAATGAGTGAAGAGCAATTACCAGCTCACATTCAAGAAGGGACCGATTTCCAGGATCACATTATGTTTTCATAATTAGTGTCACAATTCGATTTGGACATGAAAAGAAATCCCATTAAGCCCACATGACATTGTGTTGTTGCAACGGTGACAAAAGACCTGGCGAGGATTTTCACTGAATATCATCAAAACTGCTTTTGGAGAACCTATTACTCATTTTAATTATATAGATGCCCAGTCTGGGGAAGTCTGGGGAAACATAGATGAGATATATATATGTATGTATATATGTGTGTGTGTGTGTGTGTGTGTGTGTGTGTGTGTTTATATGTATATGCTCTGGCAAATGATTCAGTGTAACATTGATCTCATATTAAAGGGTTTCAAATGTTTCAATTTTGGTTTCAATAGTAAGCACAGCCTGTGGAAAAAGTGTCACATTATATAAAAGAAAAAAATAAAAATGAATACAGTATGATAGCAGGTAAACGCTGCAAACATTCCGAGCTGCAGTCCGCTTTTCCCTGTGTTGGTGACTCACTCACTATCATGATTGAAAGTGTCTTCTCCTTGTCAATATAAGCAACCCCATGCCAGATTGGTGAAAAACAGAGATTAAAACCCAATTAAGCCTGGATTAGTTTTACAGGGGGAGCTGGAGTAATGTAATTAACTACAGGGCGGCTGTAATATTTACGAGCGATTCGGACGGGATAAGATATATGAAATCACTGCAGAAATGACTCAAGAGTGGCCACTTAATTTCAAACTGCCATCACCTCCAATAAACATGTGCAAAATATTTGGTGCAGTACAGCGTGTATGTATGCCGCACAGACTTTCAGACACAGCAGTGTTGCTCATAACACATATGTAGACTGTACGTTACGCTATACTACGACTTACTAAAAGCTGCCAGAAGCCTCATGGCCCTGAGCAGACCCATGGCTTGTCCCCTGGCTACTTTTGAGTCTTTTACTGAGACAGGAGCACACAGTTGGTAAAAGTGGCTGACACAGTGGATAAGGACAGGATTAAAATCACTGGGAAATGCCAGTAATAATTACATTACCCCACCTCCCTGTGTAAAACTAACCCAATCAGACTAGGGCTCTTGATGTATAATGGTCATAATTTGGGAATGATTTAGCATTTTTGTAATATGTGAATAATTTACAGCTAGCTGGGTCAGGCTTCTGAAACTGAGGTCACACAAGCTGCAGCTATAAGTCGGCATGGTCATATTCGAAGACACCCTGGAGGAGTGTACTCATTGTGTACATTATTGTCTGTCACAGCTATAAAGTACAATTGTGGGTAGACACTGTGTGCCTTGTTGTTAAGAGAGAGCAGCTGATGTAATATTAAGCTATAGTATCATTTTATAGTGGACTGCTAGCTATAATATTCTCATAAATAAAGTTACTAAATTATAGAATAGCTTATAGTAGGGTCCTGCAACGGGTGACTACTGCAAGTAGAAACCAGTCTTGGTCCTGTGTGGGATTTGTATGGGCAGGCCAAATTGTTGGCTTCCCTAAGAATACCCAAGCTGGACCTATGGCGAGGGGAAAGTGCATTGGCCTGTTCGACTCAACACACAGTAGCATTTCACAGGATTTGGGTGGCCACGCCAACATGCTGGCTGCCCACAGAAAACCCATGTTGGGTCTGTTCAGAATTGGAATGGGCTAGCCCCTGCCCACAGTGCCCAGAGCTAGCTCACAAAGGGCCAATGTGTGCATACTTGCTGGGTAATTAGAAGATAATCATGAAAATGAGTAGACTACAAGGAATAGCAAATAATGTCCCAACTAAACGCAGGTTATTTTCAGAAGTAATTTAACATGGCAATTCTATGCAATTTCATTATGTACAAATCAATAATAGCAGGCTAAAGGACAGAATATTAGTGTGTGATGACCTAGAGCTGCAAGTGGTTCAATTATGAGAGAAAAAGCTATAAAACATTAAAAAATAAATTTTAACTCATATGTGAAAAGTGGTGACCAAATCTTGGGATAACTTATCAAAAATTGCATTCTTAAAACAGATAATAGTATGAAATGTACAGCATATACCAATTCTAAATTCTTATACCAATTAAAACACCTTAAAATGCAATTAGATCTGTAGTTTATAAGATTTAAAATGACTAAATTTATACCTTGTTGTATATCAAAATATTTTATTATCCCAGGATAAACCTGGTCTTGTGGGCATTAATATACATGTACAAAGTTCTCTAAAGAACTTTCCAGTGTCTAAGAAATGGATGAGGTGTTTTGCTTCCTGGGTAGGTGTATTCCTGCTTGTCTGAGATTAAAACATACAGCCACACCGGCCTTTTATGGACAAAATAGGACACTAGTTAAAATGTCTTTAATCTTACCACCATGTAATTCAAGTACTGTAATTACTTAGTACTCTGGAGTCACACAGTAATGGCCAATGCCTAAAAGCTAGAGGAGCTCCCTTGATCGTTAATAAATGTCTGCATAAATAATGATTAAGAAGTCAACAGTCATTCAGAGTGAAATGCTCAATTCAAGGGCAATGTACCAAATCAGAATTGATCCCAGTGCTGGTTATAGGAGCTAGACATCTGAATCGTTTAATGTGTAGATAGCTATGAATATGTTGCCTAATGTCTGTGACACTGTTTTACAATAGCTTTCAAATAAGGTTTTGGACTAACACCTTTTACTACATGGTATAGTTATGTATGCAGGATATTCCAAAGCAAAACTAATTTGTTTATTCACTGCACTATTTGTTCTCGACTGTGCAATAATTCTTGAGATGTGCAATAATACCAAAACTCTATAAGCTACCCAAGGAATGTGCTATAACTAGCTGCTACCTCACCTGTCTATTGTCTGTTGACTATCTATTGTCTATTGTTTAGAATATATAGTTTTATAGTCATTTCTGACCATCTTATCTTATCTTAAATCAATTTTGTTATTATCAGTATTCCATAAATAAAAAAACAGAGATATTAAGGCTCTCTAGTCTTTTTAGGATCACAATAAAATGATGATATTCACATTACAGGGACTGAGACCTTTAGTTCCTATCACCATCAATGTGAAGAAATCTGAATTGCCATTTATGAGGCTGTTATTGTTGCTTTACATTCTCATTTATTTGAGTTTAAATAATATGCAAATTGAGAATTGGCAATCATAACTGACTATTACGAATGGCACTTCATATCACTCAATACAGCACTGCTGAACTAAAACAAGTGGAATCTGATTGACTTTGTCAATAGGCTGATATTACCAATAAAGCTCCTCATTAAGCTTCTTGGTGTCAATATCAGTTATATTCAGAACATATTAATATGGGTTGGGCCCTGGCATCGTAATGATTCTACAGCACTCCCTGTTTTTGGTGTTTTAATAAATCAAAAATTCAAGACCAGGAAAGATCTCAACTCTGGATCAGGTGCCTCTCCAGCACACTCAAATCTGAAGATTGAATTTAACTGATCTCAGCATGCTGATCATGAATAAGGTCCAAAAATCCTCGAGGTCTTCCGAGAAACATGATGCACTTATTCCTCCTCCTGTCTTGGCATGGAGCGCGTGTGCATGGCTTGGCTTGGTCCTCCTCCATTTGGCCTTGGGCGATGCATCTGCACGCATCTGCGGCGCAAAGAATCCCCCATCGCCTCGTTATCTCCAGCTCAGCATCTACGTGATTTATTCACCTGCTGCAACGTATGCCATGCAGGCAAAAGGACAAATAGAGGAAGAGGGTGGAGGTGAAAAAGGGGTGGGGGAGGTGTAAAGGTGTTGTAAAACATAAGCATCCAATTCTGACAGACAAGATGGAGAAATTGTTTAGGGAGAACAAAGAGCAAGAGCGAGGGCTGAAATGTTGGACTGAAATGAGAGGTTTCGTAATGTGAATTGCTGATCAGCCTCTGCTTGTTGCCTGGAGTGCAAAATTTGAATAATACAGCAGTTAGAGGTCATAGATATTATCAAAAGGTCACTGCCAATGGTGGCTTTGTTACTGCAAAAATCATCATGCAACCTTCTCCAAGTTGTAGCAGCAATAGCAGCCTTACAAGACACACTTACATCTTTTGTCAGATAGCCTTCTGGTGCGTTTCGTAGTTTTCCCTGGCTATTACTTTATATTTTATGTTTATTTGACATTTTTTGTATCTATGTATCTATCTAATATATGTATTTTATATATTATGTCTTTTTACATTTCATTGTTTTATGTGAGCAGGCAGTTATCAAAGCATTGTACTGCTAAAAAAGAAAGCATGAAAGCAAATATGATGATGTGAGTGTTGACTTTGAAAACATTTGCTAAATACAACATATTGTTAAAAAAATGAAAAGGGGTCTAAAATGCTTAATTATAATTGCTGATAGGTATTTCTGGCGTCTAATAGATGGCATTCACACGCTTCAGGTTAACAAAACACAATATTTTTTTCATCCTGTCCATTGCATCAACCTTCAGTCTTTAAGCCCCGCCTCTGTTTTTAAGCCTCCATGTGCTCTGATAGGTCAGCTGCCAAAGCAGGATCCTGCCCACACCACTGTGACTATGAACTTACACTGATTACACAGGAGTTTGATGCTGAAAGTGCAGTAGGACGAGTTGGTAGATCAGATCTGGAGAAGGATATTTCAGAGTAATGCATTTTTACTGTTAGCTCTCTGTCCATTGTGTGAGAGTGTGCCAGGCCTGCCATAGGCGTGCCGGTAGGACTGTGTTTTCAGGTGATGTCATATTGTAGCAGCGAAATGGTCTGGAATCTTAAAAAAGACTGTTGGAAAGAGCTGGTCCCTTTACTATCTGTGTTGGGTTTAACTACTTTGCAGACAGTTCACACACACAAAAAGCTACGTAACAGACTAAAGAAAGAGCAACACTGAAAAAGCATAATAGGCCCCCTTTGAAACATGACCGTCAGGCACCACCTTCTCGCCACCTCTAACAGCTCTCTGGCATATATGATATCGTTATAACTTGGTGTGTAACTTATGTTCTATATTTCCTTTTTCAAAGACCTATAATAAAAGATGTTACATTACGTTGTTGTATGTAAAATGTTGTCTATTAAATGTGCCAAAATGGCATTGTTGGCAACTGAACGCATGATGTGATCTGTTGAAAAGCTGGAACAGTATGTGGAATGCTACAGCAAAACAGAAAGCAGTGATTAGAAGATCCTCTTAGACCTCTTTTTATTTGACTCAGCTTTACATTATGAACTTTATTGCTTTTTTGTAAATACAAAACACTGATTCCAAGTTTAATGTCTGTAACATGTTCCAAAAGGTTGGGACCGGAGTATGGAAAACTCAGCACCATTATTGTCCATAAACAATCTGATATGTTGAGTCTTCAGACCACAATTCATGTTTCCACTGAGCGTTAGTCTATTTCAGATTAACTTAAGACCAGAGAAGTCAGCAGCTTTTCAGAATGATGGGGACATACGATTTCTATTGTATATAGTACAGCTAGCATTTTTTGGATGCAGCAGCAGACAGCATATATTGACAGCAGTTTTTCAAAGCATTCCTGAACTGACACAGTACTGGTTTTTGCTAGCTAGTTCCCTAAAATAATCTGCTAGCTGCTATGCTGTTTTTACATGTCTACTTAGCCAGTGCATTCTAGCAAGCCAGGAGTTGTGGCTCTGTCTTTTAAACCCAGGACAGAGATGCTATATGGCACTTGAAGCTGCTATACGGAACTGTTTGACAAATTTATTTTTAACTGGGTGTAGTTTCCCAAGGAGAACATCTTCCAAATCCTCTCCATGCCCGTTGTATCTTTCAGCTTAGCTAGCTCATCCGTGTAAATACTGTATGGGCCCACTAGCACACGCACACACATACGCACACACACATTCTTTGTTGTAACCACACTCCAAAGAGGTCCCGGCTGGCTGACTCTCCGAGCGACATGCAGGCCACGCTCTGCCACTTTCACAGGACGAAAGACAGACGCCCTGAGAAATCATCCCACACCCCCACCTCCAAATCCAACTACTCTGTCAATGCTGAGCCACAATGTCACCACCATAGCCCTCCTCAGTCGTCTCTTCATGCCAAGCACTGGAGGGTCTGACTGCCTGGATGGATAGAGTGGCAACGCTCTTTGCTTTCTGTAGTGCCAGCCATATTTCAACGTTAGGCCCCCGCCGACAACACTGAGCCCATTATGACCCTCCATCCTGAGTGCCAAATGACCCTTATAATGTCACTGGAGATAGATCCGTATCATCTCTAAGGACCCACCTTAGCCAGCAGCTGTAAGGCATAAGGCAGAGTTTAATGGTGAGATGCAGGCTCACTCTGGCAGCAAACCTGGTGACCTTTCTACTTTTCTGACGCGTCGTCTCTACTGCCCTTTTGTGAAATGCTAATTTCAAGTGTTCTGGCCTATAAAACCGGCCCGCTCCGAATGACCCCAGCATGTCAAACAGATGACTGGGAGTTGCGCCCTGATGGCAAATGGGGTCAGGGCCTCTATCCACACATCTCACAGCTAGATCAACACTCAGACCTTGCAGTTTTGTCACAGTATCATCATGAATAGGGAGGAAATCTGGTTCTTGGGGGGCTTTCTTATTTATTCCGTGTTGATTTTCAGGACAGAAGCATAGGCTGAATTAACAGAAGCATTTAAAGAAAGAAAAGATTGTGAAACATGTCTTTCTGTGTTCCTTTGTTACCTGGTCTAGGAGAAGAAAATATTTGTGAGAACAGCTGCTATTCAAGAATAAAATGTCTATATTTTCAAGTGCTTTATTATACCACCCTGAAAGCAATGTCTGGATAACCAATCTGTAATTTCACTGTGCTGCTTTTTTTAAAGTGTTACTTTTATATAATTACTCATTACTAATTACTATAATATCTGTGTTACAGCATAATAACCTGAAAAACGCACATGGATTAATAGCAGTCTATAATTCCACAGTACTTTCATAAAGATAAAGGAATCATTTAAGGCTGCATAAATACCCCTAACAACCATAGAATGATTTAAAGTCATTGTGTCTTAAAACAAAAGTTTGGAATCCTGGAATTTACTGTTCAAATAAAGTTTAAGTACTCACACAATGTAGATAATAACATCTCCTGTTGCAATCAGAAAAGCCATGTTGGTAAACTACCTGTTCACCCTATTACATAATAATAACATAATAATAACATAATATAATTATACTGTCAAGAACTACTATAAATCACTGGCATAATTACTTCAGTAAAACATACACATGTTGATGCACATGTGTATTTACATAAGCTGCACTGCTGTAAATGGCCTGTAACACATCACTGTACTTTTTAAGTTTTTTTGTTGTTGTTGCAAATAATGATACTGTTAATGTATAACTATACAGCTACTTATCAAAGCAGAGGCAAAAATTGGTGCATAAATGATAAAGAACAATACAACTAGTCCAATAACATGAATGTCATGGACAAGTCTAGCTTTATACACATTTATAATGCCATCCCGTTATTTTTCTGTTATGTGTGGTTCTAACCTTATTACCTAGAACCCATAGTAGATTAAGTCACATTGCATTTACACATAGGTTGGTGATATATTCTGCACTACGGCCTTTCAGAATTTGTTTTGCAGACTCAGAGACCCAAGAATCTTCATTCTCTGTTAATGATGTATTTCTTGGTGTCTCAGGGCTCGCCACGATCTTAGCAGCGACACAACATCAGCAGCACCGCTTAGAAAGACTGGGTACGACATTTGAGACAAAGGAGCATCATTATAGTGGCTGTTTATTCATCCAGAGTGCTGGGGTTGAGGCACAGCACAATTATCGTAATGGAGGACCATGCGCGGGCTCTCATTGCACAAGCACCTCTTCGTGTGCCAATCAATAGCATGGAGCAGCACTGCTAGCTGGAGAGCTTTATTCTCCTCTGTCCCATCAGATGCTCCCTATGGTAATAAGTCACAGTGATAAGCCTTATGAGATTGCGTCTCAACTAAATCAACTAGAGGTCTTTGGTTTGCTGTTTTCCTGTGGACTTCCAGGACGCTGGCATGTTGCTACAGTGGCTGCTGTTTGCGCTCTTCAATTCGGGGTCCATTTGAGACAATGGGCTGCTTCGCTAATGCTAATCTGGAGTGCAGCCCTCTCACCTGCTTGCTTAGCATTGCAAAGTGCACCGCATGCATTCCAAACGCGGCTCACTGGTCTTTCTGGTGCTCTCTCTCTCTTTCTCCTTCACTGTTTCACCTGATCAGATAAAGCGGAGATAAGCGGTCTCAACGGCAGCACTTTGCTTGTGTCACCCCTTTGCTCAGAAACCCATTAAACCCAAACAAACACTGAATCCTCAGAGGGATTGTTGTTGGGAGTGAGGGGGGGGGGTTGGAACTGACTCTGCCATAGCGATTTCTGCCACGCTACCTCTTCGCTAAGCAGAACTGTTTATCCCCGGCTGCTAACACGATTTAGGCCTGAGCTCATATGTCTTTACTATTCATTTCTGTCTCCTAGGTTTGGCACAACTGCAAAAGCAAACGACCACGTGGGTTTTTTTTCCGGAAGACTCCCACCCTGATTAGCCATTGATTTCCTATAGCGCTAGCTTTACGCTCTTTGCCCATCAGAGCTTTGCTAATGAGCTGTGTAAGCAATAGCAGCTCTGCAATGACAACGAGGCTGAAGCCACTGAATCCTTCTAACGATAGGTGCAGTTGAATTGGTGATGTGCAGGCACTTACTCACAATGCAAAAGAGAATATGTCTGTGTCAGAATACGCCTCAAGCCCGCAGTGCGCAGATGAAATATGAAGGCAATTTCAGTTTACTTATCTGGATTCAACAGACTTTATTTTCAGCAAAACTTGTCGATAGCGGAACAGACTTATTGTCAGTGGAATTTGAGCCTACAATGGCTTTTATGTTGTTATGTGTTATTTACCTCTTATATTCTCTTTTCCCCCAGACCTTTTTTCCTCAATTTCTCCATCAGAACATGACACTATTGCTACAGGCCTGATGATGACTAGCATTAAACCCATTTCCTCATCTGAGACATCTGAGATGTCTGGAGATGAACCACAGCTAGCTGAGGATCACATACTTATGCAGACAACCAAAGGTTGGAGGAGAATGACAGACGGAGATGGTAATAATCTGGACTGGAGCAGTTTTTAATCATAATAATATTGTCACATAACCTCCTATTCTTATCCTGACTAAAACTGACATTTTCAAATCACTTCTCGCTGAGAGTAATGGACCAATGAGCGATACATAAAGTCCCCCGTTTTGGTGCAATTAGCACATTGAGCAGTGACTTAGCATTTTAGCTGTGTTTGGTGGCACTGGGGTTCAAATCCCAGTCTAGGTAGCAAATGTTGAGCTACACCAGTAAGAGTCCTTGGGTAAGACACCTACCACTACATTGGCCCACCTGTAAAAAACCTAATAACCTTGTAAGTCGCTCTGAATAAGAGCGTCAGCTAAATGCCTAAAATGTGAACATAAATATAATTATACTGTATCAGCTTCTGATTAACTGTGCCATTCCTCTTTCATATATTGTAGCAGGGATTGGCGCTGCCATTCCCTCTAGAAGTGGGCACCTGCACTCTTGTAAACTGACCCTCTCTGCTGTGTGAGGGAGGACATATGGCCCCTCCCCCAGCCGAGTCAACAATATTATTTTACAACCAATTCATGAAGACTTTTATAAAATGGCATTGCTAAATTGAGATCATCCTCCCATTCATCTTGAACCAAAAAATAGGTGAACTCAAATGCTCAGATACTTTTTTGTGAAATTTGTAGCATTTTTCACTGAAATTATTGTATTTTTGCTTGCTTTCACTGTCAAAGCACAAATGTGGGGGGCGACCTTTCAGCAGAACTTTCCCCTTACCACAAGCATAGTTGACAGATCAAGATACAGTCTAACAGCAGTTAGTTGACTAAAAGTTCCTTTACAGAGAACACACAGAGAACACTCCTTAGTTATGGCCCACTGCATATCTTTCATTTTCCCTAATGTGTTAAATTGCACACTAGAATTTATATGTTGTCACTGTCCAAAGACAAACAAGTATCTCTAAAATGGTAAGTTTACAGGAGAGGACAAAAACTGATTTCATTCTAATGCAAGTCAAAGCAATCAGACGTTTTTCCATGTGATTTGGGCCATTTCTGTTGGTCCATTCATCATGACATTTTCACATAAACAACAGCTGCTGTGCTCAAATGATGCGAAAAAGTAAAACCCCCAAAAAACGAATACATGTTTTTTTTGGACTGCGATTATATTTACATTGGTTTCCTGTAGATGTAGTAACATATTCTCATGTAGGATTTCACCAGTGCTGTTCAGACTTTTACTTACAACTGTATATTTGGTATATGAAGTTTGCTTCTTTAGTATAGCACTGGAGCTACAGATTGAAGCGGTAATAAAAGACATTTAATATGTATTAGCTACAGTAGCCTTGTAGCTCCGATGTGAAACTAAAGAAGCAATCTCCAAACATATGTTGGTTCATTGACTGTTTACTATGTAAAGACTTGAATATCATTCGAGATTCTACACAGTGTGTGGTACGGTATATGTTAAAAAGAGGATTCTCCCTCACCCTGAAAATAGCTCTTGAGGCCTGAAGGACCTAGTAAGCCCCCCTGCTGCTGCCTCTAACACACTGACAAGACGCTGCAGTCTGCTGGACCAGAGGAGATGAAAGAGATTTAAATGGAGACAGACACTGAGCACTGCCTTTTAGCTGGCTTACACACACACATGCACTCTCAAAACTCTGACACATTCGCAGTGAGCTACATAAATATTTTACACAAGACACACACGCACACACTCAGACTCGTCATGCTCAATATTCCTGTGTGAGGAGATGCCCTGTCCGTCATTGTCTAAAAACACACTTGTACTAGAGCTTGAAATACTTGCCAGAACAACACCAACCTCGATTCAGTTTCTGTGCTATTCCTCAAATATTTATTGGGTTGGGTTTAAAGGTCACGTTTAGGTTTCACTTAGAATCCCGTTTTTAATTTGGCCTGTGTTTATACTGCATCCCTATCGTATTTACCCTGCCTACCTTCATTTGCTTAATCTGGCGTGCTAGAGTCACTTTTTGGCAGTGATGAACACTGCGGTTATGTGGCCAACACACTGGCCGTGTTTGTAAATAGATGTATGTTGGTACAAATCACACCACACAAACTCAAACCACTGTGTCGTTTTGATCAGAGAGATGTGCTTTATAATGGGCCACCAATAATAATTCACTGGTTGACAGACTGATGACCACTGTTGAAAAGGGCATGCACAAGAGACGCTTAAGACAAAGCAGCCGGTGCCGTATTCTTCCAAGCCTACTCCCAATGTAACGGCAACACCAAAAAAAGCATTCATTGATACCATCATAGATCCAACAATAATGACCTCCTGCTGAGAAACTGCAAAGACCAGCACTCACTTCATGCTGCTTGGTGCTGGTTAAGCTGTATTGTTGATTGCTGGTTGCTGACCACCACACAAACATCCAAAACCACACATATACAGGTATTGCTGGGGACCAGTGTATTACCTTCCATTGCCGCTGACCAGCATACCAACATCCAATACATGTTATAGACTGGCTTTGCTGAAGGGATAATAACGTGTGTAATAAGATAATGCTGATTTTTTCTATTTGAGCTCAAACTGACTCAACCAGGTGCTTCTCTTTCATGTGTCATTTACCTTGAGTTTACTGCTTCAGGTGAGGATACTGTCACCAAATGTAAGGTTATTTTGCTGTGTTGCTCACCAAATCAGGGTTAGCTAGGTTGGAAGCTATAATGCTTGTGTTGTTAGCGTGTCTATGGTGTATAGAAGGTGAAGAATGAGAAAGAGAGCATGTTGCTTTAATCTACACAGGATTTTGTGTAACTGTAGTCTATTGTTATTTCACTGCTACAACTCCTATGCAAAAATCTCATTACGATTGCATAACCGTGCCATCAATACCACTACTATCACAAGTCAAGTAAAGATGCCTTTTTATACTGTTTCACCTATTATTATTATAGTCAATATTATTATATATGAATATTATAGCTGGTATTAATAGCAGCAGCAGTGGCAATAATGGCGTGTTAGTATTAGTATGTGTTTAATAATAATATTGTGCATTTACAAAATGACTTAGTAAAGTTCGGGCTTCCACCAAGCTTATGGATTCCACATACAGTCTTATGGATTGATGAAGTCAGTATAGCATTTTGGCTGCAACGAGCAAAGGTGCAAAATTTCATAGAGAGAACACTTCTCCAACTATTAAGTTTGGGGGTGAATCAATCATGCGTTGGGCTTGTGTTGTACCAAGTGGCATGGGGAACATTTCACTGGCAGAGAGAAGAATGGATTCAATTAAGTACCAGCAAATTACGACATTAAAAAAAAAAGTAATCGCCATGTCATCTGTAAAAAAGCTGGGGATCTTACAAAATGCATTTACGAGCTGTGATACTTGCCAAGGGGTGTTACTAAGTACTGACCATTCAGGGTGTTCAAACTTTTACTTCAGGTCCTGTTCAGATTGTAGTATCCTCTTATCTTGTGAACTGGACATTCCTGGTACAGTCAGCTCTGCAAATATTCATCCTCAATCTGACAGAAGCCACACTTTAAACCACCAGGAAAGGGCTGCGAAAGAGAGATGGTCTCTCACACTATTGATTGCCCTCCTGTGTACAATCTCTCTCTCACACACACACAGCCTCTCACACCAGGCCGTCGACAATTATTCAGACAGCTAATTAGGTCACTCGCCTCCATCAGCTTCCGATTGTGGAAAGGTGCGAGACGCTGCAGACTGACCCACTGACCCATCTGCCCCCAAGGCTTCCAACACTGCGGCCTGCGATTGGCCTGCTGCCCACTTCACCAGTAGACAAGCTGGCTGTCAGGAAAGGTCTGTAGGCAGGAAGTCTCTAGAGTTTGCTATAAATATCTGACAGCGTATGGAACCTTCTGCAGTTCTGGAGCATGGTCTAATGTTCCTTCAGTGGAGTTAAGCATTTGATTGAGTGGATCTTTCTCTAGCAGAGAGTTAAGGGGGTATTGTGAACAGACTACACAGCTACAGGCTCCGCAGGCTGTTGTGGCTGGTAGTTAATGAGGTAGCTCATTATTTAAGATTGAAAATTAAAAAGGAATGAAAAAAAGGAAAAAACATGGGACACAAGGTTGCCTCTCCTTCAAATAATGATGAGGTCAAGGGGAGCAGCAGCGAACCAATGCACAACATACTCTTACCTCCATTCTTCACTGATGAAGTCAGTAGGGGTGACCTCCTGTGTCTGGCGCAATCAGCCCCCGTTGTGTTCGTTTTCCACAGTCCACATGTACAGAGGGCTTCTCTGCTCTCAACACAAAACTGTGATAACATTATTTAAGGGCAGATTTAATGCTTTCACACAACCTTCCCATCTCTTATGTTGTATAGTAATATAAATAATGCATATTTATAGTGTTTAAACCTTAGAATTACAAGTTCCATCCCTTAGAATCAATCAGGCTGTAATTTGTTATGTCAATAAAAAAAAGAAAACATTCTTTACTGTAATGTAACTCTGCATGGCACTGTCTGTTCTACTTAGACAACAGTGCTTTACCTTGTTAAATACATTATCAGCAAGATTTCAGCAGATAAATCTGCGTAGCCTTCATAGTGGCTGAATTTATTGGCCAAATGTACAGTAATATGCGGAGGTTTGCTGCCTGTCAAATCATATGTTTTGTTGATTCTGTTTAACTAAAAGACGGGAATGGATTACTGACTGTCAGTCATACCAGTTGACTAATAGATGGTTCAAATCCACTGCACGTGTGAATATTCAGTGCTTCAGCCGGGCTGGTACTCGCCATTATACAGCTATAACACCTACCTTTGGCATACAGAGACTTTTCCTGTGTATCGGCTATTCTTACAAGATGCTGATGTCATATCTGAGGCAGTTCCGCCACCCCCAAGTTCCCTTCACAAATCAGGTCCTCTAGTGCTTTGGCCAAAAAGAAACCAACACTGGAGCCACGGGAAGCAAAAGTTATGTAATTATTTTAAATGATGTTTATTTAAATTATATTAAATTATGTAAAGCGAAAGTTGTGTTCAGTGAGTATTCACCATATCACCACCAAACAGCGTAGACAGTGTTTTTCAATGCGATTGTTGAATATTTGCTTTAAAATGAAAAAAAAAAAAAGATATAGTTCCCCAAATTCTGCTTATTTCATGTTCATCACATTAAATAAATAAATAAATAAATAACACAATCACATTCTGATTGCATAAAAATAAATACATTCATATGGCAATCGTTTACTGAATAACATATGACACTGTATTGCATATATAAAGTGACTACACAATGAAATTCATAGCTTGTTTATATATAAATGCTACAAACAGCTGACACACACACACACACATACACAAATACATGGATAATACTACAGTATATACAATATATATTTATAATATATATGCTGAACATGTGTACTGTATATACTGAACATCTGTACTGAGCAATTTAGCTGTTTATATATATATGTATATCTCTGTCAGATGAGAAACATGTATCTCCCTTTTGTGCATTTTTACTTTTATGCATCATTTAAATACATCAGCTGCCGTATACACCGAGTGAGAATCTCATGATGAATGGACCAACAGAAATAGCACAAAACTGTTTGGAAAGATGTCTGGTTCCATTGACTTACATTAAAGTTAAACAAGCTTTTTGGCCTCTCCTGTAAAGTTGCCATTTTTGAGATACTTGTTTTTCTCTGGAAAGCGACGATACACATATATTCTAATACTGCACTGGAGAAGGAGCCTGACTGTGTTTCGTTATACTGTACAACCCTGTATTGGTATAATGACAATAGCGTTGAATTACATTAAAATAAAATATATAAAATATCATTATTTTTTCAGGAACATCTTCTCTACAGAGAACACGTGACATAACCTTTGCACAGGCCACATTCTGTGCCAATGATTTTTGCGTAATATGTTTTCAGTGTTCAGGAACAGTGATTGGGCGTTTAGTTGTGTAGACTGTAGAGAATGTAGAGAATGTTTTCACTTCATGTCATGTGACCAGAGGAGTCCAAACTTAATACGGCTGTGTAGCCGTACAATCTTCCTTGCCAGCATTTGCACACAAATACACACATTCACACAGTCTTTGAGTGAACCCTTGCACTGATAGCCGTGGTGACATTTCATCTAGTCCCCCTCAGGGCTCTGCAGATCCCCATGCCTCACCATGGCCACTTTCATCAGAGCTTCCCTCCATTCTCCGTTCCTCTCTTCATCCTCCTCTCCTGGAGAAAAAAGGTCAACGGTGCCATTATTTTACTCGGAACATTTGACATAACATTTATAGTGAAGGCGAAAAATATCCTCTGAAGTAAAATAGCGAAAGAGGAAAGACAGACTAAGGGGAAAGTGTGACATATGAAAGCTTTACGCCGACTGGCTTAAACATCTTTTAACTGACTGGTAGAAAAACATATTTGTCTATGAAGTGGTTTAAGAGCTTTAGGAGGGTAAGATCATTATGTACTGTTTAAGCTTATGATAGATGGTTAAGTGTCAGTCATCATTTGGTCTTATGCCATTTAGTCATCTGGTTCTTGAATAGCTATGGTGTTATAGTAATATGTTTATCACTATGATGGTGTTAAGAAATTATCTATTTGGATTATGAGTAATGTTTCAGAATTGCCATCCATTTTATTACAGCCCGAAAACTCTTTTTTAAGGTGAATTGTATTAGTTATGCCACGCTTCTATTCAGTGATTTATGATTAAGAAGGAAAAGGACAAATGGTTCACTGGACTGTTGACAAAGTCCAAGCATTAATCACTATTAGGAGTGATGCCAGACCAATGAGATTGATTGTGCCATTTGCATTTAAAGTCCTGCTTTGTCCCAAAGTTACACTGTAGTTGGTTTTAGGGATTACACTAAATCTTTTACTGCACAGCATTCTAAATGGAGATTCTTCATTGGCAGGAATATGTTACCTGGGACTAGGCTTAATCCCTGACCAGGAAACCAGCTCTAAATGGCCAAAAGTTTAAAGGCACCTGGCCAAACAACGTTTCTTCTGAAATCAAGAGTATGTGGAGTTTGACCACTGCAGTAACAGACTCTACTCTTCTGAGAAGGCTTTATTCTATAAGGTGGAATGATTGTGGTGAGGATGTGATTATGATGTAGTTTGATAGGCACAGGAGCATTAATGAGGTCAAGTACAGATGTTGGATGATGAGTTCTCACAAATCACTCAACACAACTCTGGGGGGCTTTATACCTTTCTAGCACATGCTTGCCATTTTAGCATAGTATGCACCTAAACATCAGCTTCCCCAAATGGTGCACTTTTACTCTATTTTACTATCACTGCTTACTACATACCACTATCAGTAAACATGGAATGGAGTCACATAGAATGTTCATGCTGTCCACATTTGCCCCTGCAGTGGTTTGTCTCGAAAGACCCCCCTCTCCCCTTAAAAATGAATACACTTTGAGGGCTCCCGAATGAAGAAGAACACAAGTATACAATGAAACAAGCAATATCTATTGTTGGAGAACATGTGCAAACATCAAACAACACTCCAATAATATTTAGCAGTCTAGTTAACAGTCATGTAATGTTACATTTGAAGGCGGTGACGTTTATTTCTAGATTTCTAGCTGCCACAGCTCATTGTGCAGCCATTGTTATTATGCTCTAGCAACAATGTGCTGTCAGCCATGTGGGAAATTGAACTGGCAAGCTATTTTCACACACATGTTATCAATAATATAAGCCTATGTATTTTAAGACACCCTCCACAAACTAAAATGATCTTCAGGCTGAGATCCACGGAAGTGTTTTTTTTTATAGTAACCACCTTTAGATCATTCTTCTAACACAGCTTTAATTATGGGCGTAGAGGCTTTACAGAGTAAGCACCCCTTACAGAGTAAGTAATTCTTGTTTTGTTGTCATGTTCATATTTAAAGACCCCCTAACAAAAACTGCTTACTCCATGTTAATTGTAAAGTGCTGGCTAGCCTTCCTTTTCATAGTGTTTACCCAAGGCTGGTCCTCTGAGTCTGCAGTTCAGCAGGAATCAACATTAGTGCACACTAGGTCATTAGTCCGGCTTTAATAATCAAAGAAGCAGTCCGACAGTCACTCAAACTCATCTCACACAAAATGACGAGCAAAGTAAGCAGAGGTGGAGCAAGTCGGTGGCATCACTTTTAGCAAGCCTGATTCCTGACACCGCCTATTCATTTCAAAACAAGCTTATCTCATAGACGCAGGCGAAAGAGGGCTGACCCACTGTACCATATTGAGAAAGGTGCAGCGAAAGGTAAAGACATAAAGCAAGAGCGAAACGAACTGGACTGTAAGAGGGGAAACCATCCGATGGCTTCATTGAGCACCTTACTTAATTGCTTCCTTAATCGATTGGGCCGGTTGTTGCTCGGTCAGTAGAGATGGCTGGTTTGGGGCCAATTATTGACCCAGCTGTTGATAGTGCATTTGCTTTGTTGTACAGAACCAAATCCTCAGTGGTTTAAGAAAAAGCTAGATGAGGACAAAATCCCAGGCTGCAGCTCGTCCCTTAGGTATTTCTACTGTACTCAACACAAGAGCGGTGGATGCAGGTGCTGCAGGCCTTTAGAACAGTACAAGATCATCACTTACACTAAAACAGTCGTCGGCTGCACATAAGCCTCACGTTCCTGATACAGAGCTGGCAGATAATGCAGTGCATATACCGTGACATCAGTAGCTACAGACTACAGGATGAAAATGAAAGGAAAAACCTGAGTGAGTGGAGAAACATAAGGCGTGCAGATGCTTCCAGACAGGTGTACCGCATAATGCAATTTTGCAGTTATAATCCTACAGTGATCTGTGGCATGTATACAAATGCTGAGCAGGATTTAAGTTGAAGATGGCAGGATGAAAAGTAAGTGACTCATTGTTAGAGCACCGAAGGCAGTCTCAAAGACTGACTCATGCTTCAGTAGATGCGATGGGTGCATTTCCATGCACTAGAATCTGCATAGAGTATATATACATTGAAAAACTCAATTACTGAGCTAAAATTTCAGCTCCCGGTTTTGGATTTCGTCGTCAGATCTGGAGGATTTCTTAATCCAATTGTTGTTGTCTGTTGTTCACATGACTACTTAAATAATCAGATAACAGAAATCCAATTATATGCATGTAAACACAACCAGAGGTGACAAGGGGTCACAGAATGTGTAATAAGTATAAACATTATGTAAATCATATGCTATAGACTTTTTTTTTCCATTAAAACAATATTTGGAGGAACAGTGTTTGTGTTCCATCCCTCCAGTACAGTTCTAGAGACTTGTACTATCTATTTCAAGGCACATCAACGCTGCTCTGGCAAGTTGTGGTGGCCCTTGTGGGGTTTGTGTAGTGTAAAGAGAGAATCTCTGTCAGATTCAGCCAGGACTGTGTGGCGCTTTCAGTTGGTCCCATATTTGTGTTTGAGAGTTCAGATTTAGGATTTGATTAAGTGTAATTGTAGCAAGTATAGTCTGGGCTTGTTTATAGTAAGAAACATCTTTTTGCCATTTAAACATGCAGACAAAATAAGTCATTTTAGATTATTCTGTGGTTGAGATGTAAACTAGATGCTAGGTGATTTGATGTCATATGGTTTATTGTAGAAATTTAGAGACTCATGCTTTCTTGCAAAGTTGATGGGAACCAGGGGTCACCATGTCTACAACACAAACATAACCATTTTATTTAATATCCAAGACCACTACTAAACCTACACTAGTCAACTGTGTGTTCATACATAATATTGTATACTCAAGATAAAATAGTGATATACCTGGTATTTTTAAAATTACTGTTGAACAAGGTCATTAAGACATTAATCACACATTAAGTAGCATCTTCATACTATTTTAGTGCCAGTTTGTAGAGGCTGTTTGATTCCTATTAGAGCAAACCACTATGACCTTTTATATATCTTTACCATTTAATGATGTAGAAATTATGCAGGAAGCTACATTATTAATTATGTACATTTAAACTGAATATATGTTAATATATTATACATTATACATATAGCAGCATGACCATAGTAACTCACAGGTACTCTGAATAATATTGACTATATTACATTAAATATCATACTGCCATGATAATAATCATATTCTACATTGAAAATCAATGCTAATGTTTTAGGTGTTAGCCTAAAGCTTTGTGATAAGCAATGCTCACCCAATGCTAATCATAAAGGTTATAGACATTTTCACCTTGTACCGTGACTGCCACTCACCGAGTTTACACTTATAACAGCTATATAGCCCTGGCTGTGCTGTGTTTTGTGGTGTCAAGTAGAGGAGAAAATTACAGAGGCTGCAAAGCTTTCGCCCTCGAATACAAATGTAGTCCGTAAGAAAGACAGTAAAGAACTGCAATTAGCAAATTACAAAGATCCCATTAAGTTCACAACCAGCGTCAACTTTGTGGCTCGGCTTGCTAACACTGGCTTTGTCTATCTCCCTCGTTTCACTCTCTCCCACTCTCTGCATTTCTCTGTTCTTCCAACTTCATCACACACAGACACAGATATCTCAGTTGCTTGTTCTCCTCACTCCCCTTCTCAATATTTCATGTAATTGAAAATGCCTCTATTCTTGGCCTCCTCCATTCCCAGCCACCTCCAGACTGTCAAAACATAATTTCCTCTCGCTCAGAATCTGTCCCCATCCCTAACTTTTTTCACCTTTCCTTCACCTCCCCAAATCACCCGTTTAATACCCCTTGCCCTGCACGCTGTTATTTATTTCCCATCATCTTCTAATCTGTTCTAGAAAGAATAACAACTCACTTCTCCATGCTCCACTCTCAGATGCAAGCTCTTGAAACGACAACTGTTAGCTAAAAATTACATTCAGCGTAATGAGAAATGATAGTGCACCCATTGTCCCCAATTCTGAAACCACTGATGTCCCCTTCCATGCGTTGTATGATCTGCTAACTCCATATAACAGTAAAGTCCCTGGACCTGTAGGTGGGGAATGAACATTATTCTTTTAAAAGATGTTCCTTCAGTTTGCCGAGAGGACTGTCTAGACGTTAGTCATAGGTGTGCAACTGGGAAATGACCTGGTGATTAGCGTACAATTAGCATTCATTTCAAACTCATAAACCATTGCTCGTCTTGCTCTATGGATGGAGGCATTGCTATCAGGGAAGAGACCACTTCCATCAGGACAGAACTGATTGATCTTAGAATAAAGCAGATCAATCAAAATAGCTTTGCTATATGCACTGATTTGAAGTGACCTGTCTCTTTAGGAAGACAAACCATGCTAGCAAAAAACGCTCAGTATAGGGGGTAAGATCCACCAGGCTCTCTCGCTGCTGTGGAGAATATGGTGAAGAGTGATTTGTCTGACCATATTACTGTCCATACAGCAGTGCCTGTGTTCCCGTGCATTTCCCTTTGTAATTTGACCCTACTAAAATAGCCCTCTCTGTGTAGGTGTGGACAGCGTGCTCCACCCTCAAACGTGTGCTTTTATACAGCACACAATACAGTATGTAAATGATCCACACAGGACAGCTACAGACATTGCACCATGGGGCGTGGTAGTCAGGGAAAACCTGATTACTGTACATGTTTGAGTCCTTGTTGGTTAATGCATTGAGAGTGCTAACTGCTACTGTCAGAGTTTTGGACACTGCTACACACTGTACACAGTACGACAACATAGAATTTGCTGCCATTCTGATATTGGCTGGATTACATGACCAAAGCAGCGGCACACAATCTGTCCTGATAGTACGAACATCGTCAAATATATAAAATCATTTTAAATTGCTAACACACTGTATATTTCTATACATGTAGCAGGCACGTTTCTTCATTCATCTTCTGAGCCTGGGTCAGGGACGGTGCTGGAGCCTATCCCTGTGCTCATTATTCAGAAACACCCATGCTGGAAACACTATCGAGATGCCAGTAGTAATCCATTGTAGGACAAAGACCCGAGTGTACACATTCACATCTGGTGGAATTTAGCATCCCTTTGGACTGTGCAAGGAAACCTACACAGACACATGCAAACTCCACAACACACACAGGACCCTGGACGCACACACTGGGAATGGAATCCAGACTCGTCTTGCTGTTAGGTGACAGTGCTACCCACTGCTCCACCGTGCCGCCCGGTGTTGATGCCCCACTACCAGTGGTTTAAGGTGCAAGAGTAAAGTAGAGGAAACCAGTACATGTTTGTACCTATTTATCACACCTAATTACTCATTACATAGTTCTTTCTTTCTTTCTTTCTTTCTTTCTTTCTTTCTTCTTTCTTTCTTTCTTTCTTTCTTTCAGCATTAGTGGTCTTCCAGTCAGGCCTATCATAAAATCTCCGCTACCCTGTTATCATTTTCTCAATGTCATCATTGTGGTCGTCTTCGCTCAGTTCACCTTTTCTTCCCCTCTCTAAATCAGCATCCATGTCGTGACACTGCAGAACATTGCTAGTGAGTGGCTGGCAGATGCCTTTATCCAAGGCCTGTGTTTTTACAATCACATTAGCCATTAGTACAGCTGGGGAGGCACTGGAGCGAATCAGGTTAAGTAGGCGCTCAAGGGTACAAACAGTAGCAGCCCACCTGGAGTTCAGACCTGCACTGGCGCACTGGCAACTCTTACTCACACACACACGCTTGCAAAGCTGCACATATGTTCATCACCTGATTTAGACATGAACACAAACAGGACGTCTGGTCATATATCGGCACTTACATCTGTCCCGTTTCATATATATGCTGTAGACTGTATATGTAACTGTCTGAGTGATAACATTATGTGCCAGCATTGTGCAGCAACCACAGTGAAAGTCAGAGAAAAGATTATGCAGCTTTTAAACTTCAAACAGTACATATCTCTTCTCTTCTCTTCTCTTCTCTTTTCTTCCTTACTTTTCTCTTCTCTTCTCTTCTCTTCTCTTCTCTTCTCTTCTCTTCTCTTCTCTTCTCTACTCTTTTCTTCTCTTCCTTACTCTTCTCTTCTCTTTTCTTCTCTTCTCTTCTCCTTTCTTCTCTTCTTTGCTTCTCGTCTCCTTTCTTCTCTTCTCTTCTCTTCTCTTCTCTTCTCTTCTCTTCTCTTCTCTTCTCTTCTCTTCTCTTCTCTTCTCTCCTCCTTTTTTCTCTTCTCTTTTCTTCTCTTCTCTTCTCTTTCTTCTCGTCTCTTCTCTTTCTTCTCTTCTCCTTTTCTCTCTTTTCTTCTCTTTTCCTCTGTTCCCTTCTCTATTCTATTGTCCTCTCATCTCCTTTCTTCTATTCTTTTCTCCTCTCTTTTTTTTCGTTTTTCTCTTCTCTTCTCTTCTATTTTCCTTTATTCTTTTCTGTATTCTTTTCTCCTCTCTTCTCTATTCATTTTTCCTCTCTTCCCCTTTCTTCTCCTGTCCTCCTTTCTTCTCATCTCTTCTCTTTTCTCCTCTCTTTTCTATTCTTTTTTATTCTCTTCTCTTCTTCTTTCTTCTCTTCTCTAAATAGCAACAAGAGTTTGTAATTATAGGCAATAGTTAATAAGAACTGTTAGTAACTGTTAGATGGAAGACTATGATGATAGTACATTAGAAAGAGTAAGAGAAGTGTTGAGTGTTTTTGAGGCAGAGGAAGAAATGTCTTATTAGTCTGGGATTAAATAACAGGATCATTGGACCAGTGCACAGAATGAATGTGATGCTCCCTCATTGCACAAGGCAAGACGAAGGTTCATGGTAGGTAAACTGGTCAGCAATGCAGGCAGGTAGTGGGACCCAGCTGAGGCAGATGAAGCAGAGGCATCAGAGCACACAGGATGGGAAGTAGCTCCGCATTAGACCACAGAGTTTGGGCAGTAGCTCAGCTCGGGCATAGAAAACACATAGACACTTGTGCAGCTCTGACAGAAGGACTGAGAGCACTAATTAACAAAGACTCGACAGAACAGGTCGAACACTGACTGGAAGTTATTCCAAAGCTGCGGGGTTTTGTTTGAAAAGGCTCTGCCTCCTGTTGTAACTTTATTAATTCCTGATGTAACCTAATTTAATTAAGTTTTCTGGTGGACAGAAACACTTCTGGGTGTTTGCAGATCTGAGGAAGGAGTGAAGTTTGATTTCCTCCTGTCTACCTGACGAGAACAGAATGAATAAAATCTACTTAACCTCTGATTTGACTAAAAATGAATGAAGGCCCATGTTAAAATCTTTATAGTTTTGTCCTATGATTAATCCTGCTTTCTCTGATTATCCTACATGGAACATGCCTGTCCTGAATAACACACACACTAGCTTTCTAACCACATACCATTTTCCTGTAAACACACAGACATTCCTCCATGGTCATTTTCTCCTCCACCCCCATGTCCCCTCAGTCTCTCTTATTCTTTCTCCCTTGTTCTCTTCATCTGAGATTATTTTTTGCACAGTGGGGTTAGAAAAACAGAGTGATTGCAAATTCATGTTGGACAGTGTGGGTGAGAAAGAGGGAGGAACAGAAGGAGAGGGTGATAAGAGGGAGAGGGAGAAGAGTAAAGGGAGCACAAGGCAGGGTGGTAATGTCAGTACAGTTTAACACGACACTGAGCAAGTAAAGGCAGGAGCGCATAGAGAGAAGGTGTTTGTTATTTAGTGCGTATTTTAGATTAGGCTATGTTTAACTGTTTCCTGAATGGATAGATGGCTTTAGGTGGACAAATGAATACATACTTGAATAGATGGGCACTTAAACATATCTAGAGCACTCCATAACATGATAACATACAACACACTGAACCCCAAGGACATTCCAGGACCATGGACAGCTCTACATGACTTGCTTACAGGGCCCATAAGATATAGTCGTCTTACATTTCTCTTTTCTTCTCAGAAATCCACTTATCACATATGTGTAAATTACATCCTTCATCCCTTACAATTAAAAAAGCTTTTTGGTTACTGTGTCTTGAAGATTTCTGTTTTAATAGGCTGCCATGTGACCTGAAACACCTTATTTTAAATTAAATTAAATTAAATCTTTAATTAAATAACACATTGAATAACATCTAAGCAAATGTCTAGTCACAATTTAAAAAAAAGTGTGGATGATATGGACTTTGGAGTGAATGGTACAGTTTCAGCCATATGATCGGATAGACCTCATGGGGGTTGAGCCCCTGCTCCTTTCTCCTCAGACTCTGCATGTGCCTTCTTGGTCTGTGTGTATAATAACTGGATTCTGTGTTTTCCCTGCCATTCTTCAGGATCAGTCTCAGCGAGATCAGGGTTAGCCTTGCCCTAGGAACAGAGCATACCAGATATAATGAAATTCATTGTTCTTGGCTGCCCCCTTTGGTGCAGTACCTACCTCCTGCAGTTTCTCAGTAACTTTAACCTACAGTGCTGGAAATCCCACCAATATAATACAAATAATCTCGTTATGAAAATGCCATAAAGTGGTTATTTTGATAAAAACCAAACAGAAAATATAGATTTTCATAACTTTTTACAAAAATTATTGTTTTATTTATATTCATAATATTATATTACACATAACTAAATACTATGTAGCAAATACAAAGAAGGTGTGTGTTACTTAGTGTGTATTATATAGCAGGTAATGTTTAACTGTTTCCTAAAAAGATAGATAGCTTTATGTTGACAAATTAATACATACTTGAATAGAAGGGTACTTAAACATATTTAGAGCACTCCATAACATGATGGAGGGCTGGATATCCCACCAATATAATGCAAATAATCTCTTTATGAAATTGACATATGCCATAAACTGGTTATTTTGAACAACAACCAAACCTAATTTTGAAAATAATATTATATTACATATAACTAAATACTATTTAGCAATTACACAGTATAGTGAGTTATGCTACGGCTTACTGGTGTGTGGGGTTCAAATCTCTGCTTAGACAGTAAGATTAATGTGTTTGACTGGCTCTGGAAAAACACTAACTTAACACTATAAGTAATTGTATCTGAAATATGCTTACAATAATCAATATCAGATTTTAGCAGTTACTTGATTATTCAGGTCATGTCAACAGCATACTCTGAATTCTTAGTTTAAAGGCTGTTTTTAGATTTCAAGAAATTCAGTAAAAGCTCAGTATTTGGGGTTTTTCACATGTACACACTCTGATTTCTTTCCTTTTTTCCATTTGGTCATGTCAATCATGCGATTTTGTCCTGCAAAACAGCCAGCAGCATTTAGCATGGCACTTGCAAGAAGGCAACAAAACATTTTCAGAGCGATGCCGTAACGCTTGATAAAACAAAACAAATGACGAATTATTTCATCTTCCAGATGATGTTACCTGAAGTCACTGGAAGTAAAAAAATGGCATGTTGATGAGTTTTACATTGCATTTATGTCTCATCTCATGTCTTATTATGTGAATTTATTGGTCAGTTGCAGAGCAGAAATCCAATTACTGCCTGACTCATGTAGACCTGCAGTTTTCCCATTATCTGATTACTCAAGTGCATGTAAACACATTGAATGGATTACTCACAAAATCAGATTATCAGATTATTAAGTGCATGTAAATGCACTTACTGTGTCTCCTAATAAGATGGATTGCAATATATATAGTACATTAAATTAGGTTGAATTGATGTTCATGTTTTTCCCACTTGAGCCTCTACTCCCCAAAATGCCTTGCATGCTCCTGGTATGTTTTGACTTTAAACACGTTTACATATAAATCAAACTCACATATTAAATGGAGACATTTAGGTTTCAGTAATTCTAAAAGCATGGCATTTTCACCAGTCCTGGCTGTGGTTTTCCTGTACTGAACCAGAGGAGTTATTTTGACTGTATAGAGAGAATTCAAGTCAACCACAACCTTTTGCTAACTGTAGGCAGTTTGCATATTAAGGCAAATGTTATTTTGACACACGTTATTTATACTGGCTTTTAAGGAACTGCATGGTAACAGTGAATTGCTGGCCAACAGCAGCAGGTTCACATGTTACGAAAGTGAGAACAAATAAGGAACGAAACAACAAAACAGTGTCTGTAGGTGGCTGAGCCAGAGCAATAGTCTGACTTAAACATCTTTACAATGTCTCACACCAGCTGCTATCTGCGGCAATTAAAAAAAAAGTCACAATGCAGTACGGATTTAAAGTGTAGCGAAGATGTTTCCATAACTGATCTACTGTACTAGAAAATGATACACATACAGTAATAAGTGAGAAGAGAAAATGAGATCTGAAATGTAGGTATGTTTAAGACTAAGATGAATGGACAGAAGTATGGTTGGATGACAGATACATGGCAGATGGTGAGATGTATGAGGAGAGCAGAAAGACAAAGGATGCCAGCCAAGAGAGATGGATGAAGAGCGGCAGTAATTGATTGGACACACAAATACACTGACTATCTCATTTTGGTATGATTTTATGCTTACAGATATGGCTGGGCATTTTACTGGCATATGAAGTGAACACCAGTGTGATGTTCTCTCGATTAGGGTTTATAAGGGCTTTATATATGATTTTTTTTTACCATATTGTGAATACGGCCAGACACTACGGTTTTACACAGTGAACCTTCATGTTGAAACTAGGTGCATGTTGTGAACTGTATGCAACAGCATTTCCCTGCAACTCAGTAGTTACACAAAGTGATTAAAAAGGCATGTACTGTGCGCATCTGCAATGTTATTTACATTGTAGCATTTTTCATCTTTGCAGAATTTCTTCCAGATCCTGTTTATAGTTGTCTTTGTCTATATATATCAGCTGCATGCAAAGGTTGGCTTGCATTTCTGGCTGACGTTCTATATACAGTTCTATCTGATACTTCTCTTGATCATCCCAATGTTAAATGATCTCTTGACCTACTAAACAAGTACTAACAGTTCATTAAGGGCTAACCAGTTCATTGAGTGTGGTGACTTCTCAGATAAGAAGCAAATTGAATTCGGAAGTGTATATTGATTTATGTTCTGTATATAGTTGTATTTTCTATATTTCCTGATTCAGTCAAATGCTGTACAACTGATAGGACGGCACTTCACAAATGAATAAAGATTTAAATTGTCAAATTGTGACTGCTTTAAAACCCTGGTGATGATGTACAAAAAGGTGTCGCCGTCCACATACATATGGAGCTGACTGTATCTGTCCAACTGACTGTCAATCTTTTGTTCTTTACTATGTGTTTGACTTCAATCCGTGTATATTTTAAGCCATAGAAAATGAATGTCTAAGTAGCCATTATGAGTGTACTTGATGTCCCTAATACTGTCCTTGAAGCATTAAAAATTCATTTCAGTCTCCAGCTGGGTGCAAAAACATTAGCTGTGCAAAACACATTTGTGTGTGTTGTCATTTCTCAAGTAACTAACAAAATCAAATAACAACCTTGCATAAAGTCGGTTGGGGGCGGGGGTTCCTTTTCCACAGTCCAATAAACCAGGTTCTGTTTAATATCCCTCTCTATTCACTGGATTAAATCAGTCACTTATGTTACTGAACATGATCATATGCTCTGTCATCTGCATTTTGATCAGATGTGCCATGCAACTTGTTTCACAAAGTTGAAATGGTTGTAACTGAGTGCTCAGGAGGCTTTGCAATATGTAACTCACCAAGCACTTTATTAGAGACACCTGATTGTTTATGCACTCATTTGATCAGCATATTACAGACTGTAGTCCATCTGTTTCTCTGCATACTTTGTCACACTAATCTTCAAGGGTCAGAGCCACAGAGGTATTATGTGGGTTGTGGATCTAACTCAGCACTGCAGTGACACTGATGTGTTGGTGGCGTGTTAGTGTATACTGTGCTGGTGTGAGTGGATCAGAGACAGCAGTGCTGCTTGAGTGTTTAAACACTTCAGTGTGACTGCTGGACTGAGAGTAATCCACCAACCTAAACTATCCATCCGACAGCATCCTGTGAGCAGCGTCCTCTCTGACTTTATATCTACATGGTGGACCAACAAAGTAGGAGTGTCAAAAAGAGTGGACAGTTTAAACACTGCTGTGTCTTATCCACTCACACCAGCACAACACACACCACCACACCACCACCACGTCTGTGTCACTGCCGTGCTGAAAACAACCCACCACCCACATACTACATAATCTGTGGTGGTCCGGCAGGGGTCCTGACCAGTATGTAGTGCAAATAAAATGGACAATGAGCATGTTTCATGTATGACACCTTGTACAACACATTGAAATAATGGCCCTGCAAGGGACCATTGGCCTGTCCGGGGTGTCCTGCCTTTTGTCTAGTGAGTGCTGGGATATGTTCCAACACCACCCACAACTTGTAAGGATGAGGGACTCAGAAAATAAATGAATGAATAGATGAATTGGCCAAACAGTGTGAAATATCCTGATGACAATGTGTGTACAGATTGTCCACCCCTTCCTCCAGCAAACGGAAACCTCAGGGAAAGCAATTAGAAATTAGACCAGGATACAGAGCTGCTAGGAGTTAGATTAATGATAATGGATTATCTGGATAATCAATGTGCCCATACTAGAACTACTCATGAATTAATCACAGCCCACACGAGAAAACAAACAGAAACAGCCTAGTTTTACTAATGTCTCCCGCTGCCTAGCAACGAGCTCAGCTACAACGTACACGTAAGCACCTTGCCATCACTCAAAATCAGACCCCAATGCATCTGATTACGGATGACATATAAGAAACCACTGATGCTCCAGACCCACTGCTCACTGAACAGGGCAAAAAGCACACACACTGCTTCTTTGTAATGTGTGTGGCCAGCAACTTCACACAACACCAAGAAGTTAGAGAAACCCTCAGCGAGAAACCAAAGGGGAGAATAAGGGAAACCGATCCGAGGGAAAAAAAAGACACACAGAAAAGAGAAAAAGAAGGTGATTGGCAGCAGTGGCAGGTGACATGGTATAGTAAATCCTGACAAGAACAAGGACGATAGACACAGCGACTGGGAAAAGTGATGGTTCTCTCCCCCTTTCTCTCTCTCCTCTCTCTCCTTTTCATCCCCCCTTTACCCCTGTCACCACAGCAACATGCCTGGAGGGGACACAAGAGAGACAGCATCACTGACAAAAACAACAGAGAGTAAAATGGAGCGAAGGAGAGAAAACGCATGAGAGTAAAAGTGGGGAACGAGAGAGTTCAGAGGGACATTTCAAAAGCGTGAATCCAGCAGTGTAAGTGCACTGCATAAATCCTAGGCAACTACTCACCTCACTGCTGTAACAAGAGTAGAGCATCCTCGACTACACCAACCATTCTGAACACCAGTCCCCACCTCTACTGTGAGGTTTTGCTTCTTGCCCGTTGTAACGTCTGATGTAGCTCAAGGACTTCATCATTAGGTAATGATATGGTTCAGGTGCAGAGAAAACACCCGTCCAGGTGGTCTGCGGCACTGGAGCTGGGGAATGTTGGCCTTGCTAATTAAGGCTGTCTGCTCACCACTAGTTATCCTATATATTACCGTATTGTAAACTGAGCCTGGTGGAAACACAGGCCTGATTCCAGCACTAGATCACAGAGGATCAGAAGTCTGCACATACAGGGGACAAGCAGCTAGCGTTTGTTTATGACAACATAAGCAAAGCTTTAGAAATGACCTTACTGGAATATCGCATTTCTCAATTACTAATATATATAAAATCATATAAATCATATTTTTTAAAATTATTTTAAACCTCAAAACAACATGTGAGATAGTTGGTAGTTTTAGAGGCAAAGATGGTTGGCTCCTATAACCACCACTGTGAATCTGATTTCCTGGGAGATACATCAGGCCTGCAAAAGGCAAAAAAAACAGATGTGGATGTATCTCTAAAATGATAACAGGAGACAGAAAAAAAAAACGATACTGAAAAAAACGATCAAGTGGATGTAGCCACCCAGATAACGAAACTGTTCTGGCCCACATTTACCATTTTCATCTGGCCCACTTGGGCAGGCCGCCCCTGGTTTATGCATAATCATGCAACATGTTAGGGCCACAAGTAGGCAACTCTGCTTTATCTATGCCAGAAATGGACCAGACCAGTTTGGGACAGGTAGCGTGTTCTAAACATGGTGGCCACTGTTGCGACAGTCAGCAGTGCCATGTTTTTGCCAGATGTGGCCTCGTCATGCTGCCTGGGCAGAAGTAATTTTGGTCCAGTTGTTCTGGTTCATTATTCAAATAAAATGCAATGTACACAATGCACAGGGCAACAGACGTTTCTACATTATGGTAAATCTGGAAAAACACACAAAGTTTTAGATGCTGGTAAGGTGGTAGACCAGCAGACCAGCATAAACCAGCCTAAACCTCCCCCATGGAACGTACGCTGGCCTCAGCAGATACACCACCTGAATAACTGAATTACACAATCAATCTGAAAGATCTGTGGAATTCTATGTACCTAACCAGTGCTCTGGACGCGATGGCGCTGGCCTAGTTGAACAGGCTCTACAAAGCTCAGCTATAGGTGCAGTGCATGCATCCACCCCTAAAAAGATGCCCAGAGATGTAATTTAGAGCAGTAGGCTGTAGACCTGCGTGTTTCCCGATTGGTAGGGAGTTAAACTGGAGGAAGAAGCGTGGGTGGAGGGGGCGTGGCTGCGAGGCGCGAGCGCCGTCGCACGGAGACCGGGAGCGCGAGGCTGCGCAGCGCTGCGCGAGGAGACTTAAACAGCGGAGAGGAGAGCAACAAGAGGAGAAATAACTGCCTGTGTTTTCACTGAATATCCTGGACAGGCGGAAAAGAGAACAGCCGGAGTGCTGGACCAGTCCAAAACAACTTCTCTGAACTGGAAAATGCCGCGTACGTGGAGAGAATCGCCCCTCCAACTCTGACGAAGAGCACTAACGGCCGTTACTTCAGCGGCAGCGAGAAAACAACCGCCCGACTCCTCCGTGTCTCGGTAAAGCTCCTTGTCGTTAAACGTGTTTTACCGCAGTCCGGTTAGCCGTGAAGGAACTGGGGTAAAGAGTGAAGGTGTTTTCCTGTGACTTGAGGCGTCGCTGTGCGTAAACGAGGCTACTTTGGTCCTCAGTGAGGGAGTTTGTAGCGCCCAGAAAACAGACAGGAAAGATGCCTGGATGAGTGACACTGTGGGGATTACAGTCGACAACCGTCCACATTTGACTTCCGACGACGGACCGGAGCGAGGCTACACCGACCGCGTTAAACGGTTTACGAGTTGCCGGAATGTTATAAAACCCCTGCTCGGCCGTCTCCGCGGGACAGAAGGACTGAGAGAAGAAGGTCGAGAGTCGGAAACCTGAGGATATTATGGCTCTCACAGCGGTCTCCCTCTGTCTCCTCGTGTTCGCCTCCACTAACGTGCACCTGAGCCACGGGAATAACCGCCATGCCGTGTACTGGAACAGCTCAAACATTCAGTAAGTGGGACAAATCCTTCGTGTGCTCGCACTTTCTCCTCCTTGTGGTTAGTCTTCTCGTCACAGTTTGTCATAGCTATCCGGGACATCAGAGAGTGGTAGCACCGACCACATTAGCATAGGGCTCGACAAGTAAACCCCAGCAGTCCACAACTGTCTCCTCTTTCTTTAATCTAGAAGAAGCGTGTGAAGGAGCATGATTCCCAGCTGCCTAGGCTCCTATGCACACCTGTCTGGGGCTGGGGGGTTGGGGATTAAATTACATAGCTGTATAATTAAATAGATCATGTTTGGTCATGCTTCTACAACCTTCTACACGTCTTGCAGTCAGCCTGCATGGATTGGTTGTGCTTTGCAACCTTTACATTTCTCGCGGTCAGCCTGCAAGGTTCATCTTGAAAGTGCATTGTCCAACACAAAGTGAGAACACACGGCGATGGCAGGGAGATCTAAATAATTTATATCCCTCCATCTCTCGCTCCATCATGAGTCATCCATGGCTTCCCCATCCCTACACCTTTGCCACCTTTTCCTGCCTTGTCAATATAGACCCTCACTTTCCCCCACTTCCACTATATATGTTCTTCTGTATGTGCAGAACCTGCATCAGCTGTAGTCTTTAGCACTTTAAATCTCAGCAGCTCCTTTAGTCAAAACCTCAATGAGTTGCCATATAATGTGTGAAATTTATATCTCCTCTGAAATCTTCTCCGCAACACCCCCTCCCTCTTGTCTTATGTCCATTTGTATTCACCTCATCCACTTATCTGTTCTCTATCTCCTGCCTCCCCCTCACTCCTTGCCTCTGCTGATTCTCTGATCTTTGCCTTCCTTCTTTGTTTATTAGACTTTCTCTCTTTTGTCTCGTTCTTTTACATGTGAGTGAGACACATCATTTAGTTGGAGTGCTGCAGAGTGACGTACTTTACACAAAACCTACATTACTAATCACCAGCCCGATAAGCAGCAGCTGCAGTGGCAATTAAGTGTGTCAGAAAATGTGTGTGTGTGTGTGCGCGTGTTTATGGGTGCGTGTGTACTCATTAATGCCCAGCTCCTCATTATCGTAACCACAGCATCTTCAAAGTGCAGAGCAGAGTCACAAGTCTCCCTGTCTGTGTCATATACTGTTTTTGGTATTATTTATCACTATTAATTATCCATGGTGTGCGTATACATGTGAAGGTTTAGGTCAAAACTACTTGTGCAGCATTAACGCAAAGTTCTGCAGCATCAGTTTGTTTACCAAGTTTACTTAAACTGGCCTAACATTGCCAAAATCAGCAATATCAGTGGATGACCTGGGTATAAATATGTGTATTGGGAAGGAGAGAAAGAGAGGGAGAGAGAATTTCTTTGTTTGTTAGTGAAGTAATATTTGTGAACAGTTGTTTTAGTCTTTGTGGTCTGATAAAGAGCAGCGACCATCATGAATACAGCAAAATGCATTGTGATGTGCCATTTTTAGAACATGCTGCATGCCAGCAGCAGCCCTATAGAAACCCCTATGTGTAACAGCATTCGTGTATTTTTGTGAGTGAGAAGCCTTTTTCGCTCCATCCTCCTACACTGAGATAAGGGCTATAAAATAATGCGTAAATTGACCCAGATTGCAGGTAGCTGAGGCGCCCACTGAGGCCTCACGGCATGAATACAGATCCCATATCAGTCCTGTGAGGTTTGAAGCTCCAGGCCAGAAGCTTGTGAGAAGCCAAAACTGGCCTACCTTTGCTGCTGTGGAGCAACAATCTCCCAATCAGGTTACTACCTCAAGGACGCGAGAGAGAGCCCACAGGCAGGGCAGAGGGCCAGGGGGCATGTAGGGCTCGGCACTGGGGTGAGACCCTCGTTTGCTCCACCCTTGGGCAATGTACTCGGTCCAGATGGCAGCGCAGAGGCACCCAGCTGTGAGAGATGAGGTGGCAGAGGAGCTGAGTGAAAACTTTATGTGGGCTAACGCTTGTGAAATCGGCGCTCATGGCTCTCTCTGTCTTTCTCTCCCCTCCACTACAGTGCAGAGACAGATGAAAGCTTAGACAGATAAAAGCCATTTCAGGAATGCAGCGAAAGACCTCGTTCACAGAGTCCGTTTGAAATCCTCACTGAAAAGTCAACTGAGTAGAAGATATTCAATCACGTGAAACAGAGTATCTGGGGAATCTCAAAATCTAGAAGTCAAAGTAAGAACAGGACTCTGTGTATTGTAACAGGAATACACAGAAGCTCGCTGGATTGACTCCAAAAGACATCAACAGTGAAGTGGGATTGGGTTGGTGTGTGTTTGGATACGTACAGTGATGACTCAGAAACCCGTGGTTGGGCTCTGATTGCATCTGCACAGGCCCATTAGGAAGCAGTTCTCTCAGCTTCTGCTGGCACTGCTACAGCTACCCAAGCTCGTTACAGCTGTCCTCGCTAATGGCTGAATGACAGCACACTCACAAAGTCATAAAAGTAATATCCTCTTTCACACAAAAATGACCTTACATGTAGCTATGGGAATGACTTAAAGCTAGTCACGCATGCTTACACCGACTACAGAATTTTTGTAGAGAAGAGAATTTAGCCAAAGCATGTTGCCCAACAATGTCAAAAATCCAGCCTCATTCGGCATATGCATCGTCGATGTAGTCATCGAGTGTCTCAGAGAGGTTCCCGATGTTCTGTGCAAATTGCCCTTTCATGTGCACATTGCCACTTTCTAACTGCTAAACTACTACAGTTTCCAGGCCCTCATTAAAAATTAGTCCAGTGTGATCTGGAGCATGTTGAAGGGAGCTCAGCGCTTCAGCACTGTCACATTTCCTGCAGCAACCTAACCTCCACGACCTTGTGTCAGGTGGACAGCAGGGCCACAGTCTCAGTCTCAGAGCAGGCGTTAATTGGTCAGTCTGTGTCAACATGATGAAAACAAATGAGAGCTCTGCCTTACATTCTTAGAGCGCTGGTGAAAAGACTCTGAATGTTTGCACAAGGTTGCCTGATGCAAGTGTGGCTGAACATTGAGTGAGATGTCATTGATCGAGTTGTGGCAATACTTTACAGTGAAATGCCCAGAAAAAAGGTCAATGTTTGTTCTATACACTGTAATACATGCCTTAAAGAACAAATAAACCAACAGGAGCATGACTGTGATTATAATCTGAATATAAAGCCTTAAAAATCAACACTTACCAGTGCTTGAATTAAATAAGTGAGACAAAAAATAGAAGCTACAAAACATCTCTCTTCTGTTGAACAATTTCCTGTGCTACAAAACAAATTATCACCTTGACAAATGGCTTCCCTCAGAGATTGAGGCATAGGGCAAAGTGATCAATGGGCAACAGACCAGGAGAGTTCCTACATCAGCTTGCTACACGCCCATACATTCTATTACTGTACAGACACACACACCCACACACAAGTTTGATGTGTAGATTAAGAGACACATACTGCTCCAGTCTTAGTCATCTCAATAAAGAAGTGCCAATATCTGGTCTTTCAATGTTTAATATGAGTATTTAGCTGAAGAACAATATTATAAATTACCAATGTGAACACTGACATCTTAAAACTTACATGGAAGTCCTGATTACCAGAAATGCAGAACTATTAATTACTAAGAACAGATTGTTTGCTATGTAGCTTTAAATAGAAAGGTATATAATTATATCTGATATATTTGATTATCATCATTGGGGGCATTTATTTCAAGCACTTCTTCTTATGGAGATTCTTCAGAGCATAGTTTTTTCAGGTATATGCAATAGTATATAAATCATGAGACTCTTGAGTAAGAAGGTACATTACAATAAAAAGCTGGAACAGAAGCGTTAGGAATGATTGAGATGAAGGCTAGTACATTTAAGGACATTTGAAAGATCACCCTTCTGCTTTTCTCAGGTCACTGAGGTTGTGGAGCAAATTGTGGTGAAGGTTTAATTCATATGGACAGGCACAGTAAGACAAAGAGACAAGTGCTATGCTAATCTATTTCAGGCTGCAGAGGATCTTTCTTGATCTCTCCCCCAAAAAAGGCAAAGACAGGTGTATTTGTTAGATGATTATGTGCAATTGTGATTATGATTATGCCATCCGTCTGGCATTCAGTTTAAGTTTGCCAATCATTCCTACTAAACTAGACCATTTCAGATTATTGAATATACCATGGAAATGGGTTTAACCTGATTCTGATTCTGTCTTTTCTTTTCTTTTTTTTAGCTTTGCCTCTGTGAGTTAGTGTTTTTATCTGTTTGCACGTAGTTGCACATAGACTGTTAGGGAGAAAATAGCAAATTAAGATCACAACCCCTCTGTCTGAATAGCCTGATATTTACCAGGGCACAAACATAAACTGCACTTCAGTTTTTCTTTCAGCCACACTAAATCATTCATGCAGGTGCTGCACCATGTGCGCTTTGCATTCTTTTGGTTCACTGCCTCTTGGTGTGTGCATGAAGCATGGGTCTGGCTCTGGTGTCTGGGAGAGCACATATCCTAAACACTGATGTCTTGGATTTGTATGTTCTTTTACTTGTTATTCTCTGTCTTTTTTTTTTTTTTATTAAGGCCTGAAGTGACCATAGTGAGGTCCCTGATGTCACATGACTCATACATGTGGCTAGAGCTAGCATAGAGAATTCTCTGTGATTCGTCAGCACTCCCACGGGGAAGCATGTTGAGGAAGGGAGAGTGATCGATATAGTTTAACATGGGCTGTGAAAACAGGCCTCAAGCCATTAAATAAATAAAAAAAAACTAAAGGGCTTCTGCGACTGAAGTATGGTCAATAGCAGACCTCATGATAATCAGCCCACAAATGCATTTTGATTGAATGCTACCACATTTGTGAAATACTAATAGGGATTACAAGAAGGGAGACACAAGTATGAGATGGACTGTGAGAAACACTTGTTTGGCTGTTTTAAGAAGACTACCTTCAGGTCATGCCTTCCACACATCTGAGCTATGGCTAAGAAAGGTGCTGTGAAAGCCACAGGCAAGCAGAAGAGATTTAGATGATAAAATGGAGGATAACAGAACAGTAGAAGAACGCCTGTACAATGATGTATGTTCTGTGAGGCATATGACGCTTATTCTCAATTTAACCTAATAGTGAAATCCAGCAGTGGGTGCAGATATTGGATTTAGCTATGAAACTTTGAGCCCTGAGTTGGAGAATCTGTGCATTATTTCTGCAGGCCATGTCAACATGACAGTATTTGTATATCAATATAAGCAGTGATAGATAGCAATATAGACCCACAGCCCGGAATCGGCCTATGAGAAAAAAAGGTATTAGTTTGAATATTAAACTATAAATCATTCAGCACCTCACTTTATATTAAATGTGTCATTGATTGTTAAGAAGCAAAAAGCAATGCCCCTCTAAAATGCATTAAGGAAGAACAAGAGGGAGGACAGTCATTACACCAGCCTGTCAGAGACCATTAGCATTCCATCCATTCCAAGGTGATGGAGTACACACTTAACCGATGCGCCTAACCCTGTGGAGATAGACCCTCAGTCCAAACAGGTAGAGTCAATTCCAGATTAAATGATTAGAATGCAAATGCTACAGTGTTCTTCACCCCCACTCACCTACCTACCTCTATTATCGTGGTACAGCACCCCAACACTGTTGGAGAGGTACCTGTCCTTTCTGCCTGCATACTAAAATTGCTGTACTTAAGATGCAAAAGTTTCATGATAAAAAATGCAATCCAAAAATCACAGATCCATTCAGACTTCAATGGTGTAAAACATGACTGAATGTTTTTTTCTGTTTTTATATTAAATAATGTTCAAACTGTGATGGAGCACTTTTCACCTCACGTTCTACATGAAGTGTTACACTTTTGCAGATTGATGTTGGAAGTGCAACATTTTCATATATATGGTATATAAATGAGTATCCATATAAATTATGAATGGCAAACACAATCCATTTAACTATGTTTATGATTTAAGTATTTCAGCATGTTTTGTGTTTTAATTACAGGAATATGAGATGTTTCATTACAATGTTCAGTGCATTTTTCTTACATTTCTTTAAGGGGAACAGGCTACTGCGATTATAAGAGGGAATAGGGAAAAAGACCACATCATTAGGGGGGCCAAACTTGCTTTTCTGTGTTTCCCTTACCGTCTGTGTTTTATGTAACTTTTTGTTAGTGCAAAAGTGTAAACTCAGAAAGAAGAAACTCAGTTAGTGCAAAAGTGTAAAATCAGAGGACCTGTTGCTTAACCTCCTGAGACCCCAGCTTCCTCATATGAGGACACTACATTTCTGCTTCTCTGCACCATGTTACTTTTTAAAATGTTGACCCTGTGGCCTAATATGAGGACATTGTTTTTTGCCAAAACAACTTCATGTACAAAGACAACGTTTAGTTTTTATACTTGTTGTATACTTGTTAGGTCCTACTAATCACAAATAGCTAGGAGAAATTGCACACCAAGCAAGTCCGGGTCTCAGGAGGTTAAAGACACAGGAACACAAAGTATTGGACATAGGGTGACAGATGTGCATTATAAGAAAAATATGTTTTTGGAATATATGAATATGAAAATATGAATTTGAAAAGTACTGCAAATGTTTAGATTTCTGAAATTGGTCAATAAAGTACTTGTTAACCAAGAGAACCAATATGATATTGCAAGCATGTCTGTTTAGTCCAAATGAAACCTGGATCCACAGAACCAGATCTGAAGCATGCAGGGTTCAGTACAATAGGTGAGGTGAGAGATGAGAATTGTGACCCGATCTAATTGTTGCCAAGTAATAGAGCTTTAGATTTATCTTTAGTTCTTAGTTTTCTCATTTTTTCTTTAGTTTCTTCATTCTTTATGAAGTCATCCACAGTTTAATAAACTAAACTTCAAAAAAAGATTTCTTCTTGAAAACCTTCCATGTTATTCCTTGTAAAGGAGCATGGGGTAGATTTTTCTTAGTTTTTGAATCATTAACATGTCAGATTAACAATTAAGATACAATTGTAAGATGAAAGTCACTGCAGTAAATTTGTTAACAAAAGTGGAATATCGTAATTGCCTGTGTTTGTAGTCCTGTGCACATTTAAGGAGCTTTCTTGCAGCCTCTATTATTTGGAAGTAGCTTGAATAACAAGAGGCACATAAGCAAATTACTCATTATTTATATTCTTCTTTGTTTGATTTTAATAAACTGACAAGTGTTTCAGAGTTTCCCTTGAGCATGGGGAAAATAAGGCACTTCAGTCAATTCATCAAGGAAGACGTTTTTTGAATGAGTATGTAATAATTAGGCATTCTGTTATAATTGAGAAGTTGCCCATTGAAGCTGTAATTATGGTAAGGTCTCAGACCCTTTGGCTGCTGTCAGTGGAGTAATGAGAACATCAGAGGGGAACTGAAGTCTCTCTCCAGTGCTTTGCACATTCGGTGGGGCAAAAATGTAATTTGACCTCCCTTCAACGGCAGTCGTGGGCGACCAGAAGTTAAATGTGCTACTTCAAATGTCTGGACACATTTATATCAGGGGAGAACTTCCAAGCGAATCCGTTTCTATTACAGAGTCAGCAGCGATGTCGTTAGTCTGGGGAAGTTTGGAATAAGTGGTGTGGACAGGGCACCATTACTCCGGAAATTAGAAGGACTGTTTCTGCCGAGGGGCAGCCAAGGAAGAAAACTCCAGTGACAATGCCACAGAAGACAAGTTGATGGAACTAATACCTCCTTCTCAGTTGAGAAGTACCATCCGTGCTCTAGTCTAACGTCGGCGCCTGCTTCATCTCACTTATTGGCCCACATTGGTTCTGTGATTGAAAAAACAAGACAGCAATTACTCTCGTAGTGTCACTGGTGAGAAAGTAGAATGAGACAAACCCCTCATCCACATTGATTATGCCTAAGCTGCCTGCAGACTCACAGTGTCTTCTCATTTCACTGGTAAGCTCCTATGCAGAAAACACAAACAGCAATCAATAGTAAATCTTAAAAAATAGCTACCTTTACATGCACAAAATAGTGAGACTTTAAGGTCTTAGTTGGTAGAAAAAAATATCGTAGGTAAAATATCAAACCATTAGTACATCTACATAACTCATTTAGAAGACCAGTATATATACTTATTTCAGAACTCTAGGATAGTCTGTATGAGCTCCCTGCTGTTTGAAAAAATCTGAACTTCATCTGAATATATCCTATCAGTTGTTAAAAGTTTTTAATACGAGGGCCTCTTTTGCCTCCTTTGGCCATTCATGTGTCATAAAGCTGCAGAAAATGTCACAAAAACATGCATGCTAGTTCAAGTGTTTCTTTTCCAAATCTATCATAAATAGGATCACATATTTTATTTGCACTTCTATTAAGTTGACTAAGACCTTTGTTGACTTTGGCAACAGACAAATGGATTTTATGCAGTGGAGGTCATAACAACAAAAGATATTGCAGTAGCAGCAATGAATGGGAATATAGGTCTCAAACATTTGTCCATCCTTATCAAGATATGTACCTATTTTTACCTATGTCACCTGACAGGTGACAGGTTACCCAATGAGGTCTGTTAGCTGGCTATGTTTACTCATATATACTCAAAGATATACAGGTTGGGAGTAAAAGCAGCATAGGCAGTTCCTACCTAATTGCCGGTTGGTTGTTTAATTTGATACACCTATTTTACCCCTTCCTATACAGATCCATAAATGTGGGTAGACATTAGGTACCAGAACCAATACTAACTCTTTATGTCCTGGATGAAACACACATGACTGAATGACATTCATTTCTTGCATTGTACATAAGATGCTTAAAACACATGTTTTTGTATTCATTACATATATTTGGTATTGATTATATAATTAGTAATAGGAACCATGTTTAACAGCTTAATTACATATATCTTTATTGTTTAAAAGTTACAAACAGAAAAATATATTGATAAACCTGTGGACTGACATTACCTGTGACAGATGGGTCATTACTGAAGTTAGTAGGTAAGTATTTTAATATAAACAGTGAGTCCTCTAGATCACTCTGGACTTGGCATTGTCGTTGTTTGACGCATTGCGAGTGCTGGGATTCAAAAAGAGCGCTAAAGAGCTCTAAACTCTGACTTGACAGAGCGATTGCTTGGAGAGCAAAAAGATGCACCTCTGTCTCTCCTGCATCGGCATATGAAAGCCATATCATCAGCGTGGCTGTGTAGTTACTGACGGCTATGCTGTTACCATTGCAACTCATGCAGATTGATTGGTGATATCTGGACACACAAATCTGATCTGATCACTTACAAATGATGGTGCAGAAAGTCATCTCAAAAGATCTGTTTGCAGTCTGAACACAGCCATAGAGAATGGTGAAAAGGTTTCATTGAACGTTTTTTTTACGTGATCATGTTGTAGATAGAATAGCAGTCAAACAGTGACACATTGAAAACATTGGTGTACATGTAAACATGGTAAAACCACATTTTCATTTTTTAGCTGGTCTTGTGTAAATAATCATATATCCCTGTTCTCTTTGCACACTTACATACATGACCACACACATACGGCACTTGTTTGAGGAAGTGTTTATGTATGTGTGTCCGTGTCTTGCCAGGACATTAATAATTTGATACATTTTGCTGTTCAGCTGTGTGATTTGTGCATTGTATGTGTGTGTGTATGTGAATGTGTCTGTGCTACTGTGTGTGTGTGTGTATGTGAATGTGTTTGTGCTGCCGTGTGTGTGTGTGTGTGTGTGTGTGTGTGTCTGCCTAATGATGATGGTGCAGAGCACTGCAGCGTGTTAACTCACACAGAGTCCAGATCTCAGATCCTAACCACAGTGTGTGTGTGTGTGTGCTGAATATCAATGTCCTGCTGTGCTTCCTTCTTGTCTGCCTGTGCATGTGTCTGTGTATCTGTATACATAGGAGTATTTTCTACATCCGGTTGACACATTATGAAGACAGACGTAGATGCATACATAGGGGAGATTCTCCCCTAAAAAATTATGAATCGATTCACCAAGCGTCATAATCAGATTTTTAGACTGTGTGTTTCCCCTGCTGTTATATAAACTCATGAGCACCCGTAGACTTTATAAGGTAGGCTACCTTAGTGCATCCTGGTTTGGAGGAGTGCAAAAATGCAGTCACATACATGTTTGTGGTGCGTATTGTTATGAGTGCATACTTTACTTCTTACTAAATAATTAATAAAAGCTCCAAATCCATTGTAAACATACCATAGAAATGTGAGCCCTATTTGGATGGGATTAGTTTTACACGGTGAGGTGGGGTAAGGCAATTTTACTACAGGACATCTGTAAAATGTATTACTGATCCGCACAGGGTACAAAATCTTGGCATAAATGATCGGCATGAATGGGATTTGTCTACTTGGTTCACGTGTTGCTTGCAATCTCCAAAAATCTCCATCTCGCGTGCCTGCACTTGAGGTTTACCATGGACTTGAATGGCCTGAGTATCTGTGCCATGCACAACAAAACTGAAATGCCTCCTTGAGCGCCTTCATGCTCCTATTTCACAGCATATGATGGAATGTTTACCTGCAGTCGGTTTGCACAGGATTAATATAAGCTGAGGTTATTTTTGTGGCTTGTTTTACAGAAGGTAAAAGTCACCAGAATCTTTACTGACATGGGAGTGTGCAGTCTGTGAAAATGACACAATGCATACGGACATTAAAATGACATTACCCCACCTGCCCATGTAAAACTAACCCTGCCAGAAACCAGAGTTAATCAGAATATGGCTTAATCTAGGCTCAGTCCGGGTATTAATATTGATCTTGACTCGGAATGGCCTCTTACAGTCTGGGCTGCTAACCTGACTAAAAGACATTGTATATTGGCATGCAATAGATGGACATGGACAAAGAGAAGGCAGGAGTCCATTATGAAAGGTAGCGGAGAACAGAATAAAGAGGTGTGTGAGTTGGTGGAGGCATCACTGTGTGTAGTGTGTGTAGGGGGCTGAATTTGTACACACTGGTGTCAGGGAGTCAGCCAGGGCTTTGTCTGTGTCTCTCTACACCTGCCCACAGAAAACTTCACTGTTCACCTCTGAATTTTTCTCCAGCGGCATGTGGGGCATATTCTTATTTAATGAGCAAGTGTGTGTATGTGTGTGTAAGTGTGTGGGGGAGGCATTTTAATGCAGCCCTGTGGTATGGCTCAGCTCTTTGTGTAGAGTCAATAGGAAATCCCAGTGGAGAGAATGCCGTTCAGTGTGGGTGCGTGTCTGTGTGTGTATGTTTGCAATTTGTTAAGAAATGCATAGTTGCAAGGTTATGATTCTTAAATTTGCGTTTACAGCAATTTAAAGATTCTGTGCCACATCCC
This sequence comes from Prochilodus magdalenae, assembly GCA_024036415.1. Classification (NCBI taxonomy): domain Eukaryota; kingdom Metazoa; phylum Chordata; class Actinopteri; order Characiformes; family Prochilodontidae; genus Prochilodus; species Prochilodus magdalenae. The sequence goes on from JAMWET010005296.1 coordinate 89,484, forward strand.
GAGAGAGAGAGAGAGAGAGAGAGAGAGAGAGAGAGAGAGAGAGAGAGAGAGAGAGAAAGAGAGGGAGAGAGGGAGAAAGAGAGAGAGAGGAAGAGAGAGAGAGAGAGAGAGAGAGAGAGAGAGAGAGAGAGAGAGAGAGAGAGGGAGGAAGAGAGGGAGTGAGAGGTTTTAGGAGAGAACAGAGAAAGCATCAGCTTAAGACAGACACAAAGCATAGTTGGGAAATGCTCAAGACATTTTTGCAAAGAAGAACAAAGCAGAGATGGTAAAAGAGTTGAGAAAAGATGAACGCAGGAAAGAGATCTACAGTAAGGAAAGATGGAGATGCCAATAGAGATGCAGATAGAAAAGTGTGGGAGGAAGAAGGAGAAGGAGAGAAGGGGAGGCAGTGAGAATATTAATGCTGCTTCAGAAAGTGGAGGGGTCTTCTTAGACCTGCAGCATTTTTTCCCCCAAGGCATTCACCACACATGCACATATAGCGCAAATACACATTAACCCGTGGTTAAAAGCAGTTCCAGTTTTTCTATATTGTTCAGTGTACTGTTAATCCAGTATTTGGACTGTGACACAATCTGTGTAAATACAGGGACTCTAATTGGCTTTGTTAACCCCCTTGAATTGAATTGCATTTATAGTGCCGCTTTTGTAGTTCTACTTCTACAATTACAGACTGCAGTCCATCTGTTCCTCCGTACATTTTTTAGCCCTCTTTTACCCTGTTCTGCAGTGGTCAGGGCCCCTTAGTACCACAGTGTTAAAACACTGTGTCCACTCACTGTCCACTCTATTAGATGCTCCTACTTTGCTGATCCACCTTATAGATGTAGTCAGAATTGATAGCTACTGCTACAGAGTTTGTGTTGATCATCCTCTAGTCCTTTATCAGTGGTCACACTGATAAAGTGTTGGATGGATAGATTTGGTTGGTGGACTATTCTCAGTCAAGCAATGAGAGTGGGGTGTTTAAACACTCCAGCAGCACCAGCACAACACTCACTAACACTCCACCCATACAATACATGTGGGGGTCAATGCACAATACACTCTGTGGGGGTCCTATCCATTAAAGTACAGAGTGGAAAGGGAGCAACAGATGAATTACAATCTGCAATTGTAAAACTGACCATGAACCTATATGGTTGTTGAAGCTGAGAGTAAGGACAGAGTGGTGGTTTTAATGTTATGACTGATTTATGTATACATAAAGAATACTGTATTTACATGTTCATGTCTTCACATGGTGGACCACCGTCATCTGAGCCAATTGAGGATTTTTTTTTTGGTACATCAACACAGTATTAAGGCCACATAGATACTGCAGGTAAAAATAGCCCAAATCCTGTTCACCACTCAAATCTGACTTAGTCATTTGGTCATTCACATTATCTTTTTTGATTTTTGGCCTTCATTTGATATCAGTCTGATCAGCTCACACTCTACAACTGACTCTCATGCAAAACAGAACATCAGTCTACCCTTACTCATCCAGCAAATTCAGCTACCATTCTTTAAGATCAGTAGACTTATTTAATGACTTTAACTTTGAAATCAGGTGTGTGGACGAACAGTAGACACTGAAATGACCATGCTGAACAAATTATTTCCTGTGCTCAATTTACTTGTAAAAGCCGATCAAACAGAGAGAGGAATTCAGTTTCTTTTATTTATCTACGGTTAAGAAGAAAGCTAACAAAGGGATGCAGCACCAAAGCAGCAGTATATATTGACCAAAGAGACTTGATCTGTGTGAGGCGTGTTTGACTTTTGTTGCTCTTTTTTTCCATAATGTTCCTGAAATCTTGAAAGCTGTTTTTAGTTTTTACTGCCTACAGTTGTTTCCCTTGTCCTTGCAAAAACTCTGATGTAACTGTCATGTATGATATACAATTGTCAGATTTAGTGTGTTTTTTGTTTTTACTGTTTACACAGGAGCACAAAAACTAAACTGTGTTACGTATGAAGAACTTTTACCTAGCCTTATGGTTTGTTTTAAATTTGCTTGATTAATCTTTCTTAATTTGTTACTCATCTGTATCTTTGCTCCTTCTTCTGGAGCCAGATGCTGGATCGGTTGAAAATGTAGAGTCTGCATGTCTGGTAAAATGTTTCTACTTGGTTTTGAGTGCAAGATCTAGATCTACGATAGATACGATAATTCGTATTGAATAACTGTGAGATGTCCACTCACACATGGACATATATAAATGCACAACATATTCAAATTCACAGAGAACCTAAACCCCATTTCTGGTAAAGTTGAGACAATTTATACAGTATGAAAGACACAAAAATCTGTGACTTGTTAATTGAAGCTTTAACTAACTGGCAAGAGCACATTATATACAAGAAGTACAAGAATATTCAAGTTTGGGTAAATGGGTTTCAAAGGAGCTCCACCAAAAGCTCAGATTTTGCAAGCAAAGATGAATTGTGGCTCTGCGCTTTATGTCAAACTTAATGAGAGAAGCTCAAAACAAGCTAGTAACTTAACATCTACTGTACATAATACTGTCAAAAGGTTTATGGAATCCAGAGAAATCGTATGTCCATGTTGGGGTAAGGCCAGAAATCACCGTTGAGGTGTGCATGACCTTCACGGGCTCAGGCGACTTGTTTTAGGAACAATGGATGTCAAGTTTTTTTAAGGGAAGAGACCATCCAACTTTTTATCAGCAAAAGGTGCAAAAGTTAACATCAGCCATCGTATGGTGGGCACCTCATGGCATGGGTGACTTGCATGCATGTGAAGGTAGTGCTGATTTTAGATATATGCTGCCATCAAGATGCTGTCTTTTCCCTGAAAATCCATGGATGTTTCAGCACTACTGTGCCAGCCTCATTACGTGCATGCAGTGATACAGACTGCGTGTGCTTGACTGGCCTACCTGCACATCTGTCCCCTATTGAATAAGTATGGCACATTATGTAGAGGAAATTCAGACTAAGGTGACCACAGAGTGTGGGGTTAAAATCCTAAATTAAGGACAAATGGGCAGAAATTCCAAATGGAACTGGAGCAATCAGCATTCTTAGCTCCTCTACCACTAAAAAGAGTAATTAAAAGAAAACATACTTTTGTCCCAAAGGTTTATCATGTATCGTTTGAAATAAATTAAATATAAATAGTTGCAAATTCCAATATACACCAAAGCTGGTCAGTGAAAACATTGAAAACATTTTAACTTTTAAAGGGTTTAAATAAAGTGTCAAGAGAATTAACCCATCTCAGATTCTCGCTTTTTAGTACATTGTATGAAATGTCCCAGGTTTCCCGGAAATAGGGTTTGTATATGCAATGCGGCTATTTTAGCCTACATTCTAAATGCACCACCATTAAACACTGTCATTACAGAGAGACGGCCCTTTACTGATTACATGTCGTCTTGCTGACTATTTTTAACCTGCTGCAGTTTTACACTGAACTGGCATAAACCCACATGCATACACACATACACCCACGAGCCCCTACAGGTGGTGGGTGAGTTAACGCTATGTCAGGATTGTGAAATCCCTGACAAAAGCTGTCATAGGGCAGATCCAACCTGCAGACAGAGTGGAGAAGACAGCCAGCAGAGAGGAAAAGCAAGAGAGGCTTGTTCAGATGCTCATTATTGTGAGATGGGGTAAAAAATATCCTATCGTGTACGCTGGGCTGTGTCACACATGACAGCAAACCCACAATGCCAAGCGCACGTCGCGCTGGAGGAGTAATACAAAGCATGGAAGAGTAGTGAGAATGTGGAAACTCGTAATGGGCTCGATGGAGAGCAGGGGAAAATGCGCTACTTCCTTTGACGTTGATATGACACGGGGAAAAGCCTCTCAGGCGGTGAGTCAACAGTAGAACCAGCTCGGATTTGCATACAGCGCTCTGCCAAGAGCCTGGAGTTAGAATTCTTATTTGGATAGTCCCCTATAAATTATCTATAGATGTTTAAATGGGTAAACTATGTGGTGAAGCTCAGCTCATTTCTTAACAGCTTTAGGGTTTTAGTTTTACATTAGAGCCAGTGTTAGACTTGGAGACCAGGGTGAGGGCTAGATTTAAGTTCTGAGTCGAGGAAAACGAGGAATTCCACTGATTTTCTTACATTTATTTATAATTAAATCATTACAATTGAACAAACGAATTCATATTGATTATAATGAACTGTAATGCAGAATTGGACAAAGTGGTGGTGATAGGAACCGCACATCTAAAGCAGACTCAGACTTTTCAGACTCCAGAGAGTGGACAGTGAGTGGACACTGTTTAAAAGCTCCAGCAGTACTGCAGTGTCTGATCCACACTTTCCAGTGCACCACTAACAGACCACCACGTCAGTGCCACTGCAGTGCTGAGATTGATCCATCACCTAAATATCACCTGTTCTGTTGTGGTCCTGTAGGGCTCCTGACCATTGAAGGACAGGGTAATAAAGTATGCAGAGAAACAGATGGACTACAGTCTGTAATTGTAGAACTACAAAGTGCACCTATATGGTCAATTGAGCTAATAAAATGGACGAGTGTAGAAACAAGGACGTTGATGAAGTCGTCTTCATCAGAGCCTTCTGCATGGTCTTCATTAGCCTGTAGTCGTGTAGCTGCAGTAGTGTCGAGACGAGCTGTATTAAAGTGCACTCATAGAGTTATAGCTTGCTTCTCAAACTGCTGAGGTGGTCTTCTTAAAGACATGGTCAAAAACTAAAAACTAGAACTTCCATCAACAAAATATAACTTTTCTTCCTTTATGCTCCAAGCATGTGGTATTTAAGTTTAGAATTGTGTTGCCAGATGTTATCTGCTTGCTTCATTGACCTACCAAGGAGAAAACTGTACATAAAAAATAGCCTCCTAAGGAATAAGCCCCCAACTCAGCTAGACCAGGTATCAACTAGAGAGAAACTTTTCTGCACTTTCGCACTGATAAAAAAACTGCAAATGGAGCATTGGGTAATTTTTGGAGTCCTCCCTGCTTAGCTGATTGACTTAAATTGAACAGAGGGCCCTTTTTCTAGCCTTGCTGTGGATAAGTAGAGGCCGATTTAGCCAGAAAACCTGTACTTCCTTAAGAATGGAGTTTGACAGTCCTGGGCTAGGGTGTCAGCACCTCACATTTGCATCAGTGAGTCAGAGACAGCAGCTATAGCTGGTATTAATATAATTGGGTGACTAAAAGAGTTTAAGCATGCTTTTTTTTAAAAAAAAAGCCAATTTAAAGTTTTTCAAGTCATTTCAAATAGGCTATAACAGAAGAGTGGGCTCTTTTCATTAGGCCTTTTTTGCCTTACTTGAAAGCCAGTTAAGAAAAACTGGATATACAGTGATTAGACTGTCTGGGTTGTGAAAAGAAATGCGAGACAATCATAAAGGCAGAGGCAAACGTGCCCTGTACATTCGCTTTAAATACATTTGACAAGTATGTGCATTCAGTTGCGGAAAGGTTGATTACTGCAGTCAGACACATTGATGAGATATTTACAGGCGAATTTTGAGGGGAAAATGTGTCTGTCACTCAAACACTGACCGTTCATACGCACCCCCTGATTGCTGGTGGCTGATTCAGGGGTTGTATCCCAGAAGGCGTAACCCGAGTGCGGAGAACATTCTGGAGACTGATGCAATTAGAAAAGCAATTTATTATGAGCAGAACAGTGGAATCTATTTTTTTTTAAGAAATCAATTTGGTGTTTTTCAAAATGCTTTTGTCTTGCAATTACTCCATGCTGCATTGGTGGATGATTGGGTCTATAGCCATGATAACATCACTGGCGTAGCATTATTGGCCCACCATATCACTGTGTTTTAGAGGGAGTATGATAAGCACATTCCTCTGAGACTGGGGTTATAAGATTGCACACTGTGAATCAAATCCTGTTAGATTTCATACTATGAAAATGCAGGGTTTCTCCTAGATTTTTTTAGGCTAGTTGATCCTTCAAAGCGTCTAGAAGAGAGCTCGGAGTCAGAGTGGTGACATTTTGCCAAGCAATATAGTTAAACATATCAAATTAAAGCTCTTGATCTAACCTAATGGCTGTATCTAATGCCAGATGATTATTAGTCATTTCAATATGAAGGCAGCTTTGATGTTAAGGATCAATGTTAATAAACACAGAAGTGAGTTTCTGCTTCCCTGTACAGTGTGTACACGCTACTGGTTCTTATCCCTTTCATGATAGTTAGGTATGTGTAATTTGTCTTTAAATGCATGTGGGACTGTGATAGTTTTACAGTCTCACATTGTCTTTACAATAAACTGTTGTGTGATTTAATAGTTTATCGAAGTGCATTTACATTTACAATTCATGCTGGGCTGCAGAGTAATCTGCGTATACTGTACATTTATATGCAAATTATACTAAAATGTAATAGTAGAGCGTTAATAGTTTGCTGAAACAGCTCTAAACAGGCTTTAGACTATGAAGACTATCATTTGCAAATAGATCAGCCATTTGTTATTAAGGGATGAAGAATGCTGGTTATTAGCTTGCTTAGCTCTGGAAACTTTCAGAATCATCAGACATCTGATAAAAGATGAAATCTCCCACACGACTGAGTTTTATGTCTTTTGTTTAGCAGTTAAAACTTGGGTGGAAATTTTAGGAATTATGCAAGAACATTTTGAAGGTTACAAGGTAGTTGGGCAATATTTATTGAGCTACACGTACAGAAGTAGTGTCTCTCAGTATATATAATGTTATATAAACCTTCGTTCATGAAATGAAATCATTCGCATTTCTCACAATGTCAGCGCTAACCCACCAAGTTACATTCATGTTGGTTAATTCCATCTGGGTGCAACTATATGTGCAACTATTCTTTTGATCATAAGTGTTTATGCTAATTCCAAATTGATGCCTATAACACGTTCCAAAAATGTTGGGAGTGGAGCATGTGTTTACCACTGGGTGCCATCACCTTTTCTTTTGACAGCACCTAGTAAACACTTGCCGTTCTTTTATTACACATATCCCCAGCTTTACAATCATACAGCATCTTCACCTGGGTGGCAGTCGTGTACTGGAGGTTGAGGAATCGGCCTTGTGACTAGAGGATCACCACCTTGATTCCCGGAGCTGTCTGGAACTTTTTATTTTGTAATAGAGAAGGGTGTGTGGTCTCATAGCATCTCGAGCATCATAGGCATTTAGTTTTGGTTTTTAAAACCTTGCCTTGTACACACAGAGATTTCTCCTGATTCCCTGAATCTGCTGGGGATATTATGCTCTGTAGAAGCTAAATTACTTTGCAGTCGCTCATTGAGGAATGTTATTTATCTTGTGCTGAATGGTTTGCTGATGCTTTTGGCAAAACGACAAGCCTCAACCCATTCTTGCTTATAGAGGACTGGGCCATTCCTGGATGATCCAAGCATAATAGCAACAACATTGAACATTTCACTATGTTCTCACAATGTCTTAATTTGCTCTTGTGCCAACAATTTTAGAACATTTTGTGGGCATCTATTTCAGAATGAGCATAGATTGACAATAAACACAAACATTTATGAGATAAAACATTGTGATCATGGAAAAGATGTTAATGTCCAGACCTGAACCCCACTGAGAATCTTTGGGATGTGCTGGCTTTACGCAGTGGTCCAAATCACTCATCATCAATACTAGATCTTGGAGAAAAATGAATGCGACTCTGGAGAAATGTTTTTGTGTGAATGCGTGCCGTGATCAAAGCTAAAGGTGGTCCAACGAAATATTATCGTGTATGATGGGTTTTTCTTTTTGGCCAGGCACTGTATGTGATAAATATCAGTCAGGGCTATTCCACAAGTCAGTGAGCCAGAGCATGGCATTTAGTGAGCTAAATCAAACAGATGGATTATTAGATAAATTCTCGAGGTGCTGATGGTAATAGTCATACTGACATTAATTGCTCTATATCTTTCAAAGTACACAATGTTTCTAAACGACAGCCACATAAAACCAAGACACATTAAAAATGGATTTGTCTTGTATGAACATTTCTTTTTTGCGATAATTATCCTTTCACCAGGTGCCTGGTCTTAATTGTTGCTGTAATTGGTCTTTGTTCAAAAACAAAAGCACTAAAGTGTTTGCATGTTCTTGTATACCTCTGTGTCAAAAACATCATTGTGCAAAAAACACAAAAATGATTAATTTTATGAAATCTGTATATCGTTGCACTGCTGCTGTTTAGCTGTGAATCTAATGCTTCGGCAGTAGGCTTACAGCAATATTTGTGGCTGTGATGGGAAGGAAATGTGACCTAGTGAGAGCCATAAGCTTTTGTGTTGCGCAGATTGCCTGCCTCGGTTTTCAAACCTCGTGGCTTATCATTCCCCCTCCCCAAATCCACAGCCTCATTAGACAGCTCATCAGCGATCTATCGCATCATGTATAATTCATATGAGGCCATGTATCTGTTCATTCTGAACATTGCTCAGGTTTGTTCCTGAGCTTTCACTTTGTAAATTGTGAACAGCGCTAGCTTATTGTCCACGGCGCATCCACAGTCTAATACATCGACCAGGCTTAGTAAATAAAACAGTCGATCTCGTTAAAAACGAGCAAGGTTGGGTCTCAGACGCTCAATGGCAGGTGAGCATTTTCAATCAACCACTCGGATTCGGTCTGGGTGCATAATGACTTACCTTGGATTCATTTGACCCACAAGGTTACGCCACTTACAAGCATACTTTTAATCACTCTAATCCTGTTTGTACTGTGTAGACTGACTAATGATAGGCTGAACTGATCTATATGGGGAAACACAGAGGTAATGCAAATCACTTAACACCAACATAGCACCTACACTCTGTCAGGAGTCAGGAGGCCTCTTTGGAGCAATGCCAGAGAAGAACCACTTTCGGCCCTCTTAAGACATTTAAATGGGTGGATTTCCCCATATATTAGACACTTGGCAAATTGCTGTGTAGAAATAAGAGTTTGTTGTAATTGTAAATAGTAAATATATATAACATATATAAATGTAAAAATGTAAATATATATATATATATATATATATTTACATTTTTACATTTATATATGTTATATATATTTACTATTTACAATTACAACAAATATATATATATATATATATATATATATATATATATATATATATATATATATATATATATATATATATATATGAATGAAAATAAGCATGTAGCAGCATTTTTATTAACACTTATCACAGTTTAGTCACAAACAGATGGATGGACCGAGCGTCATGTGAATGAATAGCATGAAAATCCGAGGCCTTATTGTACTTGCATTAGGTAAAACACAACAGTTCAGCTAATATATAATTCATACGGTTATATACGATTATACGCACAAGACTGTAACCCAGAATTACATGGTAATCCAGCAATATTTCATCAACCTGCAGTCTTACCCGTGTTGTAGAGCGTCCTCTACTACATAAATGAAGGCCCAGTAGGCTCACAAGGTCCAGTGTGCAGTAAGGTTCTACAGAATCAGATGTAGTAAGGTTTAATGATGTTACTTTTTAGTTTTGCTGTATTTTTAAGGGCAATAATGTGTTTCAGTTTGCATTCTGTACTGACAGCTTCAAGCCTGCGCCTCTCCTTGTTTTCATGTCAAGGACTGACAGAAATAAGTCCTTCACTTATGTGTTGTGTCTGCACTTTATATGGAAATTCTCATCTTGTTTAATTTACTGAACTGCAACTAAACTGTATATCAAATTGCATCATGTTTTGTCATTGCTGATAATAACTGCTGATGCCAAATGGTTTAGTTATTATCTTTAAAGTTTGTTTTCTTCAAAATGGTGCTCACTCTGCTTACCTCATGGAAGATCTTTGGAGCGATGGTTAATGCATTCTAATGGAGCTCTACAGTTGAATGGGCTGTGCCTTCTCAGAGGTACCCTGTTACAGTTAATTACTGGCTGCATTACTTTAACTTTAATTACTGTACCGTAATAACAGTGAATAACAACTCCATACTGTGACTCATTAACTTTAAATTGTCCTAACAACAAATCATTAAACCAGCAGATAAAGCAATGTAGCACTGGAAGCTTTTCCATTTCATTTCTAATTTTACAGGGTAAGCACGCAGGCAGTCGTTTTACAGAGTAAGAAAATTTTTCCCCAACAACACTGATGCCTTCAAACAGCTAAAAGCTCCTCCAGGGTTAATGTGAGACCCATATGTTTTATAGGGTGCCTATTTTTTGCCCAAGAGCTTACACAGTAAAAAGCTATAATCACAGTACAAAATCTGTAAATATACATATACATCATCTCTCTCTCTCTCTCTCTCTCTCTCTCTCTCTCTCTCTATTTATGTATATAAGTCCAAATGGTCAGAGTAATAACAGTTAATGTTTTCATGTCAATTTCTTCAATTTAAAATGTATTCCTTAATCCTTTGTGTTACAGCTCAGCATCAGCTTCATTGCTACAATGAAATGATGAAGATGCTTTTAAACTTTGAAGAAATGATAGTTGAACATAGTAAAATCCTGTCATGGATCAACAAAATATGGAAGTACACCTACATCCCCTCCTTCCACTTTGATGTTTTAGCATGGGCTATCATTAGCATTCATCTCCTGCTCTTAATTCCCCAGTCTTACTCAGCACCCCCCTTCACCCAATGACCTCCTCCCCCACTTGACAGAGGACTGCAGGTTAAACACCATGGGGAACGCTCCATCACGACTAGATTTGATCCAATTAAATACAGATTTAATCAGGGGCCCACGCTCAGGAGGTGAATGCGGAATGCGATCCGCTCGGTGGCCGCAGATTCCGTCGTAATGTGGGTGGAGCTTCACCCATGAAATGCGGGGGAGGGGGTTGGGCAGGAGCTACGGTTAACTCCGACTCGCCAGCTGGGCCTAACCACAGAGATAGCGTTGCGAACGGCACCCTGTTCTGATTTAATGAACGAGGTAGCAAGTTACAGCTTTAATGAGAAATCTGAGCAGCTGCGCTCGAGAGGAGCAATGGAAAAATTTTGCAATGAAAAGAAATTGCTTGACTGGAATGTGAATGGAGTGCAAAGAAAGCCCACTAATATTCCTTCTCGGAGTGGAAATTTGCCTAATTGACTTTGCAGGAGCAAAACCGCTTCCTTTTGTAGCTCGGCAGTTCCGGAAAAATTGAAAAGGCAAAAAAAAAAACAAGGAAAAGATAAATTCCTGAGTGGGCTAAAACTCTCGTATTTGTAGCGCAAACAGGTTGCGTGTGAATGATAAAGTGTGTTATTGTCTTCGCCTCTCTGCCCGAGTTAGCACATCTAAATACAGCAGATGATTTGTGTTCGAGACGGAGGGTGCGAGCTGCTGAAAAAAAAAAAGACAGCAGGGCTCATCGTTTCAGTGTTGATGTAAACACTCAATTAATGCAGTAATGAACTGATGGAATTATTCGCCAAAGAGGCTGCAAGAAGACAATGGAGAAGCTCATCTTTCATTACCGGCAGCGGACGTGAGCTGCCGTAATTGAGGACGCGGGAAAGAACTGAACGAGTGCCAGGTATTGCTAACAGTTGTGTCAGAATCTGTATGCTTTCCTTAGCAGAGATGCTGCAGTGGTGGATGAAATATGGCTCCCCAGTGACCCATCTCTCTGGCTTGTCTAAAAGTGCTGTGTCACCTCCTCGGTTTCTGGCAGGGTGGGGGCCTCGCTAATGGTGGTCACTTGTGAGTGAATTTAATGGCCAAAGGTTGTCAGTCTTATATATCAGATTCGCCTTACCTGTGTAATGCCATTGATCATTTAACCACATTGGACTTAATTAGTGAGAATGAGAGTGTATGGGCATAAGCACTTTTCAGTAGTTGTGCTTTTGGGGCCATTTCTGTTGATGGCTAACCTTAAATTGCACCCTGTAGAATCCGAGAATAAACAGCCTAGATATTTTCTTTGTTTCAGTCCTGTTTTCAGCATGGCTTAGCCTAGTAGTATGATCCTTCGGACGATGACTTAAACATCCCTGGCTTAGCTAGCTTGCTAGCTTGATAACTTCAACATGGTTTGCACAGGTTGTATGTCATATTATCAGCAATCATTGAGCTAACTGGCCAGGCGTGCAGAATCTGCCGTGCGGTGTATTTCTTTGAGAAGTAAGCGTACAGAATATGAGTCATTGCTACATCTGGTTACAGATGTTGCTGCAGAGCCGTAGTGTATTGACTTTCTTTTGTTCATGTTAGCTATTAAAAGTGGCAAGTAGTTTGCAACCTAGAGCCCTGCAATGAAATGTCATAGTGTTAAAATGCATTTTTAAGGGGTCGCTGCGTATTGACAGGCCTAACGTATTTAAAAGGAAATCCCAGTCAATCATCAGTCCCTCTGAAGACTCATCAAACATACTTCACTTCAGATAATGTAGTAATGAAACGGCTTAGGGTGACTTTGGGGTTCTCCCAAGGGGAAGCGACAAGGTCAAGCATACGAGGGCTTGTTAAAACTGGTGTTAAGTCTGGTCTCAGTCCAGAACTCCAGCCCATGTTTTTTGTGTACCCTCCTTTTCTACATAGGAGTGGCTTGATGCCACTTTTCATGTCTGATACTGATACCATTTACAGCATTTAGCTGACACTCTTATGCAGAGGGACTTACAGGGTTAATCATATTGCAGGTAGGCCAATGTAGTGTTAGGAGTCTTGCCCAAGGACTCTTATTGATGTAGCACGGCTTAGTCACTCAGCCCGGGATTCGAACCCCAGTCTCCCATGTGTGGTGGTGGCTACTTGGCGGGTATTGGTGTTATCCGCTGAGATTCACCAACCACCACAACCTTGAGTATCTGTTGATACCTGTACCAAGGGAGTATCCTCATTTTCCCTCTATTAAATGCTTAAGCGGTTAATAAGATATTGTCTGAATGCACTTTGCTTAACAATCTAAATAACATCGTGTTCAAACTGGGAAACATGTATTCTCTTCCTCTAAAGAAAGAAATACAGAGCCCACAACATGACCCAGTTCTGCAGTACTGCTGTTTCTTCTATTTATACTGCTTCACAACAAACTTTTAACTGCATTTTTGATGCGCCAGTGACACTGAAATATTCAAAGTGAAACTTACAGTGCAACTTTGTGCAAAAGTTGAGTAAGGCATTTACATGATAGTTTCATCTAATAGCTTATCCAGGATTATATTATTATATTTCCCGATATCCGATCCAGTTTTTTGGCCAATATCGAACACAGATACTGAGTATCATATCAGCACATGCCTACTTCTGTAGTCAGACAGGCTCATCTTATGCTATGACCATATGATAAAGGCGTGGTTTGATCTAACATCCTGTGTTATGATACTGAGACTACAGCAATGCACACCTCTGTTTATTGACTTAATTTACAAGACATATAACACACACAGACTGGCGTGTATTACTCAGCATTGCTTGGATTATTAGGGAGTTTATGGCTGTAGTTCAAATTAAATACCCCTCCTTTCTGCAGAGCAGCCTTAAAGTTTGGGAGGCACAGCCTGAATTGTGTATTACTGCTGCTTCAGAAACATCATCTACAGCCATCCAGCTTATTATATTTAATTTTGGACAGTCAGCTATTTTATGACATTAATAACATGAACCAGGTCAGCGCATTCACACTGAACCTGAATGCAGCTGCTATACTGCTATACCAAAATGCCATAGTATAATTATACATCTCATCTCAGTGTTGTTTATATCGTGACTTTGGCTAGTAGACAGTAGTGAATATGTGCTAGTATGTTCCATGGTTCTTTGAGCCCACCCACTGTAAGCTTGGGTTAAAAATGGCCATAAAATTCATGTGCCCTTTTTATTTAAAGTGTATTATAAAGTGACCTGAATAGGTTATAGTCCTTGAAAAGTGCAAAGTCTGCTGTATAATCTACATTGGACCTTGACTGCTTCTTGACCAAGCACACCCACTTGTTTCACTGGGCATATTTAACAAGTGCAAGGCATGCTGCTGTTGCCCAATGAGGTCAGTATTTACCTAAAGGTATGGTCTTTAAGAACTTAGTCTTGGACAGCAGAGGTTCTGCTGCGTGAGGCTATTTTCTATCATCTCAGTTAGATTCCAATTAGCATAGAAGGGAGATACAACAGAATTTACTGCTTTGGATTTCCTTGTACGGGCATGTTGCAGAGATCCAATCGGGCATGTGCTGCTTTATTCCACAGTGAATTGCACTAAATCCACAAGAGATTGCAGAACTCATTGAGATAGTATTGATTAATCATGAACAACACAATCATTTAAGGTAAATAAAAGAGCTGTGCCTGTTTCAGTCAGCTACGTAGTGGCTATAAAGCAGCAGATGATAACGAGCAAGTAAACAGCGTTCAAACCGACGTGCTTAACTAAGCGTCTGATTTCCGCAGTGTGAGTGAATTCTCCTAGAAACCGAAGACAAATGAGGATATTTACACTGATTGCCTATATGTTGCTCTTGCATGTTAGCATCATGGTTGAACAAGTGTGTCTGATTATCTCTGTATCTCTGTAAGTCAAAGCAGTTAAATAGTCTTCGATCTGAAGGCATTCTGCTGAGGTTAGTGTTAAATTTTAAAATGTTCCTGATTTGAAGATCATAACAGTCTAACTGAGACTATACGTGCTGTATATCAGTTCCCTGACCCAAACTTAACAACAAAAAGACAGTCTGGCAGACTACGCCTACACTGTCTATTGAACAATGTTTGTTGCCACCAGTCCAACTGGCAAATGCATAAAATTCACCAAGCTGTTGGTTTGTTTTTCTGTCCTTCGCTTGTCTGCTGTTGGTTTCAGTCGGAAATGTGTAAGGGAACGTCGGACGATAATTTAGGATGAAAACAGCGGAAAAGGAAAAGCAAGTGTCTTCATGCGTTTAAGCAGCAGCACTGTTTGGTTCATTTGTTCTCTATAACAAGCCTCATTGCTGCCCATCTCAAGTGAATTACAGTTACACATTCTGCTGTCCATGCACAATTAGCAGATGTTACTGGTGCACTGCTACTACTAAAGTAAAACCATAGCAGAGACATTGCTATTCCAACCCTTCTTTTTGTTCACCGTATTTACAGTCATATGCAAGTGTTGGGGCGTCTCTGCTACATCTGCACATTTTACAATTGACGTCTGTACATTTTAACACACAATTACTGTTTATTTGCTGACTTTAAGCTAAATAAAAAAAGGTTTTGCTTAATATATAGGCCATCAGCATAAATATCCTCATTTGTCTTCCGTTTCTAGGAGAATTCACTCACACTGCGGAAATCAGACGCTTAGTTAAGCACGTCAGTTTGAACGCTGTTTACCTGCTCGTTACCATCTGCTGCTTTATAGCCACTACGTAGCTGACTGAAACAGGCACAGCTCTTTTATTTACCTTAAATGATTGTGTTTTTCATAGTTTCTCCCAGATAGCAATGAGATCTGAGGTAAAGACAAATGTGATTTTTGCTCAGAGCCCAGTAATCTCATATACATCTACTCTTGAGTTTTAGTAGAGATTAGGACCAATCTCCTGCTGTGTGGTCAGTCCCTGTCTGATAATGTTAGTCCATTGTTATAAAGGAAGTGATGTTTAGAAAGATATATAGAAGGACCCATGGGGTAATGGCAGCTTTTAGCCATGCTTTAGCCTTTACCATGGAAGCCTGTTAGCCAAACTCATGTGTTCACTAGTCCCACCTGCAGTGCACCTGTGTCGGTCAAATGCATCTCACAGCAAGAGGGTCTTTCAGCCTTTTGCTTTAACCAAGCCAGAAAAGCTATGGAAAGCCACTCCTATTGACAGCATGAATGACTGTAACATATACTTGTCTGTAGCAGTGTCTGACATTTGGAGATGTGAACGTGAGTACAGGGTGCATATACAGAGGCCGTTACAAAAAAAAAGGTTCAAACTGAAGGTTAAAACTAATCAGATTGTTACCGCTTCTCAGTTTCAGTTTCCAATGCTTTAGCCAATGTTATCCGTGCTAGTGCTATTCCTCCCAAAAAACAACCACACTTTCACATCTATCTCCTTATTATTCGCCAGCATCATATTATCTGATTACACCCAGGTCATAAGAGGGTACTGAAAAATACACATACACACACATATATGTATATATATATTATATATATATTGTGTGTGTCGCCATTTAACCTGAGACATACATGTCCTGTGCTATTTAATTATAAGATATAAACAAAATGGGTATGGGTCTTGTTTATAGCAGCGCTCTGGTGATGTCATATGGTTCCACAGAACTCAGTCACACAGAAAATGAGACAATCTGAAAAGTTTCTCTCTTGAGTAATGCCGCTAAAGCTGGAAATGAAACCGACTGAATGATATATTAGAGTTAAATCAGATATTTAACTGTTCCTCACTTAGTGCACGAGAATGAGAGAGAGAGAGAGAGAGAGAGAGAGAGAGAGAGAGAGAGAGAGAGAGAGAGAAAGAGCAATCATTTGATGTGGTAAGAAAAAAGACAGCCTGCTAGGTAAAAGATTTTGCCTGCTTATAGGAAATAAGAGGAAATAAGGAAATAAGTCTTTATGTTGTTGTCTGTAGTTATGAATAATATGTATAATATGGTACTGTAGTGTCATTTTTGATGCCTGACTGACTTTGCCTATCGGATTACAGGACGGTAGCTATTGTTTCTGCTGAGCCTAGAATAAATGAGGCATAATCAATTCACGCAACACTTTTAGTTGGGCCTTTCACTTCTAGGGACAAAGAAGAAACCACCCACAAAGGCTCCAAGAAGGTCATATTTCAACATGTCGGCGTAACGACGCAAGAATACTAATGCCGTGGTTAAAATAATTGGACTTTTTAGACTGTGGTATGGCTGCGTTTTGCTCTGCCCTTGGGACGGTGCCATCGACTTTTCCCCCCCTTTCTGTGGAGCCATCGTCTGTAATTGAATTCCGGGCCAGGGCGAAGAAGGCACAAACTGCATTCCCTCCTGTTGTGCTCAGGTGCGAGCGTGAGTGGCAGAGGGAAAGGTCGCCAGGAAAGAAAAAAGCTCCCCCCCACCCCTTAGGATCGGCTTTTCCTCCAGGACAGGCTCAGCTCACCTCCTGCCCCAGCCTGATAGCTCAGACAAGGCCATGTTTGAAGTGCTCGGTTGGGTGCCCCGGCGCGCCACACACTGCACGCTCAGCTTGAGCTGCCAAGAAGCCCCCCACCACCTTACCTCACACACAGACACACACTCATCCCCGGCCCCCCCGTCCGCTAAGTTTCTCGTTTTTCGCATTTGCATACGGAACAAACAGGAAATTGTATTCATTTGTATGCAAATGCCTTAGTCCCCCAAGGCAGCGCTTTTGAATTAAAAGTTTTTACCGTCCCATTAATTCCGAATTACACTCAGGCATTGACGCAGGCCCCTATCTCTGCTAGGACGTGGGGTGGAAGACCACAGCTGATCATAGGAGAATGGTGACATCGGTAGGGGGGGTGGTCCTCATCACCCAAAACAGACGCGTCAGATCGAGGCATTTCAGTTTGCCATCTGTTTGCGGTTTTGGAAATTTCAGCCAGCCTGCTGGTTGGCAGATTGATCAGCTGTGGCGCGGCGCAGTCTTTGCTGTATTACAAAGAGTGGAATATGCAGCAGTCCGCTGTGATTGATATTCCCTGATATTCTCGAGGACAGACAGCCAAGGACCTTGGAGGAGTTTTGACGGACAGGTCGTTAGGGAGACGCAAGATGGTTACAGTCGATGAGGGACTGGGTGTCTCATCACTAGCTCATTAACATGGATACATGAAATATGCATGTCTTTACTGTGTTGCATACATGCCCTATCATTAAAATGCAGCATGTGCTGTTTTACGGTGTAGTAAGTATTACAGATGGCTTTTTAAAGCATCTTGTATTCTTTGCCTTGAAAAAAGGTCAGTGCAGTTCTTTATATATTTACAGTACATGATGGATCTGTGGACATGGAAGTACTGCGAATGGACGCTTTGTTAAAAATAAGTTTTTGAAGGGTCAGTTATAATTATGTATTACCATTCTGACTGTTCCCTTAACAGTGTCGCCTTAACAGCGATCAGCTGCTGTATTGTTATTATGCTGTATTTTGACATTAGTGTTAAGCTAATGCTATGCTAATGAACAATCTTTGGGCAACCCAGGTTATGTTTATTTAAAGCATGTTGCAGTTTTACAGACTCTTCTTTAGTACAAAGCCCTGGCATAGAGCTTATTGTTTATACATCTGGGACTTCTAAAAGTTCTTTTTCTGTCTAACAAAATTAGTTCCACCTTTTGTAAATCAAAACACAATAACACAATTATGTTCTAATCTAATATATGAGACCCTCACCTTAGTCCAGCTTCTATAGTCTTAGCCAATGGAAGGGCTAACCTGGCTGTATCTACATGTACTAGGTGGCCAAACATATATGGAAACCTGATCATCACACTTATGAGCATGTTGGACATTGCATTCCAGGACCATGGACAAACCCAGTTGTTGCACATTTAACAGCTCCCGTTCTCTGGTTAGGACACCCAAAAGTGTTCCTGGGGTTGAGATCAGAGCTCTCTGCAGACCACTTCCTCCATGCCAGACTTGTCAAACTGTTTCTTTATGGAGATTGCTTTGTGAAGAAACAGTGACATAGCTGTGCTGGAACAGTAAAGGATTTCCCCAAAACTGTTATAACTGTGTAAAATGTATATAACTGTGTCAGATGTCTTCTATTAACATCACGCTTCACTGGAAGGGTCTAAACACCACACACTAAAAAACAACCCTAGCCTCTTACCCCCTTTACCAAACTTTACTTTAGACAGTAGCTGTAGCGTCTCCTAGCTTCTGTCACTGAGATTCATTCATCAGACTGCCAGATAGTGAAGCATGAATCATCACTCCAGAGAACACTGCTCCCAACGGAGCCAGTGATGGTGTGGTTTACATCACTCCAGCCAACACTTGGCATTGCGCATCAGAACCTTGTGTGCAGTTTTTCGGCCATGGATGGTTCATGAAGCTCCTGACACAGTTATTGTGCTGATGTTGCGTCAGCAAAATGTTTGAACCTGTAGTGAGTGACTTAACAGAGCATAACGTATGGACTATGCACTTCAGCTCTAGCTGGCCTGCTCTACGTATTTGTAAGTTGTACCGCTTAGTGGCTGAGCTGTTGTTTCTTGGTGCTTCCATGTCCATGTAATAGCACTTACTGTTGACCAGGGCAGATCTAGCAGGGCAGAAGTTTCACTAGTTTATGGTGAAGGTGTCGTCTCATGATAGTTCCACAAGTCTCTCAGTACTGGCTGATTTTATACACTGCTTGATTTTATACACTTGTTTGTGATGATGAGTGTGACTGAAATACACTTTTTTTGGCCATATGGTGTAGATACCATGAAATAAGGTGCACATGCTGCAGTATGTGTAGAGTTGTAATACAACAAGTGTGATGAGTATATTAAATAAAAATAAAATGAAATTTAATTTTTTTATTTCCCCAAAGTCATTTGACCTTCCGGTTTTAAATATCATAAACCTAAGCATCAAAAGCATACGCTTTGGTAGAGTGTGCCGCATATATTTTGCATGTTCATGTAAGTAATTTCCATAGAATCATTTATCTGCTGGGAAGCTAATGGACAATTCGTGAATAAACATGAATAATAAGATTAGGGAGATTAGTAAATTAATTTGTTGGAGAAGCTGTTTGTGATTTGCATAAGCTAATGCATGCCTTATAAGGAAGTGTACACGTTTTTTGTTTATCTGAATGAGTGCCCTGTGCCTGGTGGGACTAAGTAGATACTTTCAGATCACTGCAAGGGCGTGCAGGTAACAGCAAGCAGGATCAATTAGTGCAACTGTATCATACGCATAAGCATGAAATATTGAAACAAAACTGTGCTGAAAATAGAATTCCTGCCCTATAAAATACCAACAATCCATACTGAGACAAGCCGCTGTTTATACCAGAGATGAAAAAAGCTGCCACATATGCAGAGAACGTTTAAAATGTGCATAAAAATGTCTAAGGGGATTAGCTAACATTACAGATAGGGCGACAGGCTGATTAAAACTGCTCCTCTGTGAGCATGGCACCTTTCCCAGTCTGCTGTCGGCATAGAGGGTTGATGGGGAGACAATGATGGAGGAGGAGGCAGTGTCATCGAGGCACATGCACACTGTGCCTGCCGTGACTCCCAGTGCTTTGAGGCCATCCAGGCACACGACCACATGCCCCGACACACTACGACTTCTGATGAATGGCAGCAGCCATCCATGCAGGTTCCTAAATAGAGAAGTCTCACAGGAGAAAGAGAGACAGCAGCAGGTATAGAATTGCACAGTAAGAATCAAGGTATAAACTCGCTGCTGGGGTTAACGCCCTAAAACTGAATGTTGATTATCAAGTTTTGATCTTGAGGCTTATTATCCATGATTTATCAGTTGCTTTATTCCATCTAATGCAGTTATATTGTTTGAACACCAAACGATCGGCCCACACCAGCACATTAAATGTAACCCACACCAGCATGCTCAACCTAACTCTATAAACATGTCCAGTGTAACCCCACTAACATGTTATCAGTTTAGCTCAACACCAGCATGTTCAGCTGAACCCATGCTCAGCGTACCCTACATTTTTAACCAACAGCATGTTTGACTTATTTCACCTTAGCATTTTTAACTTAACCCACACCAGGGTGTTCAACTTGGTCCTACATCAGCACGTTCAACCTATGCCAGCTTGTTCAATTTAGCCCACACCACCACAAGCAGATTAACCAGCGCCAGCATGGTCAACTTAACCCACTCCCGCACATTCAACCCAGCCCACACCAGCATGCTTGAACACACCCTACCATGGTCAACTAAACACACACCCGCATGTTCAACCTAACCCATATATGCAAATTTAACTAAACCCACAACAACACCAGTAACTCAACCAGTGCCAGCATGGTCATCTTAACACACTCCAGCACATTTAACTCTACATCAGTATGGTTGAAGTAACACACCCCATTATGGTCAGCTAAACCCACACCTGCATGTTCAACGTAACCCATGATCAGCACATTTAGTTTTACATATGTAAGCAGGTTCAGTATAATGTGACACACTCCCACCTTAACCCACACCAACATGTCCAGTTTAACCCCCTCTAGCTTGTTTAACGTACACCATTGCATGCTGCCAAACATTGGACACACTCAAACACACCTACTAACCCTTAGTAATTAACTGCTGAGTTAAATCAGGTCTGCACACCATACACTTTGCTGTCAGCGGTGTCCAGACATCCATTAATCATTTCATAACTGCATAACGTACAACAACATACCTTCTTGGACTCAGCACTTAATCATCAGGTGTACACTTTTGACACCCCTCAAATTAAAGATGCCAAAAATGGTTCTTTGGATTGAAGCCATAGAAGAAGCACTGTTAGTTCCCTAAAACATAGTAAATGAGGAGTCTGAGTGTTAGTAGCCTGTTTAAAATATTAAGAGCCTCTATGTAATGTGGGGTATAGCTGAGCAAAATGATAATAAACTTATGAAAAGTTGCATTGTAGTATGTCACAATATGTTTTTCTGGGGATATTGTGGATATTGTCAGAACTTAAAAATCAAATATTGTCACACACCAGCTATTGTAAAAAAAAATCAGGAAAAAATGTGGTATCATGTATTGCCATATCACCCATCTGTAATGTTAAGATACAATTCTAGTAAGGATGTTTCAGCTAATTAAGGCTGCGCTGCTAAAGCTGATCAACCCATACTTCCTGAGAATGCTTTACAAACCTGCTTAGACTGTTTGGACTGTTTTATTCCATGATCTTCTCCTAAAAATATACCAGAATCTCACAGTGTTGTACATGTTAACCAGACAAAAAACACTTCTCTAGAAAGGTAGCCTGCTAACCGCAAAGCGTTCTGGATATCACTGTAAATGTCAAATTTGTGCATCAAGTCAAAATGTAATATAAACACAATTCCAACAGAATTTAGTGATGGAGCCGTC
The DNA here is from genome assembly GCA_024036415.1 of Prochilodus magdalenae. NCBI lineage: Eukaryota > Metazoa > Chordata > Actinopteri > Characiformes > Prochilodontidae > Prochilodus > Prochilodus magdalenae. The sequence continues at coordinate 111,448 of JAMWET010005296.1, forward strand.
CAGCTGTGGTTTTGGGCGTTGGATTAATAATGCCTTTATTGGTCATGTCATATTCCCACATTCATAATCAGCTGTCTAAATAACACAGTTGAAATAGCTTGGAGTTGGGGTAGCGTGGATGTATTTACACACTTGTATCTGCAAAGTCTACATAGCTAAATGAGTTAAGTATTCTTATCACACAGTGACACAAACATTTTACTTGCCTCTAATGTTCAACACTTCAGCAATTTCTTGCTTTGTTGAGAGCCTAGTTTTCTCCAGCTCAGCTCGTTAATCTTTTTTGAGGTGGAATGGGTCAGTGGTGGAATGTGACACAATGCAACCTGCCAAAAATACAAACCTCATTCCTGGAATATTTTGAACATTTTAAAAAATGCAATCTACAAATTGTTAATTGCCTTGAACCCTTGTTTATCTGGCAGAAGTGTAAAGAAATGCCTTATAATGTTTCAGTGGAACATCTGTTAAAAAAATGGCATGTTGCGGTAAATCGCACTCTGCTGCTCACAGCTGGACAGTTTTATTTATTGGAGCATTTTGGTTTTGTCATTGTTGCTTGTCTATGTCGCTTGCTGGTTGAACACGCTAACAGTATATGTATAGTGTTCTGACATTTGTGAAATTGGCCATGCCTTGATGATATTGACTCGAAGTTTTACTCCTTTGTGTTCAGATGTTCTCAGCAGAGATATGGATCCTCTCATCAGAAGCTGTTAGTGCTAAGCGTGTGTGCATGTGTTCTCTGATGTGTGCTTAGATTTATTTGGGGTGAAAAATGCCCAGATATGAGTTCATGTGCCCATTTATTACCCGCTGATGGTCCTAAAATGAACACAACACCTTGACAAAAAAGTGGATACAATGCTTACAGGTTGTAGTTGGGGTTGTTACGTTATAGTTAAGGTGGAATTGCTCCTCTCTTCCCCCTTCCCTCACTAAGCAAAGCCTGCTTCAGCCTCATTTAAAGATCAACATCATCCATGCCTGTTAAGTTCGTCGAACAAACTCTAACATCGTCTAGCAAGCATACTGTATGCGCAAGTGTTTAAGCAGGTGAAACCACCAAACTGAGCTGCACGCTGTTCTCCAGAACCAGAACTGACAAGGTGAGATACTAATTTAACATTGCCCATTCACAGAGACAGTGAAAGTGCAAGGAACTGTAGTTCGTGAAAAGGTAGTCTCAGTGAGACTAGTGTTTGTTCTGATCTTCCTCAAATCCATCACATACTATTCAGAAAGCTACAAGTAAACGTATGAGGATTTGCAGTGGAAGGTTTTGAATTGTGGTCGGGTGTTTCAGATGTGATCTATGAGTGTGGATGATTGAAGAATGATCCTTTGGAGAAAAACTGACACAGCATTAGTTACAGGGATACAGGATATCCTCATCTTGTCCAATAAATCAAAACCATCTTCTATTAAATTCAAAACTGCTGTGAATCATACTATTGCATAACCTTGACCAGAGATATATTAGACACTCCTCATATACTTTGTCATCTTCCATATGGCATAATCTTGCACCATTCTTGGGGGTCAGCCATTATGAAATATCTTGTTGCCCTCTAGAGGGGTATGTATATTAGTCAAGCGTTGCCGTGGAAGTCTGCGTTTATGCCAAAACCTCAACTTTCTCTCTCTGCAATGTGCATCTTGTGTATTTTTATGTTTCTGCTTCTATAGTAACTGCCAGATCCCTTTGGATTCTCCTTTACCTCATCTCACTCTGAGCAGTAGTTGTCAGTATATGGAGGCTTCATGTCTGATCTTTATGAAAGATTTATTTCACAGAAGCCTGCCGTTATTGATGTGTTAAAAAGAGCGGCACTCCTGTGCCACCACTCCAGCTCGAGAAGATGGAGCACCACATTTTTTTTTTTTTTTTACAAATCCTAGCAGAAATATTTCATCTCAGACGTATGCAGAGAGCTGATACCTTTCCTTTTTATGGACATCTTTTTACTGCCACATATACTGTATTATACTATAAGAGGTAGAGATCTCATGATACCAGAACTTTGGTAGTCAGTGCTGACTACACTATGTACCTGGTTCAGAACCACAAGGAAAGTGAATGACAGTCCTTTACTAAAAATGTTTTTGTTCAAAACATATTGTGCCAAATGCACAAAGAGAGAGAGGCAAGACCAATCAAAATCCACATGGAAAAGAGAGTGAAGCTCTGTTTGTTCATGGTGCATCAAGGTTTTTCGGAATCAGAGCTATGAATGTGAAGGGCATAAGTGCTGACAAATAATAGTAAAATGTTTGGCAAAGACGCTTGTAATTATATTATATTGTATTGTATTGTATTGTATTGTATTGTATTGTATTGTATTGTATTGTATTGTATCGTATTGTATTGTATTATATTAGATTTTTGTTAAATAGATTTTTTTTAAATATTAAAATTGATTATATATGTTCTATATATATTCATTTATATTTATATATCATTCTATCCAAAATTGTTACATATAAAGCATTTTGAGATAGACAGTACCTTATATACGTATATCTATAGAGTCAGTTAGGCTTCCTGTCACTGCTTGTTGCGACATAGTATCAAATGGTCCACAACCTGATGTCAGGCCCTGTAGTTGGGAGTCTCTGGTGGTTTAAGGAACCTAATATAATTCTTCAGTGGCACCACAACAAAGAAATCTGCATGTTTGGGAGTGTATTGGCAGCTCGGATGTACTGGAATTACATGTACATTGTTGAGCTTCGCGCACATCACATAATTGCAATTTTAGATTTTATAGACTTAAACTAGTGTTAAGTCTGTGGCATTTGATCAAGGCAAATGAAGAAGGGCTGTGGGTTGTCTGTGCCATAAATGAATTCTGAAATTCATATACAGATCTGAAACCCTGGCAGAGATCTAGCGGGTGAGGTTAAAGAACATGGCTGGTTTAGGACAAAGGCACAGTGGAGGCAGTTATGTAATCGTTACTAAGTCATTCACCATGACCACTGTCAACCTCATAACAAGCAGTGCAGAGGAAGAAGCAAGATTCACACTCGAGAGAGACACTAAGGGCTATTGATGGAGAGAGGGAGAGATGGGGAAAGCGAGAGGGAGGTGTGGAGAGGGAAGAAAGTGGTGATAATGGACTTGTTCTGACCCACAGAGGGCTGGTGGTAGAAGAGGAGCTCTACAGTGGTAGTGAAAGAGGTAGCTATGCAGGGAGGACTTTTGAAAAGCTAATCGTGACACTCCAAGCGCCACATGCAACTTAGGAGCCTCCAGTGAAGCATGCTGTATCCTGACCTTATGTCGGGTGTTTGTTGATTAAGGTTTTAAAAGCTTCCCTGCCCACATACTGTTTGTACTAAAAACAGTCAAGAGTCTTTGTGGAACAAAAGATAAGTATGTTGCAGATGCACACCATCATACTTCACTACCTTGTTAACTTTAAACAATATCTCTGTGGAAGTGCTTCTGCAAAGTCAGACTTACTTCAGTCTTTAGCATTCAACTGAGAATGTACGTGATCAGTATTAGGAGAAATACACAGCATTGTAACGAGTTAAAGGTGTCATCTTCACTCTCTAAATGTATTACTACTGAGGAATCCTCAGCCGTCAAGGCCGTCAGAGAAGGTCTACTGATTTCTAGGAACTAAAAAAACATCTGTTTTTATTTCAAACAATCATCATGCTGTTTGTATTTCAGCTGGAAATAAAGACCTAAAATCTTGAAAATTCTAAAACAAAAAAATCTGCTTTTTTCCCCCTCTCTGGTATGTAGGTAGATTCAGGTCCCGTTGGTTAGGCCAGTAGTACACAACTCCAGTCCTGGAGGGTCAGTGTTCAGCACAGTTTGGCAACATTCCTACTCAAACACACCTTAGCAATAACCATAGCAATTAGCCATAGAGCTGAAATCTTTATGTCCAATGAGGAGAGTTCATTACATAGAACAGACATGCTGCTGAACCCGTTGTTCGTCCTTCAAATACAAATCCCTTGTTTACAAAAGCGGCTGATAAAATGGGCCAATTCCAAAACACCATATTAATTGACTTATTAATATTTATGCCTCTTACTAATTTACATAGAAACTAATGGAAGCAACAGCAATGAAATAGATGGACTTTGTGGAGAAATCTATTGTTCCAAACTGTGAAGGGGATGTCTGCACTTTTCATTCCCTTCCCAAGGCTCTGAACTGTCAGCGGTACATGGTTAATGTTCATCCCTAAACCAGGCTGGCTTCCTGTTCGCCAGCTTCTTAATTGAATGGTCACCAAAATATTAATGAGCTCACCAAAAAAGGTAAAGAGGCTTGTTTTACTGTATGCATAATCACAGTGCTGTAAATGTGCATGAAAAAACACATCTGGGAATTTTTCACATCCCTTCTATGTAAACATAATTCCTCAATTCCATGGCATCCATCAACATTCTAAGGAACCTTATTAAAGCATGAGTTGAATAAGGCGTATTTGAGTAAGAACACACCAAACTGTGCCATCCGGGGCTGGAGTTGTGCAGCCTGGGGTAGGCCTTAAGGAGCTGGCCTGAAGACATTGCGCATTCTTTTAACTATCAACATAATTAGGAACTGGAAGTGGAATCAACCAATTGTATATTACCTTACAATGCATTCCTCAATTCAGTGAGGGCAAAACATCTTTTCAGGCCTTCTGGAAGTCTAGATGCATCTCTCATTGTGACAAGTTTCATTTAGTTGTTATAATAAAAAAAAGCAGCGGCTCTAAAGCAGGACTATAATACATTTGTTTTGTGCATATTAAAATAGATGTATTTAACAAACATGGAATGGTCATAATCAGGAACAGCCAAAATATATACATGTGCACAATCATTACCTGTATGGTAATATTTCTTTTAGAGCTCTCACAAGGGCATAGTAGAAATTAGCATTATCATAGTGTTTTTTAGCTATTTGATCAAGTCTTGACATCTCTGGTTTGAAATGAAGGCCATATTCTGTCACTGTTCAACAAAGAGTATCGCTGGTGATATGTTGGGTAAGATTGTAAAGGTTTGTATTTACTGTGTATATGTGGAGTCATTGTGTATATTTGGGAGCTGTCAGTCAGTTATGTGTATACTGGTACACTTCTAGAGAGACACAAACTGCCAAAACCAAATACCTTGTGTGTGTCAATGTACTTGCCCAATAAACCTGATTCTGATTCTGAGATAAAGCAAAAGATCCCTGAAATCCAAGAAGCCAAGGAGAAATGAGAATGAAATGTGAGACTAAGGTAGCGACAGAACATTGTCTACCATGTTATTGTCTCTTGTCCTCTCCTCCATCCCTGACTCACTTCTCTGCAGCCTAACAGGAATGGCCATTAGCACTGAACGGAGCAGAATTAGCATTGCTTAGGTTTTTTCTTCCAAAAGCACTCAGGCCCAGGGGTACCATCGTCATGCTAATAGAGCCCAACCCCTCACTGGTTGAGGACGAGATCTTGGAAATCGTTGAACTGAACCGGAGAGGAGGGTTCCTTCACGACTTAAATTGGCTAACAAAGGTAGACCTTACCCCGTTGATCCCTTCAGCATTGCCTGGAACTGAGTGACACGCTAACAATAGCTCACGCCCCAGTGTCTACATCACCATGGGCCGCCCAGAACAATTTAGGTGACTCAGAGCACTTTCAGTCTAGTGGGGTGCTGCAGTTTAACCGTAATTGCATTCATCCACCCGACTCAACGTCCCCATTGGCCCACTAGTACAAGTATGTCACAGGTGTCCTGAGTGTTAGCTCTGAGCCCTTTTAGCTTACATCTGCACAGGATGTGTGGCACAAATTGCAAGGCTATTCCAAAAAGTAAGGAAATTAGCCCAAAGGGACTCCAGATCTCCAGCAGTATTTCATTTCCTTACCAAGCCATATTAAACTAAAGTTACTCTTTCATATAAAGGAGACAAAAAGGGGTCTTTAGAGTGATGCCATAAAACACAGGTGCCTGATCCTGGTCCTGGAGACCTGCTGCTATATTGGGCCACCTCTGTATTGGACTACATGAAGTACAATACACTTTGCTCTAATATTCAGATTCTCCTGAAGACCTTAAATAGGTCTGGATCAAGTGTTGTTGATTTGAGTTGGAGCTAATCTATGCATGGTAAATGGTCTCTGCAAAACTGCTACATACACATTAAATTACATGTTGATACCTGTTACAATCTTTCAATAAAACATGTAGTTTACTAGACATTTAATTCTGACAGTGATGATTTGCTGGTGTAAGAGATCAAAGAGCAGCATGGTGGCACACGGGACTAGCATTACGGTCAGACGATGATTTAAAGAGCCAATCTAGACCTGTAAACTTTTGTGCCAGATTTTAAGTGTTCATGCATGGACGGGAAACAACATGGCTAGCACCATAACGCCCCGGGAAGAGAATTGAAGCAAAAATGAAACCGATGTCTGAAAACGCCCATGGTGAGAAGTAAGCCAAGCGTGGAACGTTCCCCACTGCCTCTGCTGATCAGAAGCGTGACCGTTGGTGCAGGGCAGTCGTTGGTGAGAATCTCAATGTGGGTTCCGGCAGAGACGAAGGGAGCGAGAGAGGCGAGACGAAGCAGCTCTTCAGTTAATCCTCAGACGGATAAAGTAACTGCACGCTGCGCCACTCGGTGTGCGGCTATAAAAAAAAGTCAATGGCCCAAAGAACTTCCTCTAATTGCACACTTCTGCTCTCAGCCTGGCACAGGAGAGAGGCACATGTTCTTATCAAAGGTGGTGCAGTCTCTGACTGCCAGCAGGTTGATGGTCAGGTGCAGCCTGTCCATGCATGTCAGGCAACTTTGCTTTAGGGTCCTTTACCCTTAAAGGGCTCATATCACAGACAACTGAAGCTTTCCTTTGCCTGTCCGATAGTGTTACTCATATGATGCATACAGACCATACATAGAAATGAGGCTGTAATGGTATGCTTAAAAACATCAACCTGTTTAGCACACAGCAGTTTGCCCCCACTGTTTAGGCAAAACCAAAAAAAGATTTAATTCTTAGATTCATAGATTTAATTCCTAATACCTGCCTCCAGTGGTATTCAGCATTAAACCATATCATCCCCAAGCTTCATTAGTGGTTCTTTTAGAAGCTTTGGCTTTGTCCTTTTTTAATAACTCATTACATTGTGTCGCCAGAGTAGTTGCAACACGTTATGTGCACACTGAGCGTAGTAGAATGGATCTAGAACTCTAAGTTGTATGCTACCATGTTTTCTATCACAGTATAAAGAAGCCCAATGCTGCCTAGTTGGAGGCATCGCTTTAGTTTTCCAACACAGATTCAGAACAGAATTCAGGACACTCAGGTTCAGACACACACACACACACACACACACACACACACACACCAACACATATATATATATATATATATATATATATATATATATATATATATATATATATATATATATATATATATATATATGTATATAATAGGTGAGTGCAGACATTATCAACTGCAAACTGTAGAGAAAGATCGCGTCTCGCACCAGGCATACAGTAATGGTACTGGGGTGTGTGATCAGTCTGTGGTGGGCGTTGGAAAGTCTAGATTAGTCTAGATTAGTATGTTGGTGGAGCTTTAGTGCTGTTAGTAATCCGACCACCTGTGGAGCAATAAAAGACTAATTAAGTAAGAATATACACTGATCAGCCATAGCATTAAAACCACCTCCTCATCCATTTCATCAGCTCTGCTTAGGAGCACTTTGTAGTTCTATAATTACAGACTGTTGTCCACCTGTTACTCTGTTTTCAACCCTGTTCTTTAATGGTCAGAACCCCCCACAGAACCATCACAGGCATTCTCTGGGTGGTGGTTCATTCTCAGCACTGCAGTGACACCAACAAGGTAGTGGCATGTGTGTGAGGGTGCTGCGCTGCTACAAGTGGATCAGACTGTTGACTAAAGAGTTACTAACATAGTTTGGGCAGCATCAGAGCAGTGTGTTACATTTCAGTTCAGTCAGAATGAGAAGAGCATGTAATTAAACAGGTTATGTGTTAGTTAATGATGTAGATCTTTGGCCTTGGCCTGTTGTGCTTTGTTTCTCTCATAATTGGTGGAATGATTGAGCCAGTTGAACAGGAGAGCAGTTAAAAGATGGAAGTAAAGCAGAAGAGCAGATCAAAGGGAAGACGTAGCTGCTGTTTTACTTCAGTATTAAGGGGTGAATATGGCACCGCCAAAGTGGCACTGGCCCAGTCTTAAAGCTCATTACCACTGACACAAAGGCCTCGATGTGTTTGGAATCCCCAGCGCAGAGCTTAAAAGACAGGCCCTGAGCCTGAGCCATTAACAGTAGTGCTGTCCATTAGCCTGTCCTGTGGGCAGGACATGTCAGTGTAGGTCTTCCATGTGCAAGAATTTTGACTTGCAGAGTGTAGCGTAAACTGTTGATGATGAAACACTTTCCTGATCCAGCTGGAAAGCTGTATCACAGGAATCAGATTTGCTGGCTTGTGGCATTATCTTCAATGGCATGTGCCAACAGACTAACCTTTTATGGAAAGTTTCACTCCAAGGGGTAATTTGATCACTTTGTGGTGTGAAAGCACAGGACACTGGGGTTTAGCCAGTAGCCAAACAGGCAGAAGTCGTCCGCCTTTAGCTCTGGCAGAGGTATTTAACCTGTAGCATTTTGTGTGTTTTTCTTCACTGGCTGCCAGAATACGCAAGCCTGCCAACCTTGCAAAGAGTTAAGGGCCTTTTTGGTGAGCAGTAAACAGAATGCACACCTCTTTGGCCCGCTCTTACAGGAAAGTCACAGGTGCCTTCAGTGTTAGCTCAGAGCTCTTTTGGCTTATATCTGCACATAACATGTGGAAGCCGATGGCTTCAGAACCCACCAAATCCCCAGTGTTTGAAACTTATTTGGAACTTGCTTGAAACTTATTTGGAACGTCTTCCTGATGTTAGCTTGGTTAGTGGCTGTTAAAGTTGCACCTGTTGACCAGCTGTGGCGTAATAAGATGAAGTGTGTTTGTGCGTGTGTGTTATGGCAAAAAAGATTTTGGACTGCATATGTAATGTTTAGTTTTTTCCCTTGTATTTTGTATATTTTCACTTGTGTACGAAATGTACAACAATTGTCAGTATTCCTGTTTACATGACCATTACAACATTTGTTATCCCTCAACGTTAAAATTTCTATTAAATGTTACTGTATTTATAAATTTATACCAAATTCCAGTTTGTTTTGATCTGAAGGGTTTCATTCTATAATGCAATTTTAGGTAAATTATATTTTAATTATATATGCAATATAGATGAGTATTACAGATGATTTTTCTTTTTTTCACAATATACATTGCTGGGAATTGACTGTACAAAAAGAAAAAATATATATAAGAGAAATGCATATGTATAAATATGTATATACCAATATACATTATATTACAATTATTTACTTTATTAAAAACTCACTATATACAAAAAGGTTGCAGAGAGATATACATTATTTAATTTTATTTCCTCTTGTTTTCTTGTTTTTTTTATATTTTTTATATATTTTTTTTACTTTTGGCTAAAATAATGTACATTCATCTGTTTAGCAAGAGCGTGTTATTTGAACTGTTTCAGCAGTTTCTAATAATATACACTGACCATCCACTTCATCATTGTAGCTACACTCATTGTCCATTTTTTCAGCTCCACTTACCATATCAGAGCTTTTAAACATTGTGTCCACTCACTGTCCTCTCCTACCTTGTGTGTCCATCCTGTAAATGTAAAGTCAGAGACGATAGCTTATCTGTTGCTTCACAGTTTGGTCACAGGACACTGCCCACAGGATGCTGCCCACAGGATGCTACCCACAGGAGGCTGTTGGCTGGATAGTCTTGGTTAGTATACTATTCTCAGTCCAGCAGTGACACAGAGGTGTTTAAAAACTCCAGCAGCAATGCTGTGTCTGATCCACGCACACCACCACCAGTAACTGGGTATTCACAATTTAACATATTGGAGAAACAACAAAACATAAAATAGCCTTTTCAAAAGCTAAGCACATTATTTATTAGCAGATAAATAGAAGCTGTGAACTAAAACATGCAGGAAAAAAATGCTACATTTCTGCTTTTTCTCTGTAGAGGATGGTTTAACTCATCATTATTTAGAAAATAGGCAAACCGGTTGTTCAATCTTTTGCATCCAACTGTGGCATGTAATGAACATTCTGATGCCATCTCTGACTTTTTATCCAGCTGTCTGCCCTTTCCTTCATACTACCCGTTGTATATGTATGTGTTGCTTTTCTGAACATCTGTTCAGTCTTGCTTGGCTGTGAGTAGAAAGTAAAAATGCTGGTTCATTTCATTTACATGTGTTTATGCATTCTGTACTCAGAATTCTCAGCTTCTGGGCCAAGTTCCAGCAGTTGTTCCTAGCCACAGTCTTAATTCTTCTGTCTTTGCTCAATTTGCCGCTATAACTACACTCTCTTTGCACTTCATACTCACTTCTAAAGGAGAAAAAAGCTCCAGGCACATACATTTTGTGGAGTGTCAGCTTGTCCCTGTAGGGAAAAGGGTAAAACCTTTTCATTGACATTCTGTAAAACCAGTTCTGATACTCAAACATCCCAGAATTCCCTAAAGTGTGAACTTTCGTCTTTCACATTACAGTTTAGGATCATGTCACTTTTAAGGGCTCAGATTGTTTGACAGTCATGTTTACACCATGAACCCATAGTGATTGTTGTTAGTCATCAGTGTAGACGTTTGCTTCATTTATGTACACTAGACAACAAAAGCTATATGAGATGTTTACACAAAACACGTGGTTTGTTGAACAGCAAGAAGTTATTCAATGAAATATAATACACTGGGCAAAAAGTTTAACAGGTGCAAGTTAAGACTAGGAACACTATGAAGACAGGTGATCTTCAACAGGTGATGCAGTCATGCTCAGGCATAAATGAAGCTTCCAGGAAATACTACTTTGCCAAAAATCCATCAGCATAAAATCCAACAGTCCAAATTGTAACAAGATGCACAACCGACCTAAGCCTTGTGCACTAATGTCCCTCAACATCACAGATGCTGTTTTTTTTTTTAACTGTACATTGATAACAAGACAGACGGTCTATTTTCTCTTTAGCCCAGAGGACACAGCATTTATGAGCTACAACAGAATCTGAAATTTGGATTCGTAGCTGAAGGTTTTAAAACTCTACAGTGCAAAGAATATACCAGATCCAGAAATGCTGCCACCTTCTCTGGTTCTAAGCTTGTTTAAGATGTACAGAGGTGAAGTTAAAAAGTGTATTGTGGCCCGACCAATCCAAATTTCAGATTCTTTTTGTAGCTCATGCTGCGTCCTCTGAGCTAAAGAGAAAATAGACCGTCTGTCTTGTTATCAATGTACAGTTAAAAAAAAAAAACAGCATCTGTGATGTTGAGGGACATTAGTGCACAAGGCTTAGGTCGGTTGCGCATCTTGAAGCTCCATTAATACTGAACTATATATACGGGTGTTGGAGCAACATATGCTGCCATCCAGACAGCAGCTTTTTCAGTGAGTCCGGGTGCTAAGCTGACCTGCTTGCAGTCCTGGTCACCTAGTGGAAACATTAATCGCATTATAAACGAAAAATATGAGGACTGTTGAGAGGCTGAAATCCCAATTCAAGCAAGAATGAGAAATATTTCAAAAATACAACATCAATAAAAAAATATGTAATATGTAAGCTCCCAAATGGTAAAAGTAGATCTGATAAAAGAAGATCTGACCAACGCAGTGCTAACAATCAACCTGTATTTATTTAGAATGTACTATTTGCCACTTATTTAGTCTATAATTTCTATTTATTTATTGATATCTCTGAAACCAAGGGGTATTAATGAGGGATTTGTCCACCTTTACTACAATAACAGCCTCTACCTCTCTGGTAAGGCTTTACCCTAGATGTTGGAACATAGCTGAAAGGTCTTTGCTGCATTTAGCCACTAGAGCATTAGTGTGGCTAGCTATTCATGTTGAATGCACTTGTGTTGAATAGTATTGGATGAGCTCAATCACTCCAGAGAATGCAGCTCCATAGCTCCACAGCCCAGTGCTGGAGAGCTTTATAGATCCTTTGGCACTTAGCAATGGTAACCTTAGGCTCATACATGCCTGCTTAAGAGCCTCACATTCTTTGGAGATTCTACAAGCTGTGTGTGCACAATTGAACACCTGTGTCAGTAAGGGGTGCACCTTAAAGTAGCTGAGTTTACTAATTAGTAAGAATGCCTAAGTACTTCTAGAGGTGGCATACGTCCATGCAAAACATTGTCCAGGGTCCAGGTCTTTTATAATTCTTATGCTAGCCTATGTCTTTTGCTTGTTAGCTGTCAGCCTCCGTCGTCAGTTTCCATTCATTTCCATCCTAATGCAACTCTTTCTTATTTTCTCCTTATCTGATAAAAATCCTTGGATTTCCTACTGTCCTTAGATGGCTAGCCCTCTGTTTTCCCTTCAGTCTTCATTTAGGTGTTACCGCGAAGCAAAACAGACCTTTGGAAGAATAAATGATCTCATTACTTGTCCTTGCACTATCTGGGACCTGCAGTAGCCCTCGCGGAGGACCTTCAAATTCACTCACAGGGAATCAAAGCAATCAAAATGTCACAATAACCTGTTAAATGGCGATCCTGTTCTGCCCGCCGTCAGCGCTTAGTTTCCATTTAAACTTCACACGCTTGTTAAGAGTGTTCGAGGTGATGTTAATACCGTGTTATTTGTGCAGAGGGGAAACTGTAGCGAAGTTGCTGAAGCAGCCTGATAAATTACTCTGTGCTCTCGCTACCCATCTGCTCTCTCTGCCTTTGTGCGGGTGTGATGTTTCGCTTATTTCAGCAGTATGCTAAATTTCTGCATCCATCCCATTGGCAGTCTTGTTTTGGCTCTGGGTGTGATTAAAGCTCTTATTTGTTTAGTAGTAGGTGTTTTGGGGGATGTGATGTCTTTGTCTACACAGGGTTGAAGACGCTGCAATGCCTAGTATGTGTCTGTTTAAGTTTATGTTGAGTTTAAAGACAGCAATCTGAAAGAGATAGCATTCTAGAGTGTGTCTTTGCTTTCACCCAAATTGATGCACTATTGAATTTGAACATTTGTTTGCCTAGGACTGAACGATTTGTTGTAAATTTGTAATTGGGATTTTGTTTAATAATAATAAATTCATATTTTCCCTAATTTACAGATTTGTTTTTGTGGGGCAAGAGGACCAGAGTATCCACCTTTCCTAGCTTGAGGCTTAACTCCTGCGTGCAGTGTGCCATGTCATTTTGGTTGGATCTAATTGGTTTAACATATCTACAGGCAGTTCACACACCCTGTGTTATAATGACACTATTTTTGATAATAGACTATAATAGACTATGATATAAAAAAGGTGCAGCTGTTGCAATTTTGAAAACTGCACAAATGTGTTAAACAGCGATTTGGATATAAACATTTGAATGACTAGAATAATGTCCATAAATGTGCAATAAACAGTTTTCCTGCCAGTCAGTGTATTTCAATAACAGTAGGCTCTGGTTGCCAGAACCCTCAGTGCTTTCTACGGCTTCTGGGAACTCAAAAATACAGTTCTGTATTATTTAGTAGGGTGGGACCTGAATATTCAAATATTTGCATATTCATTTGTTGGGTAGGTGTATGGTTGTTAAATGTTTAGGTTAAATGTAGGCTGTCAATACAGGTGTACTGTACAATACTGTAACATTTAAAACCTAGATGACTCAAGCATATGATCCATAAAGCTGTTATATTTTTTGTTTTCTAAAACCAGTGCCAACCATCGCAAAGGAACACAAGCTCTCGAATGGTACCAGCTAAAAGCACAACCCTCTGCTCTTTTCCCAGACAATTACTAGACCCACATTCAGTCTCTTTAACATTAAAGTCCTTTAAAAAATCTAAAATAGCCCAACATAAAGATTATTTCTCTTTAAGAAACTAAACAACTGAAATCTCAGTGTGGCAACACCACTGTACGTTTTGTCAGCACATTCTTGTACACAGTGAAGCACTGGTTAACTCACAGTGCTATTATAAGTTAGCTTGCTGCTAAGAGAGGCTATCAAGGATAGCAGATGGAGCAAAGCCTCGCTGTGAGGAACGCAGCTAGCAGCCCCAGTTGGAGCAGGACAGACGCTTAGTAAGGATAATCAATTCTCTGGACTACAAAACGGAAGGAACAACTTTATCAGCCACCCCTGGGAGCACAGCTTCGAATGTTCACTGTTGGCGAGAGAGCAAAGCTCTAGAGACCAAAAAATGGTATTCAGGACAGCCCTAATATTTCGTTTCCTTTATGTATTGTGAATATACTATGTGTTATACTGCATATGCTACCTGCTGTGTGCACCTCGGTTCTAGTATTCCAACATACTGCCACACAGTTTATGCTCTTGCACATTTTACACGTTACTGTTTGTGCACATATTGTATTGAGTATTTTGTGTATTTATCTTTGCACTGTAAATACTATTTATCGATTCTTTTTAATCACTGTTCTGCAAAAGTAGCCTGACCGTGTTTTGTTATACTGTACAACCCGGTATTGGTATAATGACAGTAAAGTTGAACTGAACTGAATAAACCATCATATTTTTGTATTTAAAAATGTATGATAATAATAGTCTAATTAGTCGTATTTCATGATTAAATTATTATTATAATACCTCTCTGTAACATCTAGGTATGTTCAGCCAAGTGAGCCGTCCCATTGGTTAAGACCTCTGGAGCTGGATGACAGACATTATAGGTTTAATTATCTACAATATGAATTAGAACGTCAGTGTGTGGAATCAACCAGTTACATTGGATTTACAGTGGGTGGGACTGAAACGGTTCCAATAGTTGGACACAGAAAGCTGTATAGCCGTCAAAGATTACTCTATTAACAGCTTAATGGTTTATAATCATTTGAGGTTTTCTGTACCAGCACAACACACAACAGTTCTCCTGTGGGGGTTCTGACCACTGAAGAACAGGGTAAAGGGCGATAACAAAGTATGCTGAGAATCAGATGGACTACAGTCTGTAATTGTAGAACTACAAAGTGCTGCTATATGATAAGATGACCTGATAACATGGACCGTGTGCTTGATGAAGTGGCTGGTGTGTGTGTGTGTGTGTGTGTGTGTGTGTGTGTGCGTGTGTGTGTTGGCGGGGTATTTAAACGATTTGTAGTCTGCGGGAATTCCTTCTCTGCATAAGCCAGCAGTGCTTAACAATATATCCAGACTCTTCTCTGCTTGAATCTGATATAATTCACCACAAGCGAGTACTACCATCATTCATACATTCTTCTACTGCTGTCAGCAGCAAAAAATCAGCAACAACTGTGAACGTTTATATGAAGTATGAATGTGGAACAGATCAGGCTGGAACAGACCCGATTACATATTCCAGAAAGCACATGTTACATTCAGGGCTCCAACCAAATTTAAGCACCATAAGAGAATAAAGCAGTATTTTTCAAACCGCAAAAAAAACCCTGAAGTTGTGATCTTCCTTAACAGTTTCAGAACTGAAGTATTAATAATTGTTAACAGCGGTTATATCATTATGTGTAGTTCCCCTTATTATTTATGTCTTACCTTCTACCTCAGAAATGTCTCTGCATATTTGGTGCACCTCAATTTACCTTCTCTGAGGTGCGTGAAGCCAGGCACCACATCTCTTCAACATCAATGCACATCTCAACACGCTTAAAGGAGAATGCTAACAGCCAAATCTATCAGGTCAGCCACACCCACTTTGGCTAGAATTACAAGAAAAAGGGTCCTGCTGGCGTCCTACCCACCCAGAAAGAGAGAGAGCACCATTGTGCTTCCTTGGCTCTCAACCACAGATGGTTGTGGCATCACAGGGGGCTAAAACCCTCCATGAGTCTCCCGCTGATGGTGCCAACACTTAGATGGCTGTGATGGGAGCCCTGGCTGTTATATACTAAGTAGTTTACCAGTAAACTTTTAGATAGGCCTGTCACAAGTATTACATAATAAACTAATCACAATTATTTCACTGTAATAAATTGACTGCATAGCCATTACACAAACTGTGCCACACCAAGCACAATGTGAATCTAGTGTGTTGGGTTTAGGTGTATAAAGTAAAGTAAAGCAGTAAATGCGTTCATTAAGACATTCATTAAGACATCACAGACTGTAAGAAGTTCTTGTTTCTAAGTTGCAGGTCTGGTATTTAATGTTTGTTGGTGTATTTATGAGCTAGTTGTTTTTAGCATATATGCTGGCAGAATGAATGCTTTTGCCCATTTTTGTAATCTTGTGAAGAACATGTGGTTTTGCACATGTTTATGACTTACTGTTGACGTGCGTGAGCTTTAAGTCAAAGTGACTAAATACAGACAGCTAGCAAGTAATGTGGCTGATCAACCTGTTGGCCACTTTAGGGTCGTAGAATAACTTCAGTCACCTGAACCAGAAAATAAATCACAATTATTGATATGACAGATAATCGTCAGCTAAAATGTTTTGTAAAAGATCTACATTTAGTTTTAGAATTTGTTGATTGTAAAATGCATAGGCACATATGCACAGCTCAAAAGGGCTTTGTTGCAATGTCCTCACAATGCACCTGAATTAACAAAGCATTGTCAGGTGCAGGGTTGAAAATGAACAGGGAACAATAGGGCTATTAACAAAACCATCAAATGCAAGTTCTGTGATGGATTTATGTTGCTAAAAGTTCCTATCAGGCTACATCGAAGAAAATACAGTTTGTGATACAGTAGTATGGAGTGCACACACATATTGTGATTACAGCACAATTTTTTGCACTTCATCTTCCTGCACACATACATCTGATCCTGAGAGGTGCAAGAATGTATGCTGATTAACATTCACTAGAAGCATGTTTGAGGCTCGTGCCTCCATCTATCTACTGTGCTCGGCTGTTATTGTTAAAGGAATGTTCTCAACACGTATTTGAACCATTGCCGCAAACTGTGCCGGATTTTAAAAGGCATTTGATCACACGTCACATGTTCAAACCTTTGTAAACTGAGTGGAATATGTAATCAGCCATATATGTAAAATTTTCAACCGTTTTCTGTGTCATCACCTTCCCTTTAAATGCAACATAACAAATCCAACATAATGTATGTGCAGAATCCGATTCCCACCGGAAACTGGCACAAAAGGCTTGATATCATGAATCCAGAGTGTTTTCCTTGTATCATATTTTCTATGAGGTCCATGTATGACCTTTATATGGCTTTGTGCACCAAAAACAGCCCTAAGTACATAATCCCACAGAAATACATTTCCTGTTTTTCTGCTACTGTAACATTTGTACAGTCGTATGGTATCCAAAGGTTTAGGCACTCCTGGTGATTGACATGTTTGATTAGATCTCATTTGTTCTTCACCGCACAGGCAAATTGAAGTCCACTTTGGAAAAGCAACAGGAGAAGCATGGAGTTCAGGAGCTCAGACTTTTCGTCGCAGCTCGGATCTCCGTTACTCAGTCTGAACCGATTTTGGATATGAAGCTTCACACGACCCAAGGCGCAAACTGGCCAAGCGTCCGATCTCCTTTATGCCTCATAAAACAAGCAAATGGTGACACTGGGCAACAGTATGTTTTGGAAACAAGTCAACGTAGCCCCAACATAGCGCTTCATTCAGAAGCTGCCCGTTCACACAGGCTAGTTCATATTGCTTTTGGAGATTCCGATCTCCTTAGCATTTGTGAAATATTTTTGTTGTAATTATGGCATATTTATATGCCATATTTATATTTATATTTACACAATATAATTGTGTAATGCCAATAGCAGGAATGATGCTGATTGGTCAGTAAGTTTTCTCGCTGGGGAAGTTAGCAAAAATCAAACAGAGCATGGATAAAATAATTCGGTGTCCATGACACCATAATATACACATACTCACATTGATTTACTGTCATCCGAATAAATACATGGAAAAATTACATCCGGTCTGAAGCGGAATTAGGGTTAGGTTGATGGTCACGTCAACAATGAATTCAAAAGGGACTCTTAGCTTAAGTTCCATATAGGGGCTGTATGTATTGAATGAGGATTGAAGAGTGCGTTTTGAATGAACTCACTGTAATGTGTTCATGAACTCCATTAAACTCTAATTTAAAACAAGCAACATTTACCTAATGTTTTATGTCCACAGATGTTAAGACGTGATGATATGTGGACCTGTGTGTTGCGCATTTTGTGCACAGATCCACTTTGAAACATACAGAGACGCTTTAAAGCCACACTGTACGCTGTGCACCGCTGACTGTTTTCACACTGTGAACACAAATGCTGTCTGATTTACGGATAATCTGCTCCCCGCCTCCCACACCCCACCAAGAGGCGCGCTCTAATGACAGTCACGTAGCATGAGCCACCTGTCATGACCTGCCCGCAGCAGGAAACCTGTCGACAGTAACCCCGACGCAGTCATTCACCACCACGCGCTAATTGTCATACACTTATTTGCTGGATTAGCGGCGTAATTATTCCCCATAATTACCACTTATTGTTCTCACTCATTGTTTCCTTGCGCAAGTTGTTCCTTTGCTTATTTGTTTATGTTCACGCTTTGCTGACAAAAAATGTTTCTTTTGTCACGCCAATGAAGCGGACTGGATTGAAGTGAAGTAAATTGAATTTAGCGAGTACAAGGGCACTGGCAAACAAAAAAGAACAAATAAAAGATGGAGGCAAGGAGGGAAAAAACTGACAGAAAGAAATAAATAATTAATCGTATCATGCTTGAATTATGATAAAGGAAAAGATGGTGCCCTGTGCTCCATTTGTGACAGGGCTGGAAGATGATTAGCGGGGAACAGAATGACGGGAGGCTAAGATCAGTGGCAGCTTCTTGTTTTAGAATAAGATAAAGGCAAAGCGCAAAGCAGTCCAGTATAACTTCTGCTGCTGTAGATTCTGAGTATTCCCTCCTGCTGTAATTAATATCTTTATATCTGTTATTCTTTATTAGTAGGGTTATGATTATAAATCATCTATATATATTATGATATATATAGAGATGATTTATACTCTGAGTATTATTATATAATTGTGATACAGTGATATAGATTGAGTTAGAAGATAAACACCTAAGAGACTTTTAACTAGGAATCTGGATTTCCTGAAGACAGCACAGAATGGTTGTGGAGCTTGAATGGTTCTCACTTCCTGCTTGGCTGCTGCTAGACTGCATTTGCTAAAGGGAGTACAAGGCATCAATAACTGACACATAGAGGAGTGCAGGTCAGTCTGTCTGTGGATTAGAGTTTGGGGATCTGTCTTGAGTGAGTATTTGCAGTTTGGTGGCTATATATCAAAGGTGGAGCAAAATGTGAATATGACTGTATTCGAAAAAGAGGTATGAAAAAAACAACAACAACAACAAAAAAACTCTTGGCGAACAGAAGAGTCTGGCAGACAGACAAGACCCACATTGAATTTGTGCTAGGTCGTCTGCCCTGACATTGTGTATGTGAAGTAGTGTCTGTTGGTCAAGCAGATGTACAGTATATGGTCATCCACTTTTCCACCCCATTATCCCACTGATAATAGATAAACTGGTAAACACTGAATTAAACACTTCTTTTCTGAAAACTGTAGGTACACCATTCCTGATTAGACTGAAAATTACAGAGTTGGAATGGTGTTGATATCTTAAACTGTGGGATCATAAACTAGTTATTAGACATAAATTCTGTATCAACAATAAATTGAAGAAGAATAGGAAAAAGAAGAATATACAGTCGGATTACAATATAAACCATCAATCAAATGTTTTTCACTAAAGGTTTTCAGATGTGTCTTTAACTGTCTACAAGTAAGCACTAAGATAGCTATTGAACAAAACCTGTGATAAAGTTTACAGTGTAAAAGCCTGAAAACAGGCCCTTCTGTGTTTCCTGTGTCTTACGAATGAAGGTGTTATTTATGAACGGGTTTGCCGAAAGCCAGTATATGCTGATAAAGATCACGTGTTGTAACATAAACAATGAGGCATTGCGTGGGGTAAGAAGGCACTCAGATCCTTAAAAAGTACCAGCAGAAGTTTAAAGTCCTGAGCGATAGCAGTTAGACCATGATGAAACTTCTACAGGTGGTGAACTGAGAAATAGAAATGGACTAAAATGACTTATAGTATAAAATCGTTTAACAGGAACCTCCACTGGAAGTGGAGAATGTTACCATATTGGAGAAACAAGGTTTTTTTATCCAACTGGACACATCACTGCATTAGTAGTGTCATCAATATATGAGAACAAATAACTGATGTCTATTGTTTATTTTATCTTAAGTTGTTTCTTAGTCTCTCCTCCATTAGATATACTCTGAAAACTGGAAAAACTGGAATATGTGCCCCAATGTAATAAATACTGAATTTGTGTAAATAAGGTTTATACAACAGATGTATAGAACATATAGTGAAATAGTCTCAGTATATTATACAAATCCAGTGCATTGTATGTTTCTATTTGAATATTAATATACTTAACAGGTTTCTCCTAGCTCTTTACAGTGGTGTTGGGTGGTTGGTAGATTTTGCGAACATCTTTATAGATTTGGCGATACGCATGGTCAAGCTAAATGCTGAAATCAGCACTAAGAAGATAATATGTCCATAATATGAGGTTTCGAACACACAGCAGGGGGGAGATAACTACATCGGTTGGTTTCTTGGTTGAACCTGTTGGGGCTGCTGTGTATTGTATGAGAAACTAACTGTGCTTGCATTTTAGCAGTGCTGACAGAGCAGAGTTTAATGAGGGAGCAGTTTGCTTCACAGGCATGAAAACAAAGCGTTAATAAGCATTTTCTCCAGGACTAGTGAGAGATACACTGACCGAATTAGTTCCTCAGGTATGAAGTTTGTCCAAAACTTTTCTCATGTTCTGCCATACTGCTCTCTATCAGTCCTCAGGTGCCGGCACTGTAACAGAGCTTGTTTTGTTTTGTGGTACTAACTAGAACTATAAGCCTCACATTCTATATTTTAATAATAGGATAATGGGAAATATGTGTTGTGTCTGCCCTAAAGGCGAGAACATGCAACATTTATGTTATGTATCTGCTTTTCAGTGGGTACATTGTATATTTGTTACATTGACCCATTTCTGTCTTTGTGCTAATGTATAGGACAGAAAGTCACATTTATGGCATTTAGCTGATAAATAAAGTGACTTACAAGGCTAATCATATTACAGGTAGGCCGGTGCAGTGTTAGGAGTGTTGCCCAAGGACTCTTACTGGTGTAGCACAGTGTAGTCACCCACACTGGGATTCGAACCCCAGCCTCCCACACATGGTGGGGGTTCCCTGGCAGGTAGTGGTGTAATCACTAGTAACCAGGCAGCAGTCTTCTTTTCTATTGTCTTATTAAATCGTGTAGTTTCAAATGACAACCTCCGGGTCAGTTTGCTCACTTTGTGACTATCTGAAAGAAACATTAAATAGTAAGCAAGGAGGAAAAAAATCATGTAAAGACCACATCTTTACATATTAATCTCAGATGCTCAAAAAGGTCCAGCTCAAAAGTTAGGTCTCAAATGTGATATCACAATAGGCAGAACTGACCCTGTCGTAAAAACAGTCACAGTAGTGGAATCGTAGCAGAATGCCGCTCTGGTGCTTGACCAGTAAAAACAGAGTAGGTGAGCGGTCAGTGGTCACTGGGCTCATTGGGAGGTGAGGCTGTAAAGGCACAGGAACTCTTAGCACAGTGTTTTTTAACCGTGGTCCTGGAGGCACTCTGCTCTACACATTTTAGTGGAGTTCCTGCCTTAACAACCACTTCAACTCTGAAAGGGCTTGTTAATGACCTGATAAGTTGAATCAGGTGGATTGGGAGTTGGAAAAGCGGCAAGAAGTCCACAGCAGGGTGCCTCCAGGACCAGGGCTGAGAAACACTGCTCTAACAGAGCGTTTCAGACAAGGTTAAATACAGATGTACAGTATAAGAAGAATATTGTTTTGGGAAAACTGAAGCTTCTAAAGCTGTGCTAGTACACCCCTCAAAATACATTAAGGGCAATGAAAATAAGCATATTAGCATGTAAAAAGTATGTTCCTCGGCATACTTATGAAATATTTAACTTCAGAGAAGAAGGAAAAAAACATTCTTTGAATAGAACAAGATGTTTTACAAGTCTTTTTGGACTATTTCCATTGGTCCATGTTTTATTAATTTAAACACGCTGCAAAGGTGAACTGGAACATCAAATTAAAAACAATGAAAAAAGATGCAAGGTTGTTGTGACTGTGGCATTGTGATATTGTGTTTGCTTGTTCAAAATTTAACTTTGTACATTCATTAAGCTCTGTGTGACATTTTATTTATGCATTAAATGAATGAGATGACAGGGAATGAGTGTTCTTCAAGGAGAAAGCTAATTACAAGGCACGAAGAATCACTGTTTTGCTTCAGCAGTAAATGGTGATTGAGCCCGAGTCTCCTGGAGTGACAGTTGTGGATATTTGCAAGTAAATCACAAGGTGTAAATGAACTCCCACAGTGGTATATCAGCTCTTATTGAGATCATTTAGACCTGCTCTACACTAGAAGAACCTGGAAGTGAGTTCATTTACCACTGGAGGTTTTACTGTGTAGAACAAGAGTGCCAGACGTTGTGACGCAGGTGTTTGAATCCCATTAAAAACTTTGTCCAACTCGCCAGTGAGGTACAGTTTTGGAACGTGTGTATTGTGAAAGGTAGACAAAACCTGTCAGACATTTTGCTGCTTGAAAATGCACTCGCTTGCCAAATTCCACTTTGAATGTCAAACCATAGTTTGCGGCAATTGCAGAGCACACTCCGAGAAGTCAGTTGTTGCCTTTTCCTCAAATTATTTGTGGCAAATAACCGCCTTGAGTCATTCAGTGTGCAAGTAAATTTAATTTACTCTGGGCTCCCTAATGAACCCCAGAGGAATTAGGCAATTCAAATCTTTCAAGGCCATTAGTTTCCATGAACCATTTGAGGAAACCCAAGCAGCCCAAAGCGACTTTCCCCCAAAAACATCTCTTTAAGTGGCTTCACTAATGGTTGAGGTGATCTTATCAACCATGATTTTGGAAAGCTGGGCCTGTATCAGAGCTTCTGAGGAGCAGAAGAGAGTTCTGCTTGATCTGCTGTCTGTGTTTGTGGTCAGCAAGAAATCCCTCTGGCTTAGTGGAACACGCTTGCTCAGTGGCTTGCAGGCAGTGGATGACTACTCAAGCCAGGATTACAGCTTGGGATATCCAAGCAACCCCCCCTTCGCCCCTCTGCCCTCCAAAACCCATCCTCAGAAAATCAATACAGACCTTTACTGTGTCCAACTGGCTGGAACTGCCTCCTTTTTCCACACCTTACCTTATGACTCTACAAGGTACATTCTAAAAGCTTTGTAAAGGCTGAGTACACTCAGTACAGGTTCTTATAGGCGTCTTAAATTGGTCCAACAGTATGCTTAAAGGCAGCGAGCATTAGGCTAAATTGCATCTACATAAGCTTTTCAGTAGACTCGACATAAACCAGCAAAATTCTTACCAAGTCTGATTTCAACAAACACCAGTTATTATAATATTTTATCTTTACTGTCAGTAGCTATGTAAGTGATTAAAACCAAGACAGCCTTAAAAAATCTAAAGAAGTTACAGGCTCTGACTGTTATCTCATAGTTATTTAAAGTAGCAAGGTAATAAAAACAAACATATTCACATCTCAGTTTGAACATAACAGCACTGCTATGGCAGTTCTTACAATAGTGTCAGTTCTGCCATATTAGTTTAAGCCAGAGTTCAACCTGAAAGTTGGTAGAACAATTTGGTAGATCCACCAAGTCAGAATACCATTATTATATACAAGGATTTTGAAGCTGTTAATATCAGAGTACAGTTATTACATTATGGTACAAAGATAGCCATTGAAAGGTTCTTTAGGGAGCCATGGGTTCCTTCTAAGACATCTTTATTTGTGAAACACCTTTATTAGTTGCAGCTAATTGTGGAAAAAGGTGGGCCCAA
The DNA here is from genome assembly GCA_024036415.1 of Prochilodus magdalenae. Classification (NCBI taxonomy): domain Eukaryota; kingdom Metazoa; phylum Chordata; class Actinopteri; order Characiformes; family Prochilodontidae; genus Prochilodus; species Prochilodus magdalenae. The sequence continues at coordinate 135,476 of JAMWET010005296.1, forward strand.
ACAGTCATCAGTGTTAGTGACCCCTACCCCTGTAAACATGCCCTAAATGTGGGGCCCCAGTCTGTTGTACTGGGCCAATTGCTATGTTTTATGTGAGCTTAGAGTGGGCTTTTAAGTCAAACATTAAAAGTCCCCCATGTTAGTCCCTACATTGACAGCCACATTGGGCCCTGCATGTTACCCCGGTTTCATAACTTACTGGAGCTTCAGTACGGGCAGCTCGCATGGCTGTGTTTGCAGGAGGCGTTGTTTTCTGAGCAAAATAAAGCTTGGAGTTTGATGGATAAAGATACTGTGAGGGGAAAATGTGCTACATTCTGCTCTACTTTAATCATCCTACAGTGTCTCTCTCTCTCTCTCCTACACTCATTCTATCTGTGAGGTTCTGGTTGGCTACCCTTCCCAGGCTGTGTATTGACTGCAGGAGTGTTCGGCCATGCTAAAACAGTGCTGATATATTAGCAGGCATTAGCCTTCTGAACTGCCGTTAATCTTACTGTAATAAACTTACACTGCAACATTGACAAGCCAGGCTCTTCTCAGGCTCTCTCTCTCTCTCTCTCTCTCTCGTTCTCTCTCTCTCTCTCTCTCTCTTTTTCTGGCTCTTTCTCTCTGCTCTCAATCTCCTGTGGTCTTGTTTTCGGCATTGCCAGCATCTTGTAGCATATGCTTATTGCATCTTGTAATGGCTTTCAGTATAGGTTTCAGGCTAGGTTCTGTTTCTTATTCCCATCATTTACTGAGAAGTTGAGTCGACACTTTGCACATACAAATATGCCCCTGCATTCTTTCTTTCTCCGGCCCTCACCAACATTCGAAATATTGTTTTATGTTTCAAATGGGTCAAACTGTACACTGTGGGTTTAGAAGGTTTGGGATGCCTGCTTGTTTAGCATTTCCTCTAAAATCAGAGGTATCAACAGGGATTTTGTGCCCCCCTCCCTTCAGCCTTACCAGCTTCAACTCTTCGGGGAAGGCTTGACACTGGATGTTGGAACTTCACTCTGAGGATGTGATTGCATTCAGCCACAAAGGCATTAGTGAGGCCGTCTACTGATATTGGATGAGTAGTTCTGGATCACAAACTCCACTCCAGCTCATCCCAGAGGTATTGGATAATACTCCAGATAATGAAGTTCCACTGCTCCACAGCCCAAAACTAGGGGGCTTTGTAAGAGCTTTCAACAAGCCTGAATTTTTGGTCTGAACTTAAAGACAGCTTCAGGACAAAGTTTCGAGGGCAACTTGATCCCAAAAACAACTCTTATTGAATCTTAATGCAATCTGAACCATATCGTCAAGATCTGAGTCAGAAATTGACTGAATACTAAACAATTCAGTCTGAAACTGATTAGCTATTTTTTACAGCATCTGTAAAACATGATAGGAGGATAGCAACAGTAAAATGGTCAATTTATTTTCACTTAAAATAACCACAGCAATAGCCTTCACAATTTCAGACAGCTGATTTTTTTATTGTATCGTGTTATTCCTATGTATTACGTTTTATTGAAGTTTAGATTTGCTTAACTAATGTATTCATCAAGCGATGCATTGATGCATATCTGTTTTCTCACATGGAATGAACCTTGTTTTGAGGTAATTCAAGTAGAAAGAAGAGTAAAGTCAAATAATAACACAGGGAAATGCATGTAAAAGCAAGAGAAATGCTATGAGAAAACCTCAGATTTGTAGAGCAAAATCTGAATATTTGTTCATTGGATATGTGTTCTGTTTTTAATTTTAGAATTTTGAATTTTTTGGCTACATTTGTGCTATTAATAAAGACAAACTGCAAACTGCTTAAACATTTTGGGTTCCTGTGGCAAATAGATTGAGGTTATGATCTATAATGCAGATTTATTTTTTTGGTTAATAACATCAACAAATATAGTGAGAAGAAGCACAACCTCTCCATCTCCAGTTCCAACCGTTCCCCAGTTACACCACAAAACCCACCACTCCAACTGCACTCAGGCTTTCAACGTCCCTGAACGAATGAACTTAAAACAGCTCAACATAAACTAAATACAATGCAGCATGGCGATACCACAAAACGGTTTGACAACACATTCTTGTACACTGTGAAGCACTGGTTATTATCCCCTAGCTTTCTGCTAGGAGAGGCCTGATTGATGGAGTGAAGCCGTGCTGTGAGCACCGTAGCGTTCTGTGAGCAAGGCAGCTAGCAATCCCAGTTGGAGTGGGACAGGCACTGCGTAAAGAGAAACGATCCACTGTAGTAGAGAAGAGAGGAACATGGATTTTCTGAATGACTTTCTCAGCCACCACTCTCCTCCCTCACCAGGGCTAAGCTTTAAATATTCACTACTGATTACTGACGAAAAACCTGGCTCCAGCCATACACATATACCCACTAGCTGATGCTTGGCGTTTGACATCTAAGGCTGCTCCAGGGCATCCCATTGTATTAGCAGTGCACTGTAAGTTGCTCTGTTGAGTAACTCACTAATTAGAAGTGGTGTCTGGATACTTTTGGACATGTAGTGTTACCTGAGCACTGTCTCAGTTTGCTTCTGTTTAGCTTGTTACACTGTACCTTTAGGGGCCCTGGGTCTGAGACCTGGTGCTGAATTTGATATTGTGCAGCCTCCCTGTGTCCGTCTGCAGCTATTGGGATAATAGACTTGTACTCCTGCTGACAGGTAAGTTGATGCCTGAGTGAAGGAGAAGCTTTGAGATAGACATGGAGCTTTAATTGGAATGTAATTGGAGAAGAACCATTTGTCATATATCATATTCAATGTGCTCTCTCTTTTCCTCTCTCTCTCCTACTCTCTCTACCCCTCCCACCTTGTCCCACCCCAGCTGCAGCGCTTAATAGCTCAGTCCTCCCTCGTTCCTCCTCTCGTACTTGTGCGAACTGGCTCCTTTGTTTGCAGTGCATGTCAGTCATGTTCAGTGGAGCGACACTGAGGAACAAGCCCCCCTACCGGGCCCCAGAGCAGCAGGGTCAATGTGCATGTGGAGGGAGCGAGGAAACGTCTTCAGAGAGAGAGAGAGAGAAAGAGGGAGGGAGGAAAAAGAGCACGGGAATTACACAAAGGGACGAGGCACAGGTGGGAGGCTGAGCTAGTTTAGGAGGAAAAAAAGAAACGGACAAAGAGCAGGAAAAATCAGTGAGCAGGGTACAGAGGGTTAGAAAAGCACCAGAGAATAACACATTGAAAAAGAGTTATCAGATTAAATTTCATTCTTAAATAATCATTCTTATTAACCAGCGGCGCACTCGAGACTCTTGCTTTCCCTTTGAGGGGCTCTGTGGTGCCTGGTAGCGCTTTGCATTCTGGACTGCATTGCACTGTCTTGCATTAACTGTGGCAGGACAGACAACGACAAATCTTTTCATCCTTTAAAGGGGAATTCATAATGACGTCCAAGTCACTTAGAGCGACAAAACAAGTCATTCGGAGTGATTTGATGTGTACTGCTCCACTGCGGAGAAACTTTCAAAAATGTTTACAATGGTGGTGATGATGGGAACCAGACGTCTGAAGCATTTAATAGCTCCTCTCACAGAAGCATATGACCCGACAGGGTTGCTAAAACTCCACCTAATGACATTGCTTTGGAATGTTTTGAAACCACATATATTTTCATGATGAGAGGTGCATCTATGAATTATCTGCTCTCATTTTAAAGATAATTTAACCTTGCGAAATCACATCACATGCATATACATCAGAGCTATCCAGAAAGCTCACCCTGGCTTTAGATTAAACTCAGTATTCAGAGATGGTTGGCTGTTGTGAATGTTGTCTGTACATGGACATATCTCTGCATTAATGTTGGGCTCATGAAATGAAATGAAGCTTAGATTAAGTATAAATGTAAAATTTGTCATTGACCATTTGGGGACCATTGCTATAGTGTTATGACATGTGAGCCGCACCGCAGTTTGATTTCCTGTATTGCACATGACTTTTCTCTAAAGCTGTAAATAGCCCTGCATGTTAGGAAGAAGTGGCACAGCACTGCTTGCGAAGTGAAACGTTTCTGCGGGCCTGTGCATTTACCCTCCGCTTGTTTATAATATTAGGTGTAATTCTCCACAAATACCAGAAACTGTCAATAAAATACATGCTCAGAGGATAGAATTGGATTCTCTCTGCGGCACCAGACTCTGAAAACTGGAGGAAAAACAAATGACATTCGACTAATTAGGACAAAAAGGTGTATCTACTTGCCTGTCAGTCATGCTGCTTGTCCAGAGCTCACAGGGGAAGCTGTGGTGTTGTCTTATGCTGTGTTTACGTGTTGGCGTCAAACAAAAAATAGTTCCTAACCGACACAGCTGGACTGGTAATACTGGCCATTTTCCTAGTGGCCCAATGTACTTTTGGGCTGCTGTATTGGTACCACTTTATTCTAAAACATTCTAGCATTTTTGAATAATTTAAAAATTGTTTAATAATTGTTATTAGTGAGATCATAAATACCTTAAAATCATTAATAAGTAGTTACAACACACACAAAAGAAGGGTAATGGTGACCAGGTATTAGTCTTAACTGTAAGCCCACATTCATATATACTGTTAAAGCCCAGATTTTCCATTAGTCAGTTTTAAAACATATTCATATCCATCATATGATAGAATCGAAGTTTGCCCTTTTTTATGTATTATAACTGCTAATTAATCATTTGTGTGTTTATGGCTCATTGGTTCATTTTTATGCTGAAACTGGGCTGGCCCAATCTCTTACCTTACCCTTATTTGTTTCTCATGTCAGATAACGTGGCTCAGAGCCAAAAATCCAATCAGAACCAATGGGGAAACCAAAGTGCAAAGGGTGAACAGATAAGTTATTGCACAAGAAGATTTAAACCTTAAAAAAACGTAGAGCCGAGAAAGGTGAAAAAAAAAGAGTGAGTTAGTACACTGGTTCACATGCACTAGAACACTTATCCACAGCACTTGCTACTCTGCTTTTAGATGTTTAGGGGAGTACCACAGCAGGCATGCACTTATAAGGGGACAGCAGGGATGGAGTACTAGTGTGTAGTGACCAACCGATTGGGCCAAAAATGGCAGGGCCAGTTGTTTGTGCCAGTCTTGGTTACCGGTGAAATGATTATCAAAGGACAGCAAGGTAGGTTGTTATTTGAGGCATGCTGTTCATTTGTATAATGCTGGGTGTGTCTGGAAGTCAACAGTGATATGCACTGCTGTATCCATGTCTTCCAAAAAAAATCTACATCCAGTTTATTCTGGTTTACTTCATTGCAGCTGATGGCAATAAATTGAACTTGTCACGTAACGGTCCACTGACTGCCGTGGTGCACTGCCGTAGTCGTTAGTGCTGGCAAAGTCTTCCAACTGTGCACCAATGAAAGCAATGGGATATCCTATTTGCAGTGATAATGTAAACACAGTGTTACAGCTGGCGAGCTACATACCAGAGTGAGTTCTGATAATCTGACTGCGACAGCTCCTTAGCTCTCCTAAAAGCAATAAGAGAGAGAATTACAGCAATATGGTCAGTCTCACCAATGTCCAACACTGGCAAACAAACAAAGAAAAGAAATGAAAGAACAGAAATGGAGGAGAAAATGACCAACCTAGAGCAAAGACAGGACTGAATATTGGTGTGGCTTTCCAATCCTGGAGGGAGTTAACAGAGTTGAAGGGTATGAAGAGCGAATCTAACTGTGCTCTGTATCAGTAATTATTTTGAAAATCATATCTGAAGCTAACAAAATGGGTTCTGGGCTTTGAGGGGCTCAGTTCAACAAAGGTAATGTTAACTAAATTTCTAAACAGCTAGCTTCAGCATATGTGCCACCAGAATCAATGACTCCACCTTTGCACCATACGGCTCTGTATGTGGGCCCACGCTTCATTTTAATACCTATGCAGATTCATATTACACACTTTGGATCTCTGTAGGGCTATTTTTGATTCCTGAGGAAACTTTTAAAGGGTGAATCTTTGAAGAATCATTTTTTCTAAAAGGGATGTGTGAGTGCACAGTCTTTTTAAGATGTTAATAACTTCCACGTCATGTAAAGGTAGTAGTTTATCCCTGTAGTAATGTTCTGCAAATGCAAAGGTTTGAAGACCCCTGATCTAATCCTCATATAAGTTAACACAGTCCTCTGGCAAATTTAGTTGAAAATATTGCAGCTTTTCTAAACAAAATATTACAACTGCAGTTCAAATAGTGTTCCTGGCGTCTCTCGCTCTTCCTCTCCCTTTTTTACTCTCTCTTTGTGTGTGTGTATATATATATATATATATATATATATATATATATATATATATATATATATATATATATATATATATATATATATATATATATATAAGCATATTGGAATTTTCAGATGCCCTGTGAGTGCCAACAGATGATTTGTTGCCTCTTTAATGGCCTAAATCAGCTACAGCTTGATGTCGTATTGTTAATTGTTTTTGTTGATAATATAGACAGTAGTAAAAAGATTATTTGACCTTTTTTCCATTTATTTTGATGAAAACACAGCACATAAATATTAAATAAATATATGATTAAATATTCAATAAATATTTTCTTGTTTTTCTAAAAAGCATGATTAAATATCCCCACTTTTCAGATTTGAAATATAGTATAATAGTGTGAGTTAAAAGGTTAACATTTGCATTTCCAACAGAACTTTTCTGCTTGTTTCAGAGCCTTCCAACTAATTCATATCTAATAACATAATTCCTTTGTAATAGTGTTAGTGGTTAATATCCGGTTGGACTTCCCTATGCAGAGCTTTTATTTGTTTATTTATTTTTAATTAATTTATGTGTTTATGCATTTAGCTTCCTATCTGCGTAGTACGTTGAGGGACAAAATCACTTTGGGCTTGGAGGAGACGCTTCAGCAGTATGTGGTGGATGTCAGGTGTTGCAGAGACAGAAAGAGAAATTCAGAAAGCGGGAGGGAGGAGTGGGTCTTTATTCAGTGGTTGAGGAAGGGGTAAAGGAGAGCAGGGCAGATTGACCGAAGCCTGGCTTCCATCTCACCTGCAGTAACAATAGCAGTGCGCGGGCCAGCGGAGCACAGGCCACTGATTGAGTTTGAACTGGAGCGGAATCAGTAACAAGAGGAAATAAAGAGAAGGGGCGGGGGAGTGGAGGAGAAACGAGGAGGAGACAAGGGAGGGGGAGCAGGGAAGCCAAGGCAAGAAAAGCTAAGGAAAATGCACATGGAAGAACTTGCTTGAAATCTAGTTTCAAATTTGTAGAAAGCGGCAGGAACAATGCAGGGTTAAGAGCAGTGAATCGCTTAAGGAGACACGGTTCAGGCCCTGTATCAATACAGCTGAAGCCTACAGAGAGTCCTTCAGCTCCCTCAACCGGAAATCGCTAGTGCAAGATTGGCCTGTTTCTCTATTCCGTTTGTTTCTGCTGTATTAAGTATAGAGGTTAAAGCAGTGCCTGCTCGAGCACTTTCTTACTCCTGGAAGATTTAGGCTGCTTGTTTAAGAGCAGCTTGGTGATGAATGCTTAAACATCACATAACGTTTTCGTCTTAATAAGAATGCTAAGAAGCAAAAGCATGGCGTATTCATTACTTCACGCATAGCTCATAGGGTGCAGTTAAACTTTTAATCAATACCACACCTGTGTTTGTAAGTAGAGGTAGAGGTTTGAATTTGATGGAAAGCTGTTGCTGCCTCTTCATTTTTTGTAAATTTTATCATGTCTTCACACTAAGACAAACAAATGTCATTAAACTACATCATGTAGACATAATATAAAGCAGCTGTATATGTAAATAATTAATTCCTTAATTAAATATGTAGAATTTAGAGGACACTCTTTTGGTTCAAATGGCTGTTAAGCACAAGGTATTTATTTACAATATCACCAGAAGAGCAAAACAGCTTCAAAGGACTCTAGTACTCAAGGCAGTGGGGTTTGAATATCTGAGAACACATAAACACAGATTAGAACAAACATTGACGATGACATAGTCAAGAAACCGCTCGGGTTTAGGACACGACTGCAGTTTACGGAGGTTTGTATAAAAAGGTCTAACCAACTCTGAAATTCAAATGGACAGATTGGAGACATTTCACTCAAATCATAGATATAGATTTATTGCTCATTTTAGGGCATTACAAAGAAACCAAGTGCCACATTTAAGTCTGTTCTGTGTAGAGGAGGCGTTAATTTGTTTCACAAATTTCAGCAAAATGTCTCAATAAACCAGAAAGGTTCAAACGTTTGCATATGGCAGTAAAATAGTTCCTTTTATACGTAATTGATTAACACTTTATTAAGTGTTGGCTAACTAACATGAAGTAATTCATTAACAATAGTTACAATCGACTAAGAACTAATGTTAAGTTAAAGTTATTAAGTTCAAATGAATTATTAATATTATTAATATTAGTTATTAATATTAATAAAGCTATGTTGATGCATTACTTAATGTTAAGTAATGCTTTGCTGTATGTTAAATAGGCAGCATTTTGGTGACTACTTGTCTTGTTACAAATAATTCTGTTATTGCTTCGGAATCTATTATAAATGATTCTGTTATATGATTTGAATTATAGTAGAATGAAAAACTGAAACATTTTGGAAAGAGCTGAATCACTGAGTGAGTTTACATGCACTTAATAATGTGAGAACTGCAGGAACTCAGATTTTGTCACTAATGTATTCAATGCATTTACCCTTTTAAGATTAAGCCACTTAACTGTAATAATCAATCATCTCAAAGATGAAGCTCCAGCGTCGCTCCGAAAGTGTTTTGTTGCCATCTCACTGTTGCTGTGTTAAAAGCTGTTTGCTTTTGATACACCGGTCTGTTCTTGTGCATGTGTAGAGTAAGAGTTTACATGCTCTGAGAAACCCAACTACTGAGCTGAAGCCTGAAAAATCAGGCTATGTGGTTTACGTGAACAGTTAAGTAATCAGATAACTGCAGAAATCTGATTGGATCATAAAGTGCATGTAAATGCACTCACCGGGTCCGATTTTGACTTTTAAAAATTGGAATGTGAGGTGAAAGATAGAAACTATGCCTCCAACTGCTAGAGCAAAAAAAGAACGGGTGAAGCACGACGTATGAGAGGACGAGTGAATGGGAGAGAGGGAGATAGGGCGGGGGGTGTTGTCAGGGGAAAGAGGAAGAGAGCGAGGGGTGAAAAGGAGAGAGAAAAGAGGAGGGGGCTGTTGTTTTAAGATCAGTACGGATGAGCGCGTTCCCGCTCTCAGGGGAAAAGGCCTGCTGCCTCTCTCTGTCCGTCATTCCACCCGTCTGCACCCGAGCAAAAGGACGCAGGAGGCAGTAAGAGGCACCGTGTTCTCCTCGCAGAATTAGAGACACCAGCCCTGTCGTGTAGCCAGCCCACATGAACCTGATGACCTCAAACGGGTTTCTTCTGTTTGCGGTCAATCCGTTTTCTTAAAACGATAAATGTTTAAACGTAGAAACCGCCAGGTCAGAGGAACGTGTCTGACCTACGTTTACCTTAAATACTCGTCAGGTTGATTATGAGTGTTTCTTCAGGATATAAGTCTCTGTGTGGTTCTAGTTCATGAGTTCAGAGGAATCAGCCATACCCATCAAATCAAGCACATAGTCATACAGTCTTCTACTGGGATGTTCTGTAAGTTCATGCAGGTGTGATGGTCTAGTGTCCACACACTTTTGACCATATGTGTATTTTGTGTATACATTATAGATGAATGAATTCAGACTCTTTCTCATAATGAGCTCCTCAGTGTTCAGGATGTATGTAGTTTCCTGTCTGTAGTCACAGGCATTGGTGTTTTGAAAAGGAGGATGAACTTGGGCAAAATAGAAAACTTGACCAAAATACACATTCAAGTCTACGTCTGTTAAACTGCAGTTAGCAGTCATTGTTTGGCTGTGTGATGAGCAGCAGACAGTAAACACACAGAGTCTACTGTATAGCTGTATAGCGATGCTGTTTCTACGGTCTTTTTGCAGATGGACAAGAGTCTGCTAAGTTTAGTGTTCAGTTTTGAGCTCAGCAGTCGCTCCATTGCACAATAACAAGAGACAATGTTCGCTGGTGTACATTCAGCCTTTTCAAACTGGCTAAATGCCTAACGCTACAATAGTGAAAGACAGACAGCAAGTTCCTTCCTCTAAATAATGAGTGAGACGTACAAAGGAAAGAATGTTGTTTGCATGCCTATTACAAGCTGGAAATGTCTGTATTTGAACTAGAACTGACACTGAAATCCAAATACAAAGCCCCACTAGCTTGAGCCTCAGGGTACGAAATACCTAGGGGGTCCAGTCAGAGAGCTGAATCATCTAGACTAACTAGAGCTGTGGCACTGGTCTTGTGGTCTCAGGGTGGCGCTGTAGCAGACGGCCCTTCATCATCCAGTTGGTCCTTCATAGACAAGCAACTGCATCTATTTCTGGCAAAAGTGAATTATTGCTCATATCTCAAACTGAAGACAGAAAAGGAGATGTGTAAGATCTCACCTGATGTGCGGAAGACCTACCCAACTGAAGAACTGTTAATCCTAACGCTGCTGCTTTTCGCACGCTGTTGACACGAACATATCATGGCAAACACACGAGGAGGAGATTTCTACATGAATACTGAGATATTAAAGCAGTATGATTTTCTGCCTATGCACGAACGCCCATGTAACTAAGAAGTTGGGATGATGTTACTAGTGTGAGTAATTTGCCTTTGGGCTACAAATAGGATCCTCTGATGATGTATGGCCACATTTCTGTTTGGAATTTATGAGCATTTACCAAATTGTCTGTTTATGCTTCGCCCATAACCCAGCTAGACCTGCTAAAACCAGCATATGATGTGCTTTGGAAGCTAGCACGGTGGTCAGCAACAATTAAAGTTGATATGTTGGTCATCAGCAAACCTAACATATGTTGTGTTCAAAATGATGCAGCAAAACCATCACAGACCAGCTGAAGATCTGCACGGGATGCATGACTGCTTGGAGTTTTGTTCTTTCAGCAGGGAATTCATTTAAAGCAGCTTGGGGCATAGAGCTAAGGTGGATGAATGCTATTAATAGTGTGGTCATGTAATTACATTTAAACAGTGTAACAAACTGGTATTAATAACTCCAGTTTGTTCAAGAGGTTCCGCTCTTTTCTGGATAGAGCATGGTTAGGGATCTGTGTGACTTTATAGTCATAAACCACAACACTCTTGCCAGTAGAGTATATCTTTGTCGTTTTATTTCTTTTTGTCCGTGTGTGAACGTGCGTTTTTCTGTAAATATGTAATTAGTCTTCGTTGGTGTGTAAATAAAGGTGAAGGGGAAAAACTACTCTTGTGCATACCGCACCTTTTTCCAGACCTCTAGACTGTTCGCCCGACACTACCCATAAAGGGCGCCCCCTACCACGACTTTTGTCCGGTAGAAGGACGCGCTTTATCACAAAACTGGTATTTTGTTCAGTTTGTTCAAGATGTCCAAGATGGCCGCGCGCGGTGGTGCAGCAGCTTCTCACGCTCCCAGCGAAAACCCAGCTTTTAGTTATTTTTACGTCGGTTCTGATAGCGACTTCACGCGCCTTAAGCATGTGAGTTACAGCCGAACCGAACTTTTTAAGATTAAGGACAGCTCTGCAACAATAGTAGCAACTATGGACAGTAGTTTCAGAGCCAAGCTGGGCAGACTACAACTTCTCCGGACACCGGCGTGGCGGGGCAGAGCGGCACGAACAAAGGGCAAAAGGAAGCGATGCAAGCGTAGACTGAAGAGAGGGAAGCGGGCCGGCGTGCTAGCCAGGCTCAAGGCTAACGCCGACAGACCCCCGATTCCATCTCTCTTCCTGTCCAATGTTCGCTCTTTGGACAACAAGCTGGACCTTCTGCGGCTGAGGATGAGTGTTTCTGATGAGATGAGGAACTGCGCTGTGATCTGTCTCACTGAAACATGGCTAAACGACAGCATGCCGGACTTGGCCTTTCAGCTCACCGAGCGGACCGCAGCCAGCTGTCCGGAAAGCGCAAGGGAGCGGTTTATGCGTCTACATAAACAAAGGTTGGTGCACAAACTGTGTGATGGTAAACGCCCTATGCTCCGAGGCAACAGAACAGCTGACCGTGAAGTGTCGGCCACACTATCTGCCTCGTGAGTTTACAGCTGTGTTCGTCATTGCCGTTTACATAGCACCGGATGCTAATGCTAACAACGCACTGAAGGAGCTACATGACAACATCAGCTCGCTTCAAAACAAGCATCCAGAGGCGTTTTACGTGGTGGCGGGGGATTTTAACCACGTGAACCTGACGAACATTTTGCCGAGGTTTTACCAACACATAGACATTCCAACACGGGGAAACAACACACTCGACCGTGTTTACACCAACATCAGAGACGCGTACAGAGCCGTCCCCCACCCCCACCTCGGGCTCTCCGACCACATCTCCATTATGCTGGTCCCTGCATACCACCCCCCGCTGCGACGCTCCAGACCCACACAGAAGACCATTACTGTGTGGCCCAGTGACGCAGACGCTGTGCTGCAGGACTGTTTCGGCTGCACAGACTGGCATGTCTTTAGGGAGGCTGCTGAGAGTGAGGGGGAGCTGGATCTGGAGGATTACACATCTGCTGTCCTCGGGTACATCAGCAAGTGTGTGGAGGATGTCACCACCACAAAGACTGTGACCTGCTACCCGAACCAGAAACCCTGGCTGAATGGAGAGGTGCGTTCTCTACTGAAAGCCAGGGATGCTGCCTTCAGGTCTGGCGACGCACAGGAACTCAGGAGGGCTAGAAGAGAGCTGACCGCAGGTGTTAAGAGGGCCAAAGCTGCATATGCTCTGAAAATCCAGGGACACTTCTCCTCCCAGGATCCTAGGAGCATGTGGAGGGGAATTAAGTGCATCACAGACTATAAAACCAGAGATGCACAATGTTCCAAAGACCCCTCCCTGCCCGAGGCTCTCAACAAATTCTATGCCCGCTTTGAGGACCCTGACACCCCGCCCAGCATAAGACTCACCCCTACACCTGGAGAAGTACCCCTCAGTGTGACACCAGCAGAGGTAAGGAGGACCCTCAGGAGGATCAATCCCCGGAAAAGTGCTGGTCCGGATAACATACCCGGACGAGTACTACGGGAGTGCGCTGATCAGATCTCCGAGGTCCTGGCAGACATTTTCAATGTCTCCCTCACCCAGGCAGCTGTTCCCACCTGCCTGAAGACCGCCACCATCATCCCGGTCCCCAAGAGCTCCACAGTGACAGGTCTGAATGACTACCGGCCGATAGCTCTCACGCCGATAGTCACTAAATGCTTTGAAAGACTGGTTATGACCCACATCAAAGCCACCATCGACGTCACTGTGGACCCACACCAGTACGCCTACAGGAGGAACCGATCCACAGATGATGCCATTTCCTCTGTGGTCCACACTGCCCTCACCCACCTGGAGCAGAAGGACTCTTATGTCCGTATGCTCTTTGTGGACTTCACTTCCGCCTTCAACACCATGATACCCCAGACACTGACAGATAAGCTCTCCTCACTTGGTCTGCGCTCTTCTCTTTGCAACTGGGTCCTGGACTTCCTGACCAACAGGCCGCAGTCTGTGAGGATCCACAACCTCTCCTCCTCCACCACGATCCTCAGCACTGGCTCCCCTCAGGGCTGTGTGTTGAGCCCCCTCTTGTTCACGCTGCTCACATATGACTGCTCACCCATCCACCCAGGCTGTCATATTGTGAAGTTTGCGGATGACACGGCAGTGGTCGGATGCATCACAAACAGTGACGAGTCCGGCTACAGGCAGGAGGTAGAACACCTGGAGGGTTGGTGCAGAAAGAACAACCTCTGCATCAACATAAAGAAGACGAAGGAGATGATTGTGGACTTCAGAAGGGGCAGACATGCCCACCTCCCCCTGCATGTCGGAGGGTCTGCGGTGGAAGTGGTCTCCAGCTACAGGTACTTGGGTGTTCACCTGAGCAACAACCTCACCTGGAGCAACAACACTTCCAGCCTGGTCAGGAAGGCACACCAGCGGCTCTACTTCCTCAGGCGGTTGAGGCGAGCTGGGCTCGGGAGCTCGGTCCTCACCTCCTTCTACAGATGTGTGGTGGAGAGCGTTCTATGCTCCAGCATCAACGTGTGGCACGGAAGCTGCTCTGCTGCAGACAGGAAAGCTCTGCAGAGGGTGGTGAAGGCTGCACAGAGGTCTGTCGGAGTCAGCCTCCCCACCACCACGGACATATACACCTCCAGATGCAGGAAGAGGGCCACCTGCATCATGAGGGACCCCACTCACCCAGCACACTCACTGTTTGTTCCGCTCCCCTCAGGCAGGAGGCTACGGAGCGTTAAGTGTAGAACGAACAGACTGAGGAACAGCTTCATTCCGGAAGCTGTAAGACTTTTAAACGCCACTTAGTGGAACCACTGCACAGACACTTTAGCAACACTAGTCACTTTATTACACTCTGCTGCTACCTTCTCTATTCCTGCTTATTTTATTTTTCATTTTTACATATATTTTTATATATTTATGTTTATTTTATTTATTTAAGTACTGCTGTCTGGGTAAAACTGGGTCCTTGGGTACCACAATTTCGTTCCACCCCATGTACCACATGTGATGCGAATGACAATAAAGTCTCCTTGAATCCTTGAATCCTTGAATCCTTGAAGGATTGTTAACTATAAGATTAAGTGAGTATTCCCTCCCAACTCTGTTAATGAATGGAGGGCTAGTCTAAGGGAGCATGCTAACTGCTTCCTAAAGGCACTCAGTTATTCATTCCTTCACGTTTTGAGGTTAAATGTTTTTGAATGATAAATAGCTGGTGGTTTAGTTCAGCGTCTGCTTTCTAAAAATATATCCACACACACACACACACACACACCCCTACACACACACACACACACACACGCACACACACACACACCAACATTCATTACTAAGTATGGCCACAACTAGCTCTGAAGCAATTTATCCAGCTCTGTATGACCGTGCGTGAAAGACACACTGCAGTGACCTCCTCCATGAACTCTGTTATTATCACACGTATTATGGTCATGACAAGCATGTCCTCCTACCGAAACACCCTCTGTGCTCTCGCAAAGTGGTTCTCTCTTGCGCTCTCTCTCTCTCACCTTCTAATGCTGTCTTCCATCTTTTGTTGCACTCTGCACTCTGTCTCCCCTCTTGTTCTCCCCCTACACTCTCTCTCTTTCTCTTTCTGTCTCTCTCCCTCCATATCCGGAGTTTGTCATTTTTCATCTGTCTGTCTCTCTCTCTCTCTCTCTCTTTCTCGCTAATCTTTGTCCTCTCTCCTGTCTCTGATTCCATTCATCATCCCCCCTGTGCAGCCTCCCGGTGAAGGTTACTGCCAGCAGGATGGAGGGATGGAGAAAGTGAGGGGGCGGAGAGAGAGAGAGGAACGGAAGAAGAGATGACGAAGAGCAAGGATCGCTCTAGCCTCGTCTCTTTGACTTAGTCTCTCTTAGCTTATCGTCGTCCGTCCATCTGCTCTTCCCTTTCTCAGGCTCACTGACACCTCTCTATATTTCTTTTCTTTCCATCACTTTCTCTCTCTCTCTCTCTCTCTCTCTTGCTCTGAAAGCTGTGCTGACAGCTGTCAAGCCCTGGCCTGGCAATAGCAGGGGGAAGACCTCTGCTTGTGTGTGTGTGGGTGGGTGCGTTTGAAAGGTTTATTAGATTTGATTCAGTTTGAAGGTGCTCACATGCTACACCATGCTACACCACGATTTGCGCTGGAACAAACACCTTTATAGCTATAATGCACTCCCATTTCACATAAATGATTACGTGCAACGAAAATTCATAATTAATACTTTTCGGTATTCGCTGTACTCTGCAGTCCTGCACGAAGCATCTCTAATATTAAAAGCAATCGGGTGCTTATTAAAAGCAATAAGCTACATGCACTCCTCCATTACACATGCATTATGTTACATTAAGGCTTGAAAGGGAATTCGGCATGCTCCTGCACTGACGCCAAAGACAACAGCTTATACTCCACACAGTTCAGTTCAGTGCTACTGCGTTGGATGTTGTATGTGCTGCATCTTTTTTTTACAGCATCAAATATTCCTAAACTCAGGATGTCAGCTTATACTGCTGGCCCCTCCAAAATGCAACTGAGTCCACACGGTAGGTTAATGCTCTCAAGAACCAGACTAATACGAGTTGGCCTGAAAGCTGGACTGACGGAATGGCAATAGCGTAACAGCTGCTAAGCAGAGATTGGAGGAGAAAATGAAGCAGACATTTAGGAAAGAAGTGCAGCGCGCCAGGATTACGATCGGCACTAACAAAATGACAAATTAGTTTGTTTTTTTCTGTGGTGCTGCTAGTAAAGTTCCCACCACTAATGGCACTACGAGTCATAACAGCTGTTGATATTTTCTCATAATTGCCTGCAGGGCTCCTGGGCACACAACCATAAAACCCAGTGGATGATTTGGACTTGAATAGGCATATGAAAACCAGTGATTACTAAAAGAAGCATCTCACAATGAAAATGAGAGTTAAGTCCATGATCATATTCATTTTTGAATGTTCTAAACTGATACCCGGCCCTCATATCAGCCTGTAAACCTCTGTGTGAGTAAAACCAAGGATTTAGTTTCATTTGTGACTGCCAGA
Organism: Prochilodus magdalenae; assembly: GCA_024036415.1. Taxonomy (NCBI): domain Eukaryota; kingdom Metazoa; phylum Chordata; class Actinopteri; order Characiformes; family Prochilodontidae; genus Prochilodus; species Prochilodus magdalenae. Next base: position 152,097 of record JAMWET010005296.1, read on the forward strand.
ATTAGCTCTTTAACAGCAACCTGAAGTCAGACAGTAACATGTCGCTTGTTATTTTAAAAATGAAGAATGTTGTTCATCCCTAACTCACCCTATATGAAAAAGTTATTGCCCCCTTATCTACTAAATTAACCTAAATTCAGTTGGCTCTGGTGCACTGGGTTTCCTCTTACAGTTCAGAAACATGCAGTTAGGCCAGTTGGAGGTGCTAAATTGTTCCTATCTGTGTGTGTGTGTGTATATGAGTACATATGTCTGTGTGTCTGCCCAGAGATGGACTAGGGGCCTGTCCAGTGTGTTTTCTGGTTTAAGCCCAATAAGTTTGCTAAGGCTTCGGGACGCCATTGTCCACAAATAGAGAAAATTTGGAATAGTACTGAGCCTTCCCTACAAAAATTTTAGGAGGTATTGACAACTCAACCAAAAGGTCCAAAAGGACCAAAACAAACATTTAAAGAACTGCAGGCCTCGTTTGCCTCAGTTAAGGACACTTAAACTGGGTAAAAGAAGGCATCCACAAACCACTACTGACCAAGAAGAACACAAAGGCTCATCTCGCATTTGTCAAAAACATCTAGATGACTCTCCATAAGACTTCTGGGATCAGGTTCTGTGGATTGATGATTCATAGGTGGGGACAGGCTAACACTGCACTCCACAATAAGCACATCATACCAGCAGTTGTATTGTAATGGTGTGGAGCTACTTTGCTTCTGCGTGAACTGGGTGACATAATTGATGGAACCATAAATTCTGCTCTCTATCAGAGTCGAGAATGTTTGCCCCTTAGTTCATGAACTAAATCTTATGCACTGTTGGGTTATGCAGCAGGACAATGATCCTAAACACACAAGCAAATCCACCTCTGAATGGCTCAACAGACTCTCCTGATTTGAGATGCTTTGGCAAGACTTTTAATGGGCAGTTAATGCTGGAAAATCTTTTAATGTCCCGAATTAAATAAATTCTGTAAAGGAGAGTCTACAAACTACCTGTACAGCAATGTAAAAGATATTGCAAGTTATAGCATTGTTACTGCCAAAATTTTACCAACTGGTTATTAGGTTTAGGGGTGCAAATGCTGTTTTGAAACAGGTGATATGGGTTTACAATAAATAGAGCATGCTTACTTGTGTCTGTCTTATATTAAAATTAGTTGGGTTATTTGATACATGAAATGTGACAAATACGCAAAGTTAGAAAGAATTGAATACGTTTTTGCTGTTGGTTCACTGTTTGTATAACAAATGAAATGGCAAATTAAAATGTTTGTGTTGCAGACGTTAAGACCTCTGGTTCTTATCGTCACTATTTTAAAGACTTCTGAGTGAAAACATACATGCAGTGAAATGTATGCCAGTTACCTAACATGAGACGCGTAACCTCATACTTAGGGTGTCTGAGCATGCATCACTGCCTTAACTGGCTCCATTAGACTGCACACACGCTCCGCTGTACAAGAATAGATCTACTCTCCACTCTCCCTGTCCCTCTCTGCCTCTCTGTCCCTGCCTCTGTCAGTCTTTCTCCATCATTTCATATGATTTATAAACTCCTCCCTCAACTCTGTCCCTGTCTGCTCCTCTCTCTGTCTTTCTTCCTGTCTCTCGTACATGTCTTCTGGGGGCTCACATCATTAAAAACCTGGCTGCGTTGGCCGTGTAGCATCACTGGGTAGTACTGAAGCCACTGACAGGTCTTTTTGCAAAAGTAGAGTCACCTCTGAGGCGGAGGACAGGGCCTGGTGTTGGTGTGTGCCTTACAATAAAATTAAATGGTTTCAATTTCAAAGAGAACATTTCATGGAAAATGCTATTTTCCGATGGCGTAATATGTAAACATCATGTCAAAGGGCCTCCACCCACTGAGTACTTTATTATGTACACCTTGTCTCCATATTCATTTTCAATTTTATCAACCCCATTTACCATATAGGTGCAATATCTATATATTTACAGACTGTAGTGCATGTGTTTCTCTGGATACATTGTTATTCCATGTTTTTCAGGTGTTGTGTGTGTGGAGGACCTTTCTTAGCACTGTAGTGACACTGACATGGTATGGGTGTGTTGTGCTGTGTGAGTGGATTAGAGACAGCAGTGCTGCTGGAGTGTTTAAACACCTCAGCGTCACTGAGAATAGTCCACCTACCCAAACTATCCAGCCATAAGGCGTCCGGTGGGCAGAATTTTATAACAGCTATGTTCTGTAACCAATACAAAAACTATGGAGCAACACATGAGCTACTCAAGAACATGATTTACCGTAGTCCCGACCATTGAAGAACAGACAGTAAAGGGGCTAAAAAGTAGGTAGAGAAACAGATACACCACAGTCTGTAATTGTAGAACTACAAAGTGGAGCTAATAAAAAGCACAATGGACTTCATTCATCAACCACTTCTGCAGTTTTCACAAAGACTCTGGCATTCAGTAGCTTTTTCCACATCAACTGAAGAGCACAAAGGTGAAAACAGGTCTGCGATGTAGAAACCCACCATGAATCTGATGCAGACCGTTTACTAGGACCTTCTCAAGAACAAATTTCAGAAGAAAACCGGATGATATTGCTGAACAAGACTCAGTGAAGACTCAGTGAATATGTGACTTTATGGAAATAATTCATTTTTACATGACCTCTCTTCTTCCCTTAGAATTGAACTGGCTGTTTTTCTTACTCTGCCTGTAAGACTGCTATATGCAAATGAAATCTCTCAAGAATGAATGTCTCAAGCGGACTTCAAGGGAGAATGTAAAATACGAGAGGAGTTTAGTATTTGAGCTCTTTAACACTATGTGGTGTGAAGGTTCATACTCTCGATCAATAACATTTACCAAAGTGTTTCTTTAAAGAACTATCCATTGAACGGAAGAAGAACCAAACATGGCCATTGTCAGTTTTTCACAGTTTGTCTGAAGATGAGATTCAAACATATTTATTTGGGTGTGATTGTGAATTGCTCCGTTCTACAGAAGCTTGCTAGTTGGTTGCTCACAGTGGGGATGATGGAAACCAGACACTGGAAGCATTTAATGCCATTTAAAGCTACCAAATAGCACATTATTGCATGCTTACAACTGCGTATCAAGGCTCCTGAAACATCGTTTTCAGCAGGGACGTGGGAAGCTGTTTTAATTTGGGGCACTGACATTTTTCACAACACGTGTGACATGAATGGTGATGTCTTGTAAAATGTTTAGGCTTTTTTTCTTTAGAATTTTTTAATTAATGTACATCAAACAGAACGTGTCATGTTGTGCTACAGTGTGGCAAGATTGTGTGACAATATACACACATCAAACCTGTTCCACAACCTTTCTCTGTTCTCTGTCCTCCTGGACCAGCTTTATACAGACAATTATGTCACCAAACTAATTGTGTCACGCAATGAGATTGATAACACATAGCTGGAAACAACCTCACACCAGCTTTTACAGTCTTGGTCTTGTGTGTCCTGGTCTTGGTTTTGGCATCTTGGACTCGGATCTAGCAGTCTTGATTACAACAACCACATCAGAGCACTCTCAGTGACTTTGCATCCCAATAATGGAATTATGCAAATGTCAGTGGTATAGATGTGTACAGGTTGGAGCTCTTGGGTCAGGGAAGTTTCTTATTATGAGCATTTGACTTAAAGCTTCTTTTTTTCTGCTCCCAAGTTTGAATAGTGCTAATATTGACATTAGGTAAGACTGTGCCTGGCACAGAGGTGATACTTGTCCGCAGTGCTTGGCTGGACCTGTCCTGGGATACTTTGAATGGCTGTCAGAAACACTTGTAGCTGCAAAAATGGCTACACATTGGCATTTAGTGGAGGTGGCAGGGAGGCCCCAGGACAATATCGCTGTGATGGCACAGCACCTGGTGTCCTGGTCGGTGCGTGTAATTGGTTAGATCCTGAAGAGGTGTGGGAGAGCACTGTCAGACTGGAATAGAGTTTTCCTGCTAGGCTGCACTGCAGAACGCTCGCTTTCAGATGGATCGAACTCTTTCCCTTGGGTATTACCAGCAATCTCCCCGTCACAGCTTCTGTACATCCTCTGTTGGGTTTGAAAGAGCTAAAGGGGTTTTTGTCTGGACTCAATTGGGTGGGGAGATGATGCCCAAGGCTTGTGACAAAGTGTTAAATAAGCAGGCATTGTGGGTTCGTGCTGACAGGCCGCGATAGACTCATCTCGGTGTCAGTCTTGCAGATGCTAAACTGGTGTAGTGATTGCTTTGAGAGCCCATACCGAAACAGAAGCATAGGCAAAATGCCTTACTGCTGCACAGAATTATTGCAGTTCATTGTTTTTTTGTCTCTTGACTGTGTGCTGAAGACAACTGTCAGCTTTGTGTGCAAAGAGTAGTCTCAATTTCAGCCATCATTAGTTCCACAACAACAGATGGACTAGTTACATTTTCATTGCGGAATTAAATGGAGCGAGTCCGATTGGATTCGTGCACCAGGCACGGCCAATCCGGTAGAAGGAGGTTCGACTCGCCTTGCCTTGTAGGGTCTCGAGGCTTATTTGATTCGCTAGCAGGAAAAAAAGCAAGCACTGATTCCAAGGCAACGGTGCTCCATGCCTAGGCGATATTGTCAGGAAATCAAGGCTATACAAAGGGAAACAATGCACCACTGTCGTGCACAGTGTGAGACTCAAGCCACACTTTGCGCTGTTGGAAAGAAAAAAAATGTTTTCCGCTTGATTGTTTCCATTTTTGGTTTTTCACAGTGAAACCAAAGGGAAGAAGGAGTGTGTTGATTCAAGGCTTGTGACAAAGATGACCATATTCCTGAGCAAATCGCCAAGACTACAGTCTGGGCAGATGACTGGATGGCAGGATTCATCGGTCTGGCACAGGATACTATTGTCCACCATGGGCTGTTGTGAAAAGTAACTTGTTAACTATTTCATGTATTGCTACTCAAAACTGGAACCCCTGTTCGTGTATTTGGATGCGCTGCAAGTGAAATGTCAGTTCTATGCTATCATGATCATTTATTTTTACTGTGAGAAGAATAATATATAAATAATACCATTTTAGAGAAAAAGCGTAGAAAAACCATATGCTCCCAGACTCCCTTCTTTTATGGTATATAGAAGACTCTTATCCAGATTATTTTGACAGTGTGTAAGGGTAGTGTTTGAAGCATAACATAGGATACTTACCCAGGCTGGTGTTCGAACCCCAGCTTGGATACCAAATGTATGAGTGGCTACACTACACCAAACACCCATACAAGAGGAACAGTCGATGCACAGACATCAGCCAAAATAACTTGCAACCGGCAAAATGCTGAATTAGCATAGTTGTGTTCAGAGGCAAGGTTGGGCCATATGTCTGTCATGGAGTGACTCAGAATGGCAGCCCGTCATCTTTAGCGTGACTGATGAGTCCCGCTTTTGTTTCCGTGTGTGGAGGCACCATGGACAGCACCAAGATAAACTGTTGGTTGTCACGCATTGCACGTCCTATTCTTTAGCTCATTTGCTAATCTGCAGGACCTTTGTAAGAATTTTCAAGCTTGATGGGATGGACTATCACAGGACACCATTAGGAGCCTCTACAATTCCATGCTGGGACGTCTGACATGGCTGCCCAACACCATACTGAGAGACACTACTTCTGTATGTGTTACCCTTATCAGTCTAAATTTATCATCATTTATTGTTCCTGGTAACCTTTATCTTCCTTCTGACCAGCCCTGCAATCCAACACTAATCTGTGTATATCATTAATTTGGCAGAGACAGATTTGCTGATTTGAGTGACCGTAGATGACCATAAAAACCTTTATAATCTTTAAAAGAGGTTCATGTTGGAAGCGATGAAAGAGAGGCGGCAGCAGCTGCAGCATGAGAGGGAACCCCACAGTGAAGTCTATGAAGGCAGCTTATGAATTTGCCTTAGAAGATTTCCGGTAATTTTGCCGTGCTGAGACAACTATTGCGCAAGGTTGTCAAGTGAGCACTCTTTCTAGCAGCTGACGTTAGCTCAGTGTTATCTCAGATTTATTACACAGTCTCAGCTTTTTAAGGAGTCTGTGGAATTAGTAGTTTGAATATATTGCAGCTTCAACATTCCAACCTTTAATCCTTTATGAGATCTTCTGGCTTGATTTGTTTTGGGCATGCGCAAATGTTTCTCAGAACAAAAGACGTGTTTTATTGCAGTTTGAGTTATAGCAGCCTCAACCTTTAACTTTTAACTTTATGTAGTGATTGAACACAGTAAAAAGTATATTTGGTAATGGATTTGTCCTTGATGTCTCCAGTCCTGTCACATCAAATTATTCATGTGCATCTCCAGCACACTTGTTTGAAATGCAAATATTTTAATATATAAATATTGATTTTCCAAACCAGGCATTGGATAATATCATAACATAATTCTAGGCTTTGTCAAGAAGAGGTTTGGAAATAGTCAGATGTCACTGGTATGTGTAAAATCACTATTTATTGTGTTGTATTATCAATTGTAACTGAGGAGGCAAGACACTATGGGCTAACTATGAACAGAAGATATTTATTTATTATTAGGACAATAACCTTGTACAGAAGCACAGGAATTGTCACTGTGTGCTGCTACATCAGCCCTAATGGTTAACTTTAGCTCATTTGCTAATCTTATAATGCCACCTCCGTTACTTAAGCCTATGAAACCTTAATAACTTAAAGTCCACTTTCTTCTCAATAATTAACCAAATATGTGTTCATTAAAGTTGCAGAAAACATAGCACAATATATCAAAAACTTTGCTATTAAACAAGCCCTGTGATGGAATGAATGAATTAATTAATATATTAAACAAGATAGAAATATAACACAAATAAAACATAAAACCCTTGGATCACATCTATTTGACTGTCTGAGCATGATCCTAATATTCTAATGAGCACACATGATAGGTTATGCTTGCTCAGATAGCTTCTGTTTGGTTGCTAGCTCTTAGCTCTAGAAACTGTAGACAAACACAGATTGTGAAAGCTGTATGGGTGAAACAAACCAGTCATATAGTGGACACAGGAACGTTTTCGTGCATGTATATTGGGTGCCCATAAGAGTCAGATTAACCTAATACTAAAACACAGATCAGGTTCTCTGGGGCTTTAGCTCTTGCAGATACTAGACTCTTTCAATTAGTTAGAATTAACTTCTGAAGTAAAGATTGCTTTAGAGTTTCTAAGTTCCCTACAGATAAACTTTAAGTTGCTTTTACTTTCTAACAACAGCACACACCCAGCTATTATTCCAGATAGCAGTATTACGGGTCACGCCTTGCCTGTTTAAGGTAGCATCTTCTCCCAGCAACAACTTAGCCATGAAGGTCACAGCCATTATGCAGCCCCACACGTCAATTATTAATATCCCTGCACTGTCCATCTCGATCTCGCCATTATGTGACAATCCCCTGGAGCAGAACTGAACCTCTTATCTCCCACGTGCCGTGCTGGTTCTCTGCCGCTGTTTGCTAAAGGTCACGTTGCTGTTAGCCTACATGCTATGGCAGCATCTGTGATGTTCCAAAGAGCTGTGACTGCTAATCCTTTCCGTGCAGATAAACTAACTTGGCCCTTTTGCTCTTACTTCCCTACCTTTTGCCTTCCCTCTAGCTGATTTTGGTCTAATGCTAGTTTCTTGCTGCTTTGTGTCTTGCAAACACTTTCTTATCCCTGTAACTCTGTACGTGTCGTATTTATTTGGGCTTTTTCTTTTTTTTCCCATTCTTGCCATGTCGCCGCCGTATGGCTACGTTCGGCACAGTATGAATGTCTGAATAATCTCCTCACTTATCTCTCCGCTCCCTCCACTGCTTTGCTTCTCCTTTTTTCTCCTTGGTATCCAGCACCACACCTTTTCCCTCTATCTGCCACTTCCTCATTTCCATCCATCCCTGACCTTATCGGCTCGGCCTTCATCTCCTTCCCTTTCCCCAACTCTCCCTCCTACTCTGTGTGTTTACTGTCCCAATCCTAGTCTGTTCCTACCTCTCTCTATCTCTCTCTTTCTGTTACCCTCCCTCCCTGTCTGTGCTCTCTGTCCCATATTCCCTGGTGTAATGAGCACTGGGTGGCTTGGGATGGGTCAGTGCCTCTGCTTCGCTCTCTCTCTCTCTATCTCCCTCTCTTGCTATGTCTCTCTCTCTCTGTAAGAAGCGGTTGAGTTAGGGGAGGGAGATTAGGCACATCAAGCCACAGTGGCCGCAGCCCACACTGGGTGTCCAGAGGTATTTTTAGATAACCGTTTCACATTTTGCAAGTTTCTGAGCATGTGCAGGCTCTCCCAAACAGACATACATAAACCCACACGTCTACCCACACACAAACACAATGTCAAGCTCAACATACAATGTTCAGACCTGGGATTATACATATGTCCCATGTATATTATATATAACCTATGTATGTTACTATATGTAATAATAGCATATATTTAGTACAGAGGGGAACTCTCAGGGATTTCTAAGCTTTCAGAGAAGACTTCATGTTTTGGGAAATGAACTAACGTGTATAGTAGATTTTTGTTCAGGTTCAAAAAAGTTTAAATCTTGAGCCGCCCAATTAAACTTTTCCCTCCACCATGTCCAGGCGGGTACGGAGAAGAAAGCACTCCCATTGGTTAGTACATCTTTAACTGAACTGAAGGCCTTACTTTTAATTAAACACCAATACGTTTAGGAACTTACAGTGTAAGTTTCTAGAAGTCAAGAGATACATCACTGTGAGTATAAGAGGCAGACTAACCAAGATTCAGTAATTGGTTAGAAATGGACAAATAGCAGCAAACTTATACCAGCACTCTTTTCTGAAAGTTGTGCTTCATACTGGGTATAAAACCCCAGCCACTTCACAAGGTATACCTCTATGTATCTCAGTGTTCATTTGTCAGCTGCACTTAACAAATAAGAGCACTTTGTACTTCTACAAGTACTGTAGTGACTGTAGTCCATCTGTTTCTCTACATACTTTGTGTGTCTGTGTCCATTCCTTTAGACATTCTTATTTTATTGGTCCACCTTATAGATGTACAGTTGGAGGCAATACCTCATCTGTTGCTCCACAGGTTTGTGTTGGTCATCCTCTGGTGGTTTATCTTTAGCAGTGGTCACTAGATTTTGGTTTTGGTTGGTGGACTATTCTCAGTCCAGCAGTGACAATGAGGTGTTTACACACTCCAGCAGTACTGCTGTGTCTGATCCACTCACACTAGTACAACACACTACCAGCATATTAGTGTCATGATCTACCTGTCCTGTGGTGGTGCTGTGGGGGTCCTGACCATTGAAAAACAGGGTAACAAATTATACAGATTTGACTGTTTTCTCTTTTACTTGTAGCCTATTTATCAAACTTCCTTGCTGCTCCGCGCATCAGTCGGATCAGTCACATGGCTGCATCTGTCATGCTCCACTAGAAGCTGAAATGTAAACATAAACATATTAATTAAAATAATCATTGCATCTAATTCATCTCGTATAAACTCATATTGCTTATGAATACCCTTAATGTTTTTGTACAAGCAACATCTAATGAATAGTTCTCTTACAGAGATCTCTTTTGGGGTAGTTAACATGCACTATTGTCCTTGTACTGAGTGAGGCTCTTTCTGTACATGCCTGTGTTTCTTTGAGTTGCCAGCCAATCAACACTAGCATCAATTTAAATTTATATGATTTTTTTTTCAAGCCTTTTCTTTATGCCTGCAGTGTATTTAGAAAGGAGTCTAAACAAAAAGGCACCCTGCAGCTATATGAAATCTACCTGCACTGTACTTTGAGCTGGATTTGACTAGAAAAATGTGAATCTGGTAACCCTGTGAGACAGAGAAGGAACTTGCAAGTGAAACGTGTGGGGCAACTAAAGCCCCCTTTTTTGTTTTATGTAGCTTCTCTGCAGCTTAAAACCCCTGCTGCTGATGCAGGTTTGCTACAGCAGCTGTTCTCAGACTGTGATGTGCGGCTTCATTACAGCAGGTTTCTCCGTTCTTGGACTAGGATGCACTGCTCCGCCTTATTTAGTTTTGGGATAGGGTGGCATGGCCAAGTACATCCCTGTAGTTTATTTGAATATATATGTATATATACCAGTACAGTCATAACGGAAAGCTTAGTGACTTTAAACCTGCCACAATTTTTGCCACAAGATAAATACTACATAATAAGAACCCTATTTATCCACTAAACTAAATCTAAAACATTCAAATGGGTAAAACAGTTAGAACAGAAATGAACAGTATATACCCAGATGCTTACAAACCTGAACAAGATAAAGAAGAGTGTATGTAAAGCCCACAGCACCTTCTCTGAGCCCAGTGTTGCATCCAATTCAGTTCACGTTCTCCTTCATGTTCACTGAGCTAAAATCAGCACCAAACAACACTGCAACTACAGAAAACGAAAAGGTTCAAGAAAAGAATAAATCCTATTGGATGCCCCAGATGGCTCTAGCAAAAACTAGCTGTAAAACAAAGAAAACCATGAACCTGTCTAGCCTGCGTGGCAAAGAAAGAGCTTGCCACGTGTGGAGAAAGGAACAAAAACAAAGGTTTAAGAAAGGAGTAAATTTAATTGGGTGCCTAGTGGATGATTAAATGTTGCATCTCCTACACTCGAGTTTTGTGTTCTTCAGACATAGACTTCGACTTCGTCTGAAGCAACTCGCAAAGTGAGGAGCACCATAGAGAGGGCACAGGGAAAGCCAGATAGCCTCGATGCTAAGCTAATGGCTAACATCTTAACCAAAGTAAACATGTTTTGAACAGTTATGTCAGATGCATTTATTTGCATACTGATATGAGAAAACTAATACCTAAGGTAGACCGGTACACCAAATATAGTGGTATATCGCTTGATACTAGGATCTACCTACATAAAAATATGTCTGTAAATGTGTCTGGTGTCCTTTTTGTGTGGACCTTCCATGTTCTTCCCATGTCTGCATGGGTTTCCTTTGGGTGCTCTGGTTTCCTGTGCAAAGACATGCTGTAGGTAATCCTCTAGGTGTGAACGTGTATGTCCTTCTATAAACTGGCTGTCCAGGGTGTTTCCTGCTTTTTGCCCAGTGAGCACTGCAGTAGGCTCCTGCAACCCCCTGAAACCCTGAAGGATAAGTGTCTTAGATGCAGACAAATAAATGATCAAATGATTGACATTGTTGGCCCTGAAAGTGTATGAAAACAAACACAACACACTAGGAGTGGGCATCCCAGCTAACTGTAAAATATTTGAGTACCGGTAAAGATTAATAAAAGTATCAGTAATCCACAGAGAAGGAAAAAAAAACAGACTTTGGTTATGTAGGACTGCAGGCTTACCTTGGTGTTGCACAACAACGTTAGCAGCACACAGAGGAATACATCGGAAAGCGTGTGTCATTATTTAAAAATAGCAGAAGGAGATGTTGGGTGAGTAACAAAGGTTGCCTGATGATGCAAACCAGTAGATGCTGCTGAATACTTCTGTATGCTTATGCTTGTGGTCTTTTTTTCTTTTCAGTAAAAAATGTGGCAACATGTTCATTTGTCAGAGAAATGTCTCTTGATCTTGCTAGCAGCAGCTAGAATAACATATGTACACATAGTAGTAAAGTAGGTGTGCTGTCTCTGCCTTCTCAGTCGTGTCCTTAACAACACATCGGTGGAAGCATGCTGGTATGCAAATGCATCACATTAATTGTCCTTGTAAGGAATAAGACTGATGTTCCACTAAATTGTTAGTCTCTGTTTTACTGTGATTAAACATAATGAATAGTCTCATAGTAGATTCTGTATGGGAATACTGCTACTTTGAACAGTTAGCCAACTCAAGTACCTGTGCAAATCCCTACTACTACTCACATACACACCCCCCCACACACACACATTTCCATAACAGCTCTCTCAGGCTGTTATCAATTTTTCTTCCTCCTGGTCTCTGTTACCATTTGACAGGTGGTACTGTCTGTCTGTGAGTAGAGTAATTAACGCTGATTAGAGGAGTTAACAAGCCTGTCACACATATAGCAGGAAGCGTGTGTCTCTGCGTTTGTGTGTGTGAGTGTGAAGTGTCATTTGTTTAATGGAGGCTGTGTGCAAATGGGGAATGTAACAGCTGGAGTATAGATGCTAGCAGTATTGGGGTGTATATGTGGGTATGGGAGAGATGTTTGTGGGGTATATACGTGTGTGTATGGGTCGCGTGTGTGTTGCAGGGGTTGATTCAGTTAAGTTAATTTTATATATCATTAATTGCATGTCTAACTGTACAGAAACTGAGAAACTATGCAATGAACTTCAATTGTTTAGTCATTATGTGCATTTCTGAGGCTGCCCCAGTTAGCAAACTGTTATGAAGTGACCTACAGTGTACATAGTAAACTGCAAACTTTTTAATGTGTGTAATATGTACATTTCTTTGATTTGATCCTTCAAACTACACATAGTAGCGCAGGACGATGCTCAGCTTAAACCCACTGTATGCTGATATGAAAGTGTACAGTGGGCCACTGGGAAGTGGTTGTGAGGCATTATAGATACAGACCTGGTAACCTGTATGTGTTTTGTGTATGCATCTTGACATCAAAGTACACTGCTATGATTACTCACTCTACACTATTCAAAATAGCTGATGATGCCCTTGAGTTCAATAGTACTTGGTAGTACTCAAATTCAAGAGCAAGAGGCAGCAACATCTAGCCTTCTGAAAAACAACAGAAGAGACCAATCACAGTGAGTATGCGGAACATTTAACGTCAATCATTTTAACAGACTGCAACTCAACAGCAGCACAAAATAGGCTGTATCCCTCTGGTTCCTTCCTCACTCATGTCTGGCTGGTTCCACAAGGGAAGGCGCTGCTTTTAATTCCTCCTTATCTCCGTAAACGCCTGGGGTGGATGTAGAAAGTTGAAATTGAGTGAACTTAATGCAGTCCTGCCAAGCTGGGGAAGATGTTTATTGTTTATAACATTTGTTTAATTCTATATTATTTGCCTTCACCTAAATAAACATAATAAACAATGATAAAGCTCTTCTCTGATGTTATCCATTTTTGCCGGTAATGCTATTACCATTCCAGTGTTCACACAGTTGACCACATACATGAGGTGCAGAATAACATGTGGCAGTAAAATAACTCATCCAGCAATGACACTAAAGCAGTATTTAGGATTTTTTGTTTAAAGGATATTATGCTAAATATTTTAATGCATTGTCAATGTATTGTCCAGTGTGTACCATAATACAATAGTGATTTATAGTGAATAGTGAAGCAGAAGAAGAGGCAAAAAGTATGGCGTGAGAGCAGAAACACATTCACAGAGAGAGCAGACATATCAGTTTTTACTATACAAATGTCAATATAATTTTTACCAACTTAGATTAGTGAATCAACAGCGCATACTCACTATTAAGTAGCTTTAAAACTCAATTCTTTAACTTTTTAAAGGCAACAACTGGTCTAAATTTAGGACTACAGACGCTAATGTTGGATGAAATGACCTTGCCCTCATTCTCGGCTCTAGTTCATCCCAAAGGTGTTTGATACGGTTTAGGTCAGGGCTCTGTGTGCGCCAGTTAAGTCTGGTTCTACACCAAACTCACCCAACCATGTCTTTATATACACCCATCGTCAAAAAATAGTTGCACAAATATCTGCACCAGAAAGAATCAACTAGCAGGGATAAACCTTGGTGGGTAATTTTGACATGACATGCAAGCGATTGAAGTTTCACGCTCGGCTGCACATGTGACGTAAGCAAAGATGGGCCTTATCGCTGTGCTCAACAGCCACTGTGGACATTCAGTGAGCAGTGACCCTCTTCATGAGTCGCTAGCAGACGACAGCAGGACTGTACCATGCTGAAATTCTGTGAGCTCTTTATAACAACCCTTTATTTGCAAACACCTGAAAAGACCGACTGCATGGCTAGGGGTTTGATTTCATACACCTGGGCTAATGAGACTGAATGAAACAGAGACTGTCTGTGGTGGTCCACCCTCATAAGTTTTGACTGTTTTTCACTGCTCTCATTTTTTACTGCAGCAAACATCTGATGCCATAATCCTAGTAACTAGGGTAAATATTAATAAGCTGCATGTAATAGCAATAACAATTACGGGTATATACACATCTATCGGGCTGGTTCAAATTTTCTTAGTAGACATGCTCTGAAACAGTGTTATGAATTGTTTCTCCTAAACTCTGCTCAGCAGAAATGCTGTGCTGTCCCTAAACATCTCGTTTCAGTTCATTGTAAGAAGGTCTGTGAGAAAATTAATATTTCCTTCTACACAAGACATAATACTCGATCAGCGAGGAGCAAAACAGACTAAACTTGTTAGCTATAACTGGTGAGTGATAAGCTTGTGACAAAACCTTTGGAAGGTCAACCATTGAAATGCTTTGTTGACCACTCTTGTTCAAGTTCATCACTTCTGTTTAACCTGGCGTTAAAGATCTTAATCACAGTACTAGTATTAGTACTAGTAGAATTAGTACTTTATCCTAAGATACATGCTTTTGTGAAGCAGTTCTCACGAATGTAGTGTCCCTGCACATGCTCGTTAACTAACACAGACTACTGTTGATGAATTGCCGGCAGGGGTTTACAGAACTGTGCAGTTGTACAGCCAAGGTAGACAGCATATCCACATATCGAACCACCTTGTCTGCACGCATAAGCGCTAGCTAGCGTATATCCCTCCCATCCTGAGGTAGGGCAGAGAGCATAGCCTGTGCTTCATAATAAAATGTCAAGTTTGATCTGTTTGTGATGCTTTTGTGCAGTTGCGTATTGAACCTCTACCTGTTCAAGAAACTAGCCTACTGCTTGACAGGTGTCAGAATAAATCCACAAGTGAGAGTGCAGTACTAACTGTAAGGTGTTTTCTGTCTGTAAAAGAAGCTTAGCTGGTGTTTTAGATATGACTGGTTGTTGCTGCCTCCAACTGTACCATCTTTGAAGCCAACATTAACCCTTAGAAGCAAACATATGTGAATGTAATTTATCTATTTTTTATTAACATATTTATTGTCATATATGTTTATATATTTTACACTTATGTACATTCTTATGTCTGCAATAATAATACAGATGGGCCCGGGGGCGCTGTTGAAAATTGATGGTCCTTCATAGCCTAGAAACAATAACTATACCCATAATTACACACACAAAAAAAACACAATATTAAAACTACACTATGCTGTAGATTATTTGTTAATATCAAAACTTGGCCATTCTTTGGTGGAAAGACTGAATTATTACTCAAGGTCATATGCACAACAGTATATTTTCTATTGTACTTGAAACAACATATAACATGCGTACATATATATGAAAAATTTCCTCTTCTGCTTCCATTAAGCTACAGATAAGAAATAACTAATATGACATAATCATATTTTGCTGTCACCAGTTAAAGTTCAAATTCTAGCCACATACATCTGGATTATGTCCTGTAGTAACTGCTATCAGTCCTACAGACTTCTTAGGATATGATATTTGGCCGGGACCAGGTCAGAGAAATGGAACACTTTAGCAATCTGGTTGTGGTAGTGGGTAGGGACCTGAGAACCTGCAGGCTACCTATTGCCCCAAATTAGACTGTTTCACTCTAAAATTACTCTGCGCATTCGAGTTCTGATGAAGACTTTTGGAGACACATTTTCTGATTAGCCTGTAAAACAAACCCATAAATGCCTGTTGTTTTAACTACAAATGCCTTAAATCAATCAGTAAGCTAACAAAACAATGATCTGCATCTTTCGTTTGTTTAACATCTTTCTAACAAGCCAGTCAAATGAAAATATTAGGCAGCCATGATAATTATTTGTTAAAACACCAGATATTTTTTTTACAGCACAGAAAAATTAGATAAGATCATAAAACAATTTCCACCCTTGACTCTTGCACCAAACACAAGCTCTAGAGGTCCACAGCACTACACTGTGTTCTTCCTCCTCTAACACACCTAATTTACCCCATGAAGGGCTTCTCTGATGAGCTGAATTAGGTGTGTTCAATTGAGGAAAACGTTATGCTGTGCCACGCTGTGAGGTCCAGGAGTGGAGATTAGCATCTCATGCTGTAAGTTATTTATGCTTCTCCTCATAGACCACTTAGCAGAGCTGACAGAATTACAATCAGCATGATGATAATTGGGCTACGGCACAAACAATGGTGACTTCAATCAGTCAAATTATTTACAGTGGAAATGATAAAAAGAGCCAAGCGCTGTTGATTTAATATGACGAGTAGACACTAAGTGCTTTTAAGAAGATGAGGAGTAATTTCCCTTGTTCTATTAAGACTGCAACCTGAACTCATCAGAGCCTGTGGATGCCTGATGTTTTGTGGAAATGGGGGAAGCAAAGTTATGGAAGGCATCAGCACTTGCAGTAGAAGTTAAGCCAAAGTCCTTCTAAGAAAGTCATGATAAAACCAGGGGCTGTATTACAGAACTATGCTAAAGACATAATTAAACTCTGGCAGGTCAAAATAAGATTTTTGACAAATTTGTATCACAATAGCAAACCACATCCTACTATAGGATTTTTGTCTTATGTAAAATCTTAAGCTACTCAATCAACTGTCATGCCAGTTAGCAATCAAATGACCAGATGTGCATAGCTGAAATATAATCACAATTATGTAAAAAATGTAATTTAGGGAGCCAGATATCTCTTATTATAGAATTTATACCAAAAAGGGCAAAACAAAGGCATATCTGCTCCCTGGTTTCAGTTTCTGTTTCCCAAATGGTTTAGCCATGCATGCTAAACCATTGCACATGCAGCTCTGTATCCTTTTTATTGGCCACCATCACTGTAAAATTGTATTTGATTGAGTTTGCATCAACATTAACTCAGTAAGGTAATATAAGAGGGAAGGTTGTGTCTGCAGTGTCTGGGATTTTTAAACGCTGTTCTAAAAAAATGGCTGCACCTTTTTTCAATCGAGGTAAATGTAGCATCATTGTTCTAGTTGTAGTAAACTATGGTGCCTGTGTCTCTAGTTCTATCTAAAGTTAGGGCATCCTAAAGTTTTTGCATAGTCTAGTCTAATTAGGGTGTTTCTGTAATACATCAAATCACAGAATGTGACATCTGTACTAATACATCATGGTACAGAAAGAACGTACTTTGTTTGGACAGCAATGAATACAGGGTGACTTTTGCACTGTTCTGTAAATCCTCCACAGTTAGTTCAATCAGGTTTAACCATGGTCCATGTGTGGCCATGTCTACCCTGTGCCAATGTACCCAAGAACTCTTCAGCCAAAGGCCACATATGCCAAAGCTTCATTTCTGTTTTATAAATGAAGTTGAAACCGTATTTGGATCTGAGCAATTAATCACTTTGCAGTAATAGGCTGTTTACTGCAGAGACAACCGAAATTAAGCCTGTCATGCAACGGATGAGTGGAGTTTCTATTAAATATGAGCTCGGAGATGTGACGTGCGGCCTAAACTTAGATCAACTGCTGTGCAGTTTACAAAGTGGTGAGTGCAAAACTGGTGCTCACATATAATTCCACAGTATGATATATAGTCCTTGCGGTTTTCTATATTTATTTCAAACCGTCCACTGGGGATCGCATAAGGTTGATTCGCCTTGGGCACTGCAACTACCTTGAGACCGCCCTGCCTAGCACCGCTTCAGAGCTGTACTGCACAAACCGAACCTTTTTGGCAGATCGTTTTTCTGCTCATAAGGTGAACTGGAGAAATGAGTGAACAGAAATGAATTATTCCCAAAAACACAACATTAATAAATAATGCATTACCTTCTGTAGTAATTCTCAACCTTGCCTCCAAGACCCCACGGCATCTAATAAAATATTCTAGCACTCTCACAAATGATGCCATTCTAAATATTTTTGCCTACTACAGTGACAACAAAAAGTGCTTGTTTTGCATTCGCCAAGACTTCTAATGACTTGAAGCTGTAACATTTGGCCAGGCAACTACAGTGCTTATGTATTACACTACATTATGTTTATAATGTTATGAAATAATGAGTTATTGTATAATAATGTGATGTCTGTATTAGTCATCTGTTTTTTAATCCTCATCCAGCCTTGTTTTGTTGTGCTTTATATGTTTAGGCGGTTTTATATATTTATATAAAAGTTGCTTGCATGTGCATCCTGGCCCACCTCACCCAGCATACCATTAATCAAATGCAGGACAGCTAAGATCTAAACATTTGGTACAGCAGTTATTTAGAGCCAGATTTAGCAGAAATGTTGTACTCTGACTGTAGCATCCTTTTTACATTGACCAAAAAAACTAATGTCAGGTTAATTAGAAGGTAGAGCAATGCTCCATTCAACAATGGAGGCAAATAAAAACCATCATAAGTCTTATTATTAGTAGCTAGCAGACTTTTTAGGAAACTAAACGAGCAGTTGAAAGAGCCAGTGAACCAAGCCAGTGGACCTGACTTTCTAAATAGAGACAGAATTCTGATTTCTAATGTTTATTGATCATCGCAACGATCATCGCAATTACCATTAGATGGCATTTTAGAGGTACTGGTTTGAGTACTGGGCTGCAACCATGCAGCAGTGAGTGGGTGGACTTGAATTTTATTGTAATAAGGGTTAGGCTATATTCATTCATTCATTCAAGCACCCTGTGCAGGCCTGAATCACAGACATACACATTTACACACACACTTACATCTAGGGGCAATTTAGCATCTCCAGTTCACCTGATTGCACTTTGGACTAGACTATAAGGAAACTGGAGCACATGGTTTGTCTTTTTTTCTTGCTGTGAGTTGACGGCTTAAAAAAAGCATAATTCAGTTCAACACAAGACAGCAACTGAACAAAGTAAACAAGCATAGTTCGTTTTGTTGATTAGTGAAAAAGGCTTTGACTTACTCAACCCTATGCTCACTTCCTTACACATACTTCTTTATGCTTGTTTATGCTGCTTTAGCATACCAGCGTCCAAAACATAATAGCATTGAACTGGCATGGGTTGCCGACTGGCACTAAGGGAATTACAATTAGCCTAATAGATTATTGCCTTCGGAGATTACCCCGTGTGTTTGATTCATTAAAATGGTCGGACTGTGATGATGCTTGTGTTACATGGGAATGAGTTGGGCCTGTGGTTGCTCTTGTTTGTCTGTGTTGCAGAGGTATGTGATGTGTGTTAAAACTAATAAAACATTGATCACAAATCACAGCAGCTTTCAGACCAGCATATTAGCATTCAGAGCACAACGTATGCTGGCTTTGCTGGTAACCAGGGATGCTGCTCTGTGCTAAACATAAGACTAAGAATGGCTGAAGAGGTTGATTTGGCCAGTTGGCACTGGGCACAGCAGACTTAGCACAGAGAAAGAAAAGAAAGGGAATGCGTACTGTGATTGCCTTTGAGTGTGCTGCCAATTGTTAGACTACTTTGCTGGTTTTATGATCCTTCACTGTTCAAAAGCTAGCAATTTAATTGGGTCCCTCTGAAACCAATGTAATTACTAAATCATGCCCTTTAGACAATTAACACACCTGATCCGAGTGTTCCAAAATTAGCAACAGCAAGAGAGATTTTAGCATTCAAGGTGATGCCAGCTTCTAATCACTGTGATCACCACGGTGCCTACAATGTGGATCACTACAGGGCAAACTAAACACATATTCCAGTAACACTGTGAAGAAGTGCTATGTTAAAGAGCCTTAACAAACATTCCCTATGCAAATTCTGCAGTGCTAGCTACGTCAGTCACACATTAGTTTGTTTATACATTCATTCATCTTCTAAGCTGCTTACCCCTCTGGATCACTGGGGGGTGCTGGAGTCTATTGTAGCATTCAATGGGTGCAGGGCAGGAAAAAGGCCGGACAGGCTGCCACACCACTGCAGGGGAGATTTAGAACAGTAACCAGTAAACACTTATTTATGATTATCATGATTTTAATGGAGAAAACTGTTAGCAAGCCAACAAACTCACTAGCTAACCATAAAATTAATAAAGAAGTGCTTCAAAGGAAATGCTTAACCGATGTGAACAACTAAAATAGTACTAGTAAAGGCTCAAGTTAGATCACTGGTTCAGGTTAACTGCCCTGCATTTATGCAACCTCAGCTTAGTACCACTGACGTTATCAGAAAGGTTAATGTATTTCTATCTCCTGTTACGTAACTTTGATGGTAAAACCTCAGAACACAGCCTCGTTATAGTCTGCACCTTTTTGGCCAATTAGTAGTCTCAGGTGCCCTTTGAAGTGAGCCAATCTCAGACCAAATCTTTTTATCTAAAATGCTGTAAGATCGTTCAGAACACAAATTATGCATATTACAATTCAGGAGATGGGCTTAACCTTTTTAATATAATGTAGATAACCCAATATGATCAAAAAGGGCAGGGGGGAAAAATCCACATCAGATTCCACTCTTGGTCTAGAATAAATCATGCTTTGACTGATTTTCCCAAGTGTGTTAAATATAAAACCTACATCCATGTCAGCTCCACTGAAAGCAGCTATTACTATTGCCTAATTAGAGGCGAGTAAGTATTCTTAGTGTAAGACAGTATTCTTAATTACGACTGAATTATCAGAGATGAAGTGGACCAGCAGTAGATCTGACTCAGGTGGTACGAATTACTGAATTTGGTTCCTTTAATGAGAAAGCACTGATTTGAACCGCACCTAGATGTAGGCAATATGGCAATATCATGCTTTTCTGAGCATCACAGGTTTTGCAAACATGGCCAGAATAAACGTATAGGCTACAGTATGGAATCTCAGGGATACATATTTTATAATAATAATAATAATACTAGTAATAATAATAATAATGAAAGCAGTAAATATATTTATATATAATCCAGTTTGCTTTACACACAAGTGATGAAGCTTAACAGTAATAGAAGAAAGTGCATGTAAAGATGTAGAATTTTTGATTGAAATCTGAGTTGAAGGCGTAGTTTCAGATGTTCCTTAGAAGTGTGCACTGAGCTTGACTGAGTTGGACTTTTAGGCTTCCACAGCTGAGTTGGACTTCCAGCTGTGGAAGCCTAAAAGTCCAACTCAGTCAAGCATAATAACTGAAAGACTCCTCTCTACATCTTCTGTATTTTTCTGAAGGTATTAAGGGGTATGAATCTTTAACATGCTAACTTGTTCAGCTGTTACATCTCCTGTATTCATGTCATCTTGATGGAGATGGAGGTTTAGGGGTGAGGTTGGAGAGTTTAGTATTATTCGTTTAGTTCTGTGCTATATTTTTTCATTATGCAGGGTTGCCACTTCTCACACTTTTAGGTCTTTTCTCAAGCTGTCACGCTGTGCAAGGAAATCTCAAGCTGATGAACAGCCGGTATTTTAATTCTTTCTCTGAGATATCTGATTGAGTAGCACTGTTGCCTACTGAGAAGACAATGGGCCTCATTCACTAATATCTTTTGTCTTTTTTTTGCCTTTTAAATTTGTTCTTGAGGAGAGTCCCAAGAAAAAGTCCACATCAGATTCATGATTCTAACCTGCAGAATGGCTCACACCTTTGCATTTTGAATGTGTCTAGATTCTGTTCTTACCTAAGGACAAATCCCAGATAAAACCTGAAAACTGCCTTCATAAAGAAATGTCTCCATAAGAGTGGTTACTGAAAGAGGCCCACTCACTGTGTGTCCAAGGAGCACAAGTTCCTCAGTTAAGATATTTATTGGGCTTGCTGGGTGGAAGACAGCCTGGCAGTCGAGTACAGGGCTCAGTTCAGATGTACATGCTGTTTTCTGTTTGGTTTAACTTCTCCTTTACATTGTCTATCAAAGCTGGACTAAGTTACCCCCCTTGTGTATACCTGGTACATGTCTCCTAACAAAGGATATTTATTTTTAGTTATTTATGTTGCAATGCATTTTTATAGTGAACTGTTGGACAAAAAAGTGTGGAATGAAGAAAATGGAGAGAGAATTGTGAGCAGTAAACAAGCTGGTTATTTCACAATTAATTACATCACAATACATTATGTTCTTTAAATGTTACATGCGCCCTGTGATGGACTGGCGGCCTGTTTGGGGTGTTTCCTGCCTTCTTCCCAGTGAATGCTGGGATAGGCTCCAGCATCGCTCCAAGACCCAGAAGGATAAGTGGCTTAGAAGATGAATGAATTAATAAATAAATATTACCTGCCTGACCTTGTAACACTAGCAGTGTAACTAGTGCCCAGCAATATATAGAGCCATATACAGCACATTCTGCATCAATCTGAAGAACCATTTCACCATGCTGATAACATTGAGTATTCATAGTTGCATATAGAAAGTCTTCGCTGAAGACTATTGAGAAATGGAGTTCCTCCCTTATTGTTGGATCCACTGTGATATATTACATGTTAGTGCACAAGTTCTTTCACAGTGCAGTTCGGTGAAAGCTTATTACTGATTTGTCAGAGTAATGAGAAAACATGACTGATGTGTGATTTTTATTATTTGATTTATGTTCTTTCTTGTTTATAAGGTAGTGTGTAAGACAAACCGAACACATATTCATATACATGTATCATTTCTATTGTAGCGTCCACTCCACAATTCGCTGTTTTTTATTACAGGCTGTATGGGCCATAGCCATGCCAATCACAGGACTTCAGGCTAACACCTAGCTGTACCTAAGCTCTGATCAGTAATCCTTCACATCTGGGATCATGCCAACCAGTGCTTCGTGTTGTACAGGTGTACAACATGTCAGGGGTCTTTAACATAAAAGTCTTTCTTCAACACTTACACATGTGGAACATCTATAAACACACCGGACTATGTACCATGTACAGGCCAAATACATGCTACAAGACTGTCGAGAAGTCATGTGATGGAGAATAGAGAACAGCAGACTGAACGGCAGGAATACCAAGGTTTTTGCCTTGGCCTTGACCCTTCATGACGACACTCTCCTGTAAATTATCTTCCTGCTCTTTTTATGGCTCTGCTGCTTATATTTTATAGTCTGTGTAGAGCTTCAGACATTCATTTTGTCCAGCGTGGGTGCCAGCAGGTAACTATCTAAGTGTATGTTAATAAGTTGTATATTCAGAATGACACATTTAATTAAAGGTCACTTTGGGTTTGCAGGTATTTAGTTTAAAGCTGAATACTAATGCTAACTTCTTGGTGAAAGCACACCGCCGGAGGTTCCCTTCAGGGCGTGGGCAGACAGCAGTGCGCCAGACGAGGATTCACTAGCAACTCCTACACAGAGAGGGAGAAAGGGAGAGAGAGAGAGATTTCACAAGAGGGATTTTATGCTAATCAACTAATGTAGGATTTCTCTGGGCTCCCTACAGTTTTCCCTTTGGTGCGCTTCGGTTCCTTTTCCTTTTTTGTCTTCTCTTGTCACCACGGCCTCAATAAAGCTGTAAATGGTATGCTATGATATGCTGCGTTCCTAAATTAGCACTGCCTTTGCACAGGTAACCCAAAGTCCTGTACGCATCACACATCAAGCTTAACATCTGCTGGTCTGCCTTCCTTCATAATGCAACAGTGGAGCACATGAGTACAGGAGGAGATTACCTAACCTATGCAGCTTGTAAGCTGATGCTGCTCAACCTATAAGTTCATGATCGCTCACTGGCCACTTTATTAGATACTTTGTACTTACCATACAGGGGTACAGTGTAGTTCTTTAATAGTCCATCTATTTCTGCATACTTTGTTAACCCCCATTACCCTGTTCTTCAATGGTCAGGACCACAACAGGCTCAACACAGTGTGTTGGGTGGTGGTTCATTCTCAGAACTGCAGTGACACTGAGATTGCAGTTGTGTGTTAGCATAGGTGTCAACTAGACTAGTTTTTGTAATCGTATACAGTTTGCAAAGTTGTAAAGCTCAGATGACTTGCTGGAGGGACAAACTTTTTTCTCAGCTGCCTAAAAGGCCTTCTTGATGTTCCAGGCCTCTTTGTTACAAGGTGACCTCATTTCATAACACCATCCTACATACCCACCTACCAGCAGGCTTGGCGTACCTTTACACAACATACAGAGAGCTAAAACAGTAAAAACTTACCACTCTGATTAGCTTGTGGATGTACATTAAGTCTGACATCATGTTTTACCATTTAGGGCTTAAAGCGATACAGCAGAACCAACACCATTGTAAGAACAGCCACAGCAGTGTGGGCCACTCTAGAGGTTAACCAGTCAGAACAGAGTGGGTGGGCTAACTACTCAGAACACACTGGGGTCATCAGTAGATGGAGCTTAAAGACACTGGATCTCTAACAAAGCATTTCAGACAAACAGCAAATAGCCTACAGGTGTACAGTCTGAGAACAACTCAGCATTTTGGGAAAAGTGAAGCATGTCAATCTATTCTATGAGCACATACGTCACAGTCTATGAAACATGTGTTCACAATGACCTTAAAATATCAGTTAGCTAGACAGCTTCCATTCCTAATGTTAAAAAAAACAATAATGATTAACCATAAACTAGAAATGAAAAATATTGTATCTACGGCTCTGTCTGTTTAACAAGGCATTGAAGCTGCAGAGTAGTTTTTTCTATTTCCCCACACAATCAACTCTGTCTCTTCATTGTTCCCCGCCATCACTGCAAGAGCTTATTTGATGAGTTTTTGTGAACAATAACGCACAAAGCTGATGAATGGGATTGATGGAGTTCGTGTTTGCAGTATCTGGGCTTTTTGAAAAATCCAAGAAAGACAATGCTGGTTTAAGCTGGTTATGCTGGTCTAGTGCTGGACTGGTGCTTATTAAACTGGTCCTTCAGCATGGTCATGATGACTGACCAGCATACCAGCTACGACCTGCCTCCCACACAGTTAAATAAATATGCAAACAGAGAGTTACTGACAGCCTCATCTGTAAAGTGAAGCCAAGAGGCAAATTCATCTTTGCAGATTTTGAAGTATGTTTCACACTTCCACTAGTCTGTCCTATTGGGACCGCAGGGACTAAAATCCCTCAAACAGTGATCTGATTATTACATCACATTTTGAAGTGAGTGACACTCTGATGTCTTGGCTCCTTTCTTACATGAGGTGACATCTGTTCTGTTCGTGTACAGTGTACAGTGTAGATCATTGTTTATTCTAGAAGTGCCAAAAAAGGGCAAACGTCAAAAAGAAAGTCACTGATGTTTATGGGGAACCTGCGTTTGACTATTAGACTAATACATACATACAGTTGTATGCAAAAGTTTAGACAGAGAAATACATGGAAAATGTGGCCTATGTAATATTATACTTTTGTTTTCAGGAACATGGCATGTGTCCACTCACTGTCCACTCTGTTAGGCACGCCTACCTTTCTGCTCCACCATTTAGATGTAAAGTCAGAGATTATAGCTGATCTGCTGCTGCAGAGTCTGTGTTGATCATCCTCTAGTCCTTCTTCGATGGTCACAGGGCGCTCCCCACAGCATGCTGTTGGCTGGATAGTTTTGGTTGATGGACTATTCCCAGTATACCAGTGGCACTGAAGTGTTTAAAACTGATCCACTTACACCAGCCCAACACACACTAACACACCACCACCACATCTGTGTCACTGGCAGTGCTGAGAATGATCCACCACCCAGATGATACCTACTCTGTGGTGGTTCTGTGTGGGTCCTGATTATTATTCTGGAAATGACTAGCAAATTATATAGAGAAGCAGATGGTCGACAAGCTGCCATCGGAGAACTACTAAGTACATGTAGACATGTATTAATCTAACTTTTATTTGAAGTGATACAGGGATTTAAGACCTAATTCTAAAATATAAATATTTATTTCAAATATATGGCTGCTGCAGTTGGTGGCATATCTTCATTTAATACCTTGTTCAGCTTCCCTTTGCAAGTGTATCAGCTCTGAGTCATCTGCTTTAATGTTTAATGAGATTGGAGAAGACATCACCACCACGTCCTTCATGCAGGGTCTCTCCAGATCCTTCAGATTACAAGGCCCATGCATGGGGACTGGGATATTGATGGGACAACTTCAATTCTGTGGTTATTGATATAGTTTTGTGTTGATCTTGATGTGTTCTTTGGATCATTGTGGCTCCTTGTGGCAGTCAGTGTTTAAATTAATATCTGCTGTTACTTGATGTAGTCCATGAGACCACAACAAGTTGTCCAACAGGGCCTACTGAGTAATTTCAACACATCACCATCCTACAGTGGGGACTCTTGTGCATGGCTGTCTACATACCTAGCGAAGGTACAGTAACAGTAATATCTGGCACACTGTAGGTGTGTTTGTTTGTTGGTCTTTGACAGCATAGGCTTTCCTCTGCCAAACAGCCTGTGGTTATGTGGGTGGCATGTGATGTGTGGTTTGGGAGATATTCTGGCCCCAAGGCTTGTCTAATGCTTGCAGTTCTACAGCTGTGATCCTTCGATACATTGATCACCCAAACCATCCTCCTTACTGTGCATGGGGTAAACTTCCACATTTGTGGAAGTGGATATGGGCATTTTTAACTGTTCAGCCATTTCCTCCTTTGTGCAGCTCAACAGCCTTTTGAGGCACATCACTGCCGTATTCGCTGGTCTTTCTCCTAGTGATGGGTGACTAAGAGGATTTTGGGCTGTGTGTCACCTCATATTTATACCCAACTGAAACACAAAATAAAGACTGACCATTTAAAGGAACCAATGACCTTTAACCATAATACATAAATGAGAATAAACCTCAGTTCAGTTTTACTCATAAGAATGTCTAGGGAGAATTGCAAGATTTAGTACTCTTCAGTTATTGTATGCACTTCATATGAAAGATTAAAAGCATCAGCAGTGCTTTTTACAGCTCGTTATTCTCATGTTTACCAGAGGTGCCCGTGTTCGTGAAAGGCACTATATGCTAAGCAGAGCTGATAAGATGGGCAGTGAGTGTAGATACAAAGTGTCTGTACCTAATGTAGTGGCCAGCATGTGTACACGACAGTTTAAAAATCAAATACAGGAAAGCTCTCATCTTCCTAATCCTAATCCCTTTCTGTAGCATCTGTAGTCTTCTGGTCGCAGACCATGGGCCAAGATTTTGATTGTGTTTCCCTGCACTTAGAAAAGAACAGAACACCTGTACATGGCCAGCAGCTGACCTTTACCCCTATTATAAATGTGCTTTAAGGAAACAGCATTTTTGTTCCTTTTTTAAACTCTAGGAAATACATCAACATTACTGTCTGTGGTGATCACATGATTGCTACAGATGAAGCAGATGGAGATTATGTTGAAAAACGGCAGATTATTCCTTTTAATGTCAGTTTGAGAAATAACCCAATCTATTCAAGTTCCTTCATGCATAAGCTATGTTGTCATATTAATAAGAGTTATTCAGTAATAACTTACGCAGTTAAGATTGATCAAATCAATATAAACTATACAGTAATGAGGTTATTGTGTCACATAATTAAGTGTAATCATCTACAGTACCAGTCAAAAGTTTAGACACCCCATACTAAATGGGTGTTATCTTGAAGAGTCAGGCTTACGGTTAGCAGCTCCCACTGGAAAAAGAAATATTGTGTTTTACTGCATGTAGTCCTGATTTATTCCAATATTATTTTTGTGCCACATTGCCCTAATATATTCCAAATAAAAAACTATTTTTTCTGCACAATTTAAAAGCTTTCAATAATTGAATAATTATAATGGACAGAACAATAGAATGGGCCAAAATTGAGAAGAATTATTATATTTATAACATACATTGCAAGTTACGAAAGCCTCTATCCTCCTATAAAGTTCCATTTTGGAGGTTTTGGAGGTAGACGGCATAATTCCATGAGTTCTATTTGGCAGTTTGATGTCTTCACTTTTATTATAAAGCAAAGCATTAAGGAAACCTTCTGAGTGTCTAAACTTTTGACTAGTATTGCATTTACAGCAATGTGGGGTAAAATCTACTATAAATAGCTTTTTGTCTGTCCAAGATTTGGTCAATGCTTACTTTACATCTTCATTATTCTGCATATGAAATGACTCCTTAAAGCCACAGAGCTGCTGTTTAGTATTAGCATCATATTTTAATAATAGTATACATGTACCTGCAACAAAATTGCTTTGCATATACTGTCCTGAGCTGAGAGAGTAAAAGAGAGAACCCGACAGGGAAGTTAATCAGTGTGTTATGGTACACTGGTTGCATCTGTGTTCAGATCTTTTCGGGTCTAACCTTCCGTTCCACTCTTGTACTGTGCATGCGTGTGTGGCGTGCTGGCGTGTGTAGAGTGTAAATAATTGCTCTGCTGCTCTGGTTGGCTGCAGCGGCTTTGGGGTATTTGAACAAACAGTTATTTTAAAAAGGTGGCTATTTTTACAGGGGAATCAAATATTCATTGAGTGTAGACCTGCAGTGACTCATCTGTGAGCATGTTTGAGGATTCCTTGTGCATCACCATCACTTTATATAAAGTTCTTTGTGTGACACTAGCTACTGCACATAACACTGACCTGTGTGTGAGTGTGAGAATGTGGGAATGTGTGGACACAAAATAACACTGCTCTACAAGTCAAGGCTGTTTCCTGCTGTAATAGCAGGAAGCCGTTGCTGTAATAGAAATATATATTCTGTGTTATACGGAGTAATAATGTAATTTCTTTCTCATTTTTAAAGTCTTTTACATCTGAATTAAAGCACAATGTTAGAAAAGAAAGGCGCTGCACTGGGTGGTGCAGAATGGCCTGGGTTGAAACCAGTGCTGGGGTGTCCAGGGTCCCTTCTGTGGAGTTTGCATGCTCTCCCAGTGTCTGTGTGGGTTTCCTCCAAGTGCTCCGGTTTTCTCCCACAGCGTAAAGACATGCTGCCAGGAAAATTGGAGATGGTAAATTACCCCCTACCAGTTAGTGTGTGTGAGCAAATGTGGATAGGCTCCAGAGCCCCTGTGACCCAGAATGATAAGCATCGCATGTAAGCTATATGATTTGGTTGTGTGGTATGATTCTGGATTAGGGTCCCAAATTGTTTAGAACCAGCTCCCCCTATTAGAGTGTCTGTGTGTTATTGAAGGCAGGGCTAGTTTAAACGACTGGTGCTCTTCTACATCATTAGAATGCAGAAATGTGTCTTTCTCTCTACGTGTCAGTCTCTCTCTCTCTCTCTCTCTCTCTCTCTCTCTCTCTCTCTCTCTCTCTCTCTGTCTCTCTCTCTCTCTATCTGAATAAATGTGGAGAGTTTTGTGAAAGCTAACACCCCACTGTGTCAGACTTCCTAGCAGAGCAGCACTGTACACTTCAAAGCCTACACACACACACTGGTCTTTCAACATACACAAGTAGGTCTGCTATAATATGGCTGCTGAGCTCCAGCCAAATAAAGCTCCCCTGTGTACCCACACACACACGTGCATGTACTGTCTGCATTGCAGCAGAGTGTACCTGCAGTTATGTAATGTTTGTTTTATGAAGTGTATGTGTGATTATGTAATTTTGTTTTATTAATGCCCAGCTCTACTCCAGTCTAATTTCTGCTGATATATATCCCAGTTTACACCAGGTTACATGTGTGTGTGTGTGTGTGTAATTGTGTGTGTGAGTGTGTGTGTGTTAGTGTAAGTGTGTGTGCTTGTGTTAGCCTGGGGCTCCACTTCTTTTCCAAGTAGTCGGCCAGGTGCAAAATCCTCAAAGTACTGACAAATCCAAACTCAAAGCCCGTAGAAGCAGATGATTGAATTGTCAGAGTCAAAATGAAACTCAGTGGTTTTTGATATGGTGCTTGACTCCATGCATGGTGAAGTTGTTTGTCACTGTAGCACAGAAAGCTTCAGAAACATAGGACTTTTGCTATGGATTATATTAGCAGCAGAGTAATGTAGCAATTGATTTGATAATTGGTCAAGGGTTTTGTAACAAGGTCTCTATGACTTATTCTATCTCCAGACTTCTTGTCTTTGGAGATTGCATGGCAGTATGTTTTTTTTTTCCCCGCATATGTTAGCAATGATTAGAGCTAGTTAGAAAGGATGTCCTCATACTTTAAGTGTTCGTACTATAATGTGCACCTATTAATTGTCAATTTATTTCGTGTTTGTACTTCCAAACTTCACCTCAAGCAAGCCTGGTATTATTTGCAGTTATCTTCCAGTACCTGGTTTGGCTAGTCAAGTGCTTCATTAAGGTAAAGCACTGTGAGAAAGACTGGTAACAAAATGGCCAATAATGCTGCTGATTAACTGCTGAGTAATTACTGCTCATCTAAGATATAAAAGGAAATGAATAGATTAATCAAGTTTTATCGAGTAATTGTGACCTACAGAAATGTCATATTTTACTCATTAAAACTCAAGTAATGATTAATCTGCTTTATGGATTCTGTGGTCAGATATGTATACTATGCTGTTTGACGTACACCTATTACAGGGACTTTTAGAACAGTGTGGAAAATGCTGATTGTAAAATTCCAAAGCAGCAACTCTCTGGAACCATGCTGTCCACAGCTTGCTCCTTTGGTTCTGCACAGGAGCTGTAGGATTCATGTAGCTCCAAAGTAGTGAAAGTCTCTGTCATCCAGCAAATTATTGCTTGTATTGCTTTTGCTTCTTCTGTTGCTGAAGGTAGCAAACTTTAGACACCCTGCATGTTTCGACTACATTTTGGGGTAAGGGAGAAGTTCAAGTTCAGGGGAAATTCACAGGACTTGTAGGAATGTTGTTGTAGTATTAAAACAAACCATCATATGTGTATGTCTGCTAATGCTAACATTAGCAGTGCAACTGTACAGTCTTTGGCCAAATTCCATTTACACTTTCCACTGACTAGATTAGATTTAAAATGACTTTACTGCAAAAACATTCTGTTACTGCCAGCGAATTATGCACCATCAAATATCATCAGAATCCATTTAAAACAGGCAGAGGGATCGACGCCCTCAGCGGAGGAGAAGGCACTATCCTGCAGTTGCTGTGTTTTCTGCAGTGGTCAGCAACACCACTGTCCAAAGGACTGTTTGGACACAACAAAGACGTTTAGTACTTAGAGCTTATGGCCATTTTACAGTGACTTTGTGTTTTCTCATAGACATTGGTACAACTCAGTGTGTAAATATTAAACATAACTAGCATTAACATATTGATAGTAACAGCATAAATCCAGAGATGAAAGGAAGGACAGCAATGTCTTTTTAAATAGCCTTTCATCTCCCTCACATCCTGTTTCAAGTACTTGTTAGGTTTCATCCAACAGCTCATTAAGCTGAATATTCTGTAAAAGAGAAAGTATTGCAAAATGACTTTGTTTCTCTTTATAAAAAGACAAAAGGCTAATTTCATATGCAAACTCAAAAAAAGAAAAGCAAGGGCCTTCTTTTTTTGTATGTTGTAATGTTTGCTTTATTGTAATATATTATTGATCTGCTCAGTGTGTGAAATATGTTAGCTTGTTTTAAATGTTGTATTACATCTGTTTTGGGCTTCAGCTTATTTTTGCCCTGATGCTTACATGATTTGAGTATGTGCTTGTAGTGCAGCCTTCATTTATAATTGTAGACTACAGATTGTCTACACTTTCAACATTCTGAGCAAAGCCATGACATGGCAATTTGGTGGCCATTTCTATCCAGACTGACTATTTCACAGAACGTACCTACAGTGATCATTTCCAGATCCTTGCTAATAAGAGAGTAATGTTTATATATTAACCTGACAGGTGTCTATTTTCCTTCTTTGAAGTGCGTATCTCTTAAAAATGTAAGCTGTTTGTCACACATGTGAAATCACCTTGCTTAATGCCAGTAGTGGACAAATTACAAAACCTCTGTACTTGAGTAAAAATAGAAGTATTCTACTTCTAAAGGTATGTGCTTTAAAATGCTTAAATATAAAATGTAAATGTGTTGTGTGTTATTACACTTATCATACACTTAGGTGCATTAGGTGCATCATATTATTGCATTTCTTTCTAATTGAATACAAATGTTTTCTTAACAAATGATAAGATCAACAGAACAACTGGAGTGAAAGGTGGAATTTCAGAATGTCTTAGCATTCAGTACCTTTTGCTTTAATGACAGCATGTACTCCAATTGGCGTAGACTCTGTAAGATTGTGGAAAAGCCTTTGGTCAGTAGATTAGATCCTCCTAAGAATCTTAACATGGTCATTGTCCCAGAGTTTCAGTGTTTAAATTTCAGTAGTAACCTGAAAATTCTGAATATGTAATTTATGTTAATTATCATTACTTTATTTTCCTTTTTTTTGAAGACTCCTACTAGTGTTGGGTGGTATAACAGGAATGAGATATTTAAAATTCATAATGTTTTTTTTTTGGTGGTATCTTTTAAAAGGTGGCATATCAGTAATGTTTGGAGTTGTTTTTAAGACATAGCAAATGGATAATGCGTCTATCATGATTGTCCATGCCCTTACTTAACACTAAGGTTTAGATCAAGCCAATCAAGGGCTTCTGAAGATGTTCATTAACTGAAGCAGCAGGTTGGGCCTAGTCTCTGTAGGAAGGTATATCTCCAGGGCCAGGACTGGTGACCACTACCTTAGGTCATCTTTATACTGATGAAACATTATGTTTTTAACTTGTGATGGTGGTCTCTTTCAGAGAAATGTCCCCTTTCTAAGTCTGAACATGATGTAAATCATATACTGTACCCTTCATATCCTCCAGATCCTAACCCAAATAAAAACCTATGAAACACAGTGAACAGATCACCATGTTAGACAATGCTTCTCACCAACATTATCACCATGAACTGAGGGAATATCTTCTGACAGAGTTGTATCCCTCCAATACAGTTCCAGAAATTTGTAGAATCTTCAGAATGGTGCATTAAAGCTGTTTTAGTTCCTGGTGGCCTTAAACCTGACTAAGATGCCGCATATGTTACCCTTCTAAGTAAATACTTTTTAAAATATTTTTAAGAGTCAGTGAGTGCAAACAGAGCTATGGCGCTGCATGGAGGGGCAGTGGTGACCAGTCACAACACAATGTGCTTACCATTAGCCTACATTAGCATATCAGCTAACCTGGGACAGAAATAATTAATTCAATTATAACTTTTTTATTTACTGAGAATCGTTTTCTTTTAGCGATTATTAAGACAATAGAGACCATAAAATCATACTTATCCCACTGGGATAAGCTATGTGAAAATTAAACAGGCTTTGTAAGGTTGGTGTCTGTCCAGCACACCAGTATTCTTACCCTTCAGACAGAACCTTGCAGGATCCTTCAGGTTTTATTTGGAAGGTTTTTAGCAGCTTGGAGGGAACACCAAACAAATGGCTTTGTTTCAGGCTCCAGAGCCTCCCATATCCTCTTGTTGTAATCTCATCAAGTGGACCAAGAGATATGAAGAGATTATCATGTGTGAACTTCAAGGATTGAAGAACATCAATTGCCTTGACAAGGCCACACTTGAGCCTTGCCTCAATCCAATTTCAGGCACAGTGGGCTCCACCGTAAGACACTGCGACCTACATAAATCCACTAAGGCAGATGTCCACCACATGTGACAAAGATGCTTTTGCTTAGCTGTTAAAGCTAATATACAAATTGCTAGCATGGCCTCATGCTTTTGTTGACTGACACTTGCTTTATGACTTTATTGTGCTAAGCTTAGAGGCAATATAGGCATTTCATTGTGTTTGTGCTATTTGTGATATTAACCGAAACCACTGTTGAACTTTATGGGTTGACTGTACCAATAACAGTTGTCTTAATAGGTTGAGTTTTTTTAAAGGTCGTAAATGGCCTGGATTTAGGCTGATTCACGGGAGTATGTTTCAGGTGAACTACTATAAAACTGAGTGTAATGAATCTCATTGGTGATGTTAAGCAAGGACGTTGGAAAACGGCTTGGTGGAATTCCATTTTGCCGTTCCATACTGGATTTTTTTTGTTTGTCAGAGTAAAAAACAGTTGAGTTTTGGTTCCTTTCAAATTACATGTTGTGAAATGTGGCTTGGTGGCGAAATTCCAGTTGATTCCAGCTAAGCAGCTCTATTGGAATGGACTAGTTGCTAATGGTTTCACTGGATCCAACTTGATTTTCAACTGGTTTCTACTGGAATTTCAGGATAAGTACGCTACAATAAGTCAACCGGTCGTAGCTTAAACAAACCGGATTTTCAAGCTGTAGATACAGCCGCTTACATTTTTCATCTGTTCTGGAGGTGCACTCCATGTTTCTTTCGAAGATTGTAGTCAGTTCCATATTTAAGACGGTATAGTGGTATCCATCAATTTTCTTCACACTCCACACTTCTTCTCTGGGACGTCATATAAACTTTTTTATCGCAGTCATAAATTTTCCTCTGTGAATACTTTATATTTCCAGCTCTCTTGGACAGGGAATTGGTGATATTCTGCCAAGGATAAAAGCAAGTTGTAGCTTTCAACTAGTAATTTCTATTTAGAATTGACTTCTGCTTGTTCATCCCAGCTTAAATGAAATGCCAAATTTGTTAGCAATTCTATTATTAAGGAATGTTGTACTACCTGCTAGGCATGGTGTACTAATAGCTACCTGCTAGGATGCTATACTGATAGATACCTGCTAGGGATGTTGTACTAATAGCTACCTGCTAGGATGCTATACTGATTGTTACCTGCTCGGGATGCTGTACTAATAGCTACCTGCTAAGGATGCTGTACTAATAAGCTACCTGCTAAGGATGCTGTACTAATAGCTACCTGCTAAGGATGCTGTACTAATAGCTACCTGCTAAGGATGCTGTACTAATAGCTACCTGCTAGGGATGTTGTACTAATAGCTACCTGCTAGGATGCTATACTGATAGATACCTGCTAGGGATGTTGTACTAATAGCTACCTGCTAGGATGCTATACTGATAGATACCTGCTAGGGATGCTGTACTAATAGCTACCTGCTAGGATGCTATACTGATAGATACCTGCTAGGGATGCTGTACTAATAGCTACCTGCTAGGATGCTATACTGATAGATACCTGCTAGGGATGTTGTACTAATAGCTACCTGCTAGGATGCTATACTGATAGATACCTGCTAGGGATGCTGTACTAATAGCTACCTGCTAGGATGCTATACTGATAGATACCTGCTAGGGATGTTGTACTAATAGCTACCTGCTAGGGATGTTGTACTAATAGCTACCTGCTAGGGATGTTGTACTAATAGCTACCTGCTAGGATGCTATACTGATAGATACCTGCTAGGGATGCTGTACTAATAGCTACCTGCTAGGATGCTATACTAATAGCTACCTGCTAGGGATGTTGTACTAATAGCTACCTGCTAGGATGCTATACTGATAGATACCTGCTAGGGATGCTGTACTAATAGCTACCTGCTAGGATGCTATACTGATAGATACCTGCTAGGGATGCTGTACTAATAGCTACCTGCTAGGGATGTTGTACTAATAGCTACCTGCTAGGGATGGTGTACTAATAGCTACCTGCTAGGATGCTATACTGATAGATACCTGCTAGGGATGTTGTACTAATAGCTACCTGCTAGGATGCTATACTGATTGTTACCTGCTCGGGATGCTGTACTAATAGCTACCTGCTAAGGATGCTGTACTAATAAGCTACCTGCTAAGGATGCTGTACTAATAGCTACCTGCTAAGGATGCTGTACTAATAGCTACCTGCTAAGGATGCTGTACTAATAGCTACCTGCTAGGGATGTTGTACTAATAGCTACCTGCTAGGATGCTATACTGATAGATACCTGCTAGGGATGCTGTACTAATAGCTACCTGCTAGGATGCTATACTGATAGATACCTGCTAGGGATGCTGTACTAATAGCTACCTGCTAGGATGCTATACTGATAGATACCTGCTAGGGATGTTGTACTAATAGCTACCTGCTAGGATGCTATACTGATAGATACCTGCTAGGGATGTTGTACTAATAGCTACCTGCTAGGATGCTATACTGATAGATACCTGCTAGGGATGCTGTACTAATAGCTACCTGCTAGGATGCTATACTGATAGATACCTGCTAGGGATGCTGTACTAATAGCTACCTGCTAGGATGCTATACTGATAGATACCTGCTAGGGATGTTGTACTAATAGCTACCTGCTAGGATGCTATACTGATAGATACCTGCTAGGGATGTTGTACTAATAGCTACCTGCTAGGGATGTTGTACTAATAGCTACCTGCTAGGGATGTTGTACTAATAGCTACCTGCTAGGGATGTTGTACTAATAGCTACCTGCTAGGATGCTATACTGATAGATACCTGCTAGGGATGCTGTACTAATAGCTACCTGCTAGGATGCTATACTGATAGATACCTGCTAGGGATGTTGTACTAATAGCTACCTGCTAGAATGCTATACTGATAGATACCTGCTAAGGATGCTGTACTAATAGCTACCTGCTAGGGATGCTGTACTAATAGCTACCTGCTAAGGATGCTGTACTAATAGCTACCTGCTAGGGATGTTGTACTAACAGCTATCTGCTAATAGCTACCTGCTATTGTGGCTGCACTAATACTTACCTGCTAGGGATGTTGTACTAACAAGATTGTGTCATGATGTCTCCCCTTCTCTGGAAAGACTTCTTGGACTTTGTCTGGCTTCGCCCACTCTCCTCTGCTGCTCACACCTGCAGCTGATCTTTGACTCACTAGAACTGCTACATATAGCCCTTTGCCTGAGTTCCTAGCCATTCTATTTCGTGTTCAGCTTCTCTGGTTGTGACCCTTGCTTTTGTATCTTGAAACTGCTGTTATGGATTTGCCTCTGATGTTGCCTCCCTGTCTTTTGACCACTGCTTGTTTGAACTCTGATTATTGGACTGCTCTTAATCAAGCCACTTTGTGCAAGCAAGCTGCTTCAGCTGCACCATACTGTGCAAAACAAAGACCCCCTTAATTTACTGAAATGGCTAAGATTCATTTTGTGATGTGATCATTTTTAACTAAATTAAAAATCCCCACATCACCTGATTTTTACTAAATTAGTGCATATTTTGTTGTTTTGAGATACATGCTGTATATTGATATATAAAGTATACTGTAATACTGTATTAAATTGCTAGTCAAAATCTCCCCTACTTGTTATTCATTTTTCAGCGTCCACAGTTTCTCAAACAGATATGCAAGGATATTTCTCCACACCTCCAATGTTCACCTTCTTAACTCCCAAACACATTTAGTGATGCTGAGGTCTGTAGTCTGGGGTGGCCCATTTATCTTTCTTTTCTTTTTTTTTTCTTTTTTTTTGTTTTTCTGTTTCCTTTTTTCAGTAATTCCCTTAGCTACACATCCTTCTGGACCCATATGGTTGAATTATCTTCTCACAATGGAAGATAAAAGCATTAATTGCTGTTTATCTGGTGCTGACAGGTTTGATGGTCTACCAGGTTTTGCGTGGTTGTTAGGTGTCCAGTGTCCTTCTTTTTAAGAAAGTGGATTATCTTATATGTATTTATTTTATATTTAATATCAAGCTTAACCTTAACTGGCTGGAATTAAATAAACAGAGGGTCTCTGTCCTTTGCACAATTTCTCAGGAAATAAGCATTGTTCTTTTGCCACTTTTCTGAAGTTTACAAATCAGATTAATAAGCTTTGTTTGAGTGATAAATTGGCTGAGATGTTGGAAACCTAGTCAAGAAATTTTTATCCCAGTTCCCAGTGCAGTCGAGCCAGGTAATTAAGTGGTGTTAATTGCCTGGTTCAGCTTTGTTGTAAGCTGTAACAGAATGGGAACTTTCACCGGTGCCCTCCACACACTTGATAGTCTTCTAAAAATAAAGATGCCAAAAGGGCTTTTTAGAATTACCTTCTCTAAGACTGGCTGGTGCTTTGTTCCCAGTCATGTCATTACTGTTCTAATTATTATGTAATCAATGTCAATTCCACAAAAAGTGTAAGAGAAAAATGACAACACTTTACTGCAGACCAGCATTCATATGTCTACACAACACCATATGACCAAAAGCATATGGACATTCCTCCTAATTGATGAGTTCAGGTGTTTTAGCCAAACCTATTGCTAACAGGTGTAACAAAATCCACAGCAATCCCATCTCCATTTACAAACACTGGCTTCATGAAATAGCAGTGTGAAGCATGCCACCAAGCTTCCATATTGGAAGGTGCCAGGAGAACCCCACCTACTGGAATGCAGAATGACTCCAGTAAAGTTTTGGGGAGGAGGGATGTTTTAAAGGTAGTAAAGAGTCATTAATTATCATGGTTTTGGACTGGGATCTTAAACAAGCTCTCATTAGTGTGATGGTCATATACAGTTGAAACCAAAAGTTTACATACACTATATAAAAAGACACATATGCATTTTTTTCTCACTGTCTGACATGAAATCAGAATAAACTTTTCCCTTTTTAGGTCAGTTAGGATTACCACAATTATTTCTATTTGCTAAATGTTAGAATAATGAGAGAGGAATTTTTTTAAGCCAATTTTTATTACTTTCTTCAAGCTCAAAAGTTTAAATACACTAAGATTACTATGCCTTTAAACAGTTTGGGACAGCCCATATGATGATGTCATGTCTTTGCAGGCTACTTATAGGTTTATTGGCAACATCTGAGTTAATTAAAGACACACCTGTGGATGTATTTTAAGGCACACCTGAAACACGTTGCTTCTTTGAGTAACATCATGGGAAAGTCGAAAGAAATCAGCCAAGATATCAGGAAGAGAATTGTGGACTTGCACAAGTCTGGTTCATCCTTGGGTGCAATTTCCAGATGCCTGAAGGTGCCTCGTTCATCTGTACAAACAATTATTCCCTAAGTACAAAAAAGATGGTAATGTCCAGCCATCATACCACTCAGGAAGGAAAAAGGTTCTGTGTCCCAGAGATGAACGTGCTTTGGTTCGAAGTGTGCATATCAACCCAAGAGCAAAAGCAAAAGACCTTGTGAACATGATGGCTGAAGCTGGTAAGAGTGTATCATTATCCACAGTGAAACGAGTTCTGTATCGACATGGGCTGAAAGGCCACTCTGCCAGGAAGAATCCATTACTCCAAACGAAACATAAAAAAGCCAGATTAATGTTTGCAAATGCACACAGGGAAAAAGACCTTAATTTTTGGAGACATGTCCTGTGGTCTGACGAAACCAAAATTGAACTGTTTGGCCATAATGACCATCGTTACGTTTGGAGGAAAAAGGGGGAAGCTTGCAAACCTAAGAACACCATCCCAACTGTGAAACACGGGGGTGGCAGCATCATGCTGTGGGGTTGTTTTGCTGCAGGAGGGACTGGTGCACTTCACAAAATAGATGGCATCATGAGGAAAGAACATTATGTGGAAATACTGAAGCAACATCTCAAGACATCAGCCAGGAAGTTAAAGCTTGGGCGCAAATGGATCTTCCAAATGGACAATGACCCAAAGCATACTGCCAAACTGGTTACAAAGTGGCTTAAGGATAACAAAGTTATTGTTTTGGAGTGGCCATCACAAAGCCCTGATCTCCATCCTATTGAAAATTTATGGGCGAAGCTGAAATGGCATGTGCGAGCAAGGCGGCCTACAAACATGGCTCAGTTACACCAGTTCCGTCAGGAGGAATGGGCCAAAATTCCTGCCAACTATTGTGAAAGGCTTGTGGAAGGATATCCAAAACGTTTGACCCAAGTCATACAGTTTAAGGGCAATAGTACCAAATACTAATGAAATGTATTTAAACTTTTGAGCTTGAAGAAAGTAATAAAAATTGCCTTAAAAAAATTCCTCTCTCATTATTCTAACATTTAGCAAATAGAAATAATTGTGGTAATCCTAACTGACCTAAAAAGGGAAAAGTTTATTCTGATTTCATGTCAGACTGTGAGAAAAAAATGCATATGTGTCTTTTTATGTAGTGTATGTAAACTTTTGGTTTCAACTGTAGTATATGTAAGCCGTAAGTGACAGCTGTCATGACATTCATAATGGTTTTCAAGCTTGTCATAACACTTACTGAGTAAAATAACAATAAAATGACCACAGATGCTTGTTGAAAAAAGTCATTTTAGTGTATAGAACTGTAATACAGCCCTACGAGGATGGCTTTTTAGTGATGTTCCTGATAGAAAGATGTTGATATTGCTGTATTAATAACATGAACTCTGCAAAATGGGCTAACAAGGCCATTACACTGTATTGCAACAGCCCAGGCTTTTCAGAATGACCTGATGCCTCAGCTTTTCTGAGAAAAGAAGAAGTAGGAAAGAAACATAGAGTTTTCGTTCTTATCAGTATCTCCACCGGACAACAACAGAATCCAATTGCAAGAACAGGGCTGATCTTCAACAAAGTGTAGGAATTGGAACTCCTTGGGCCAGAATTGCTGTCATTACAGGCGAAAAAACAGTCTAGAATATTGGCCAGAATTGCAACCGCAATTTCTTGGACTCCTCCACTATGACTTTTTGGATCCCGTAGGGTAGATAAGTAAGGACAAGCTGGATTGGTGCAGTCTTGCTCTCCCTGATTCCTAGTACTAAGGGATGCAAGATGAGGGTTCAGAGCAAGACAGAACAGTGAACCTGAGGATTGTGGGTTCAGGTCTCAGCACTGCCAATTAAGAGAAAGTGCAAAGTCTCTCAGAGCATTTATCAATGTCAAATTTGCTGTAGAAAGCAGACGTGTTTAGTGTGAATTTGCTTAGCTGGATGTATAGCCTGGTTGTACTATTACTGCAGAGGATGTTCTTTGTTTAGTTAGCAAGGTGGGTGTCATTTATGGATTTCTACTAGAAGCTTGCTTACCTGTGTTAGAGCTTTAACTTAATTGGCTCGAAGTTTGCTTCATTCAGCTTTTTTATCATGTTCCAATCAATTAAATAGGATTCAGCACATGCTACAATTTTTTTTTCCAAGCATGTGAGTCTATTGATTATCAATTCAGCTGAATCAGTTGTACCAGTTGCCACAACAAGCACGCAGTTCTACATTGGGATCCGTTTAGTTTGCTGTTCTTGTAGCCAACAACCAAAATTAACAACAAAATAGTGGTGTGTTCATGTGTTTAGTGTTAATGTTCTGACGCTAATGTAAAGTTAATGTTCCAGTAACTATCTCAGGAATAAGTCTTTCTAAATTTCAGTGGGCACTTAATGATGTATTTATCTTCTTAAGTATGATGCAGATAAGACGCTCCACACCATTAACTAAAAGTCAGCCCTTTAAGTCCTATTTGGAATGCCATGAGAAGCTCTAACACCAGTGTCATGTAGCTGCTTATACCTTCGCTGTTGTGATCTTGAACAAGGTGTTTAATAAAGTGGCTCCAGGCTTGTGCCATGTAGTGAGCTTGTATCCTCTGCTACCTCTATAGGCTGTGGTGACCTTGGGAAAACATCCTCAACCTCCACCTGTAAACACATTCTGAAGCAGTGCATGTGAGGTTTAAAAGGGTTTCATTCATTTTGATGTTTGCCATATAATGGTCCCATATGTAAGAAAAACAAAAGAGCAACAATGGTGTAATAGTGATTATAGTTAGTAGTCATAAAACCTCATAATCATAAAAATACATTTTCTTTGGGAACTGTTTTCCTTAATATTTTGGTTGACTTGTAGCCTCCATCGTGAATGGATTTTGGAAATATATATTTGGGGAAACATCTTATCCCAAAACCACCATAAAACAATGTAATAAGCATCTAGAAGCATATTTACATAATCATTTTCTGTAAGGGTGTTTTCAGAGGTATTTACAGGGGTTGGACAATGAAACTGAAACACCTGTCATTTTAGTGTGGGAGGTCTCATGGCTAAATTGGACCAGCCTTGTTGCACACAACATTATGGGTGACATACCAGAGTTCAAAAGAGGACAGATTGTTGGTGCACGTCTTGCTGGCGCATCTGTGACCAAGACTGCAAGTCTTTGTGATGTATCAAGAGCCACGGTATCCAGGGTAATGTCAGCATACCACCAACATTTCTACATTTCAAGAAGGACGAACCACATCCAACAGGATTAACTGTGGACGCAAGAGGAAGCTGTCTGAAAGGGATGTTCGGGTGCTAACCCGGATTGTATCCAAAAAACATAAAACCACGGCTGCCCTAAAGACGCTGTATTGGCCGCAAAAGGAGGCCCTACACCATACTAATAAATGATTGTGGTCTAAAACCAGGTGTTTCAGTTT
This sequence comes from Prochilodus magdalenae, assembly GCA_024036415.1. Classification (NCBI taxonomy): domain Eukaryota; kingdom Metazoa; phylum Chordata; class Actinopteri; order Characiformes; family Prochilodontidae; genus Prochilodus; species Prochilodus magdalenae. Next base: position 194,103 of record JAMWET010005296.1, read on the forward strand.
CATTGTCCAACCCCTGTAGATGTCGGGTTCCTAACACCATCACTGTGAACAATTCAGACTCTGTAAGCATATCTAGAATGGCACAACGCAGCTTGTATCAGGGCCTTTAAAGATAGGGGTCACCACAAATGAGTACAATTAAAGTTATTCTGAATGAATGAAACGTGATGATGCATCAATTCACAGGTCACAAGGAGCACAAGTATTAGGATGAGATTAAGCATGTGTTATAGTCTTCCCAGTCACAAGATCTCACCCTAATTGAAAGGCTATTGGGGAATTTGTACCAACATGTAGAACCATCTTTAATCAAATCGAATTATCTTGATGTGTTGTATTGTTATCCAGGTAGAATCACTATACTTATAAATGTATGATTCATAAAATAAGTATATTTTGTGCAAAGCAAAAACATTTGAGATGATGCTTTAGCATGAAAAAGCCTTACAGTTCCAGCAAACAAGCAGCGCTGCCCTGAGGCTAATGTCTCACCGCTTAACCTCTTAATCAACACGTGATTATTTTAATCAGGAATCACATTCACAAACAAAGAACGGGAAAAAAAGACTGTGGACAAGAGAGAGGAATAGAACAGATAAAGATAAAGCAGATAAAGCAAAGAAAGCTAAATGCTTTAGGTTCTAGCAAGCAAGCGAACATCCTGAGATATCGGGTGTGCTTCACAATAGAGACATCATGAAACAATAGAATCATTAGCAGCAGGAAAAATGAAGCCACTGTCTGCATGACCTCCACTCGTCTGAGCTAATCGAGCTGTCGTTTGCAGTCTGCTGGGAGAACAGTGGGCCAATCCTGCAGCTACATTCCAGCAGCGTGTCTGCCCTGAACAAGAAAGTAATGGTAGCCATTTCTGCTCTCAGTGAAATCTCTTTTGAAATAAATACAGGATCATCTCTGGAGCTAATGTGCGTAAATCAACGTGCAGGTTATGACTCTGCACTCATTCTCCTTCTCTCTCGCCTGCTCCCTCTCACGCTCAACTAACAAAGCTTATCTTCTTACTTATGACAGGACGATGATGAGTCAGCGGAAACAGCAAGCATCTTGGAGGCAGGCTGAGAGGGAGGGAAAATTCATCCGTTTTTGCTCTAAAGTATGGACGTAGGGCCCTAGGGAGTGTTTCCTCTCTCTCTCTCTCTCTCTCTCTCTCTCTCTCTCTCTCTCTCTCTCTCTCTGTCTCTCTTTTTCTCTCACACTCACTCTCTCACTCCTTCTCTCTCTCTCTCTCTCTCTCTCACTCCTTCACACACTCTCTCTCTCTCTCTCTCTCTCTCTCTCTCTTTCTATCCACCATGCATGTAATGGAGCAAAGTCGGCATATGGGCTGTTACATTGGAAGCCACAGAGCTGCTGTGCTTCCAACATCCTGCTCAGGGCCTACATCTATGTTTAGGTCACTTGAAAGAACATTGACTTAAGACAGTCTGAAGAAAAATGACTCATAGTAAAGCAGACCATTGGTTTACGGTTAGTGCCAGACATTTTTGCTGAGGATGTACTTAAGACTTATAGCCATCTGTTAGCACTGGTTTAGTATACTTGCTGAAATCAACACCCATATAAGGAAATCTCATATATGTGTTCCCATGTGGCTTCTGACACGGTATTGATATACTGTTATGTATAAAATGGACAAAAGTATGGATAAAATTCAGACTCCCAAGATGGCTGTACCACTGTACCAGTGTGCCACATGGCCACTTTTAAAATGATTTACACTGCTTTTCAGCTAGAATCAGTTGGACGTTTAAAACATTTAAATATAGGAATTAATACACCACATCATTTGAGAATTATTTGGAAACCCAGAATGTTTTTCTAAACTCCCAAGTTCAGTAGCTATGTCCCAGATTAAAAACAACACATTTCTTTGTGGCCTGATCATGCTGATTTATGCTGGTCTAGTACTAGTCTAGCTGGTTACCTAGCATGGTGGTGATTAGCATAACAGCTTCTATCTCTGCTCATTAGCATACCAGCATTAAAACCATATGCTAGTTTTGCTGTTGCTCACCTTGTCTTTGCTGCACATGTTTTTTTTTCTAAGAGGGAGCTCTGCTGATTAAGCTGGTAATGGTGGTTTTGTTGAGTTTGGTGAATGAGCTGGTCTACTAGCAGCACTGTTACTAGTTTGACCAAGTTGGTAGACTAGCATAAAGTATGGTTCTGTGAAAGTTTGGTGATGATGCAATGCTACCACCAGGTTGACCATGCTACAGGACTATTCGGGACATGCTTTCACCTAGTCCAGTTGGATGTTTAACTTGTAAACCACATGAACAATCGACCGATCAGTAACCATACAGACACAGTAGCTGGTCTATAGTACTAACAGTAACGTTCGATGTTTTGAGAGGGTAAATAGATGATAGCTGAAACATAAGCTTGAGCTATCTGCTATGCTGTGTGATGTACCAAAATCCTTATAGTTTTCTGCCTATAAGGATTTTCTACATAAATGAATGAATTCATATTTTAACCAGTAAAACCAACACTTAAGAAGTTACAGCACAGTGCACTAATATAAAGCCGTATGAGTAGGACAGCCTCCTTGCAAGCACTAACAATGCCCATTTAAAGTTATTAGCATGGCCTCTATTTAGAGGTATTGTTAATTAACACCCTTTTCACTGCTCATTAGTAACTCAAGCAATTTATTCTACAAATTTGTCATCTTTATAACATATTTCTACATATTGCTCCACTTTGATTTGGCAATTCCGCTAAACGTGAGATCAGTGTCTGTTGGTTTCAATACGAGATTCACATGAGATTCTTTGCACTTCTTTAATAGCCAGTCCTTGATTGACAGCCTTTAAATGGTTTTCCTTTTGGTCTTTGATTAATTATATGCCTTTGAAAAGACAAGCAGTTCTAAGGTGAAAGTAATCTGATTGCATAACTTTAATGCAGTAATCATTTGGATTAGGTTACAGTTATATTATTATATAAAATATACACCATTACTGCCAAAACACTGGCGGACAACATTGTGTTTATGAAACATTTTATTATATGGAATTGATGGACATTTGAATCGTAATTACACATAAATTATACATCACAGTTTCCACTATACGAGCTGTGTTGATTAGCAGCAAAACCGTGTAAATTTGATGTACAAATTGCTTGTTGCCCTGTATATGTGTTGCGGATCTGGAGTAGCACATTACTGTCTCACACCCACGCCTGCAGTCATACGCTGTCTTCTTCACATCATTAAATCTTCATCCAGCGCTCTGTCTTTAGCTCCTCTGTCCTTCTTTTGTCTTGTGATGTCCCACTCTTTCTGCCCCCTCCGTCTGTCCTCCTCTCCCCCACCTCATTCTCTTTTCATCTTTCCTCACTCTTTCATCCCCTCCCTCTCTCTCTCTCTTTCTGTCGTTCATGCTCTCCCTAAATATAGCCCTCTTTGAAGCAATCCCTGTTTTGTCTCCTCCCAAAACACCTCAAGACAAAAATCTTTCAACCAGTGTGTGTGCGTGTGTGTGTGTGTGTGTGTGTGTGTGTGTGTGTGTGTGTCTTTTCTTTTAGCAAAAAATATGGCATTCATTGAAGAAAAAAAATCTGCCAAAATTCCCCCCAGGGTCATCCTGAGATGTAAACAAAGCGCTTTTAAGGATTCACAAGTCAGTCAAAACCTGGTCAATGAAAAACTCCCATAAAGTGTGTGCAAAAATATCATGACTATGTGGGAACATCAGAAGAAAAGAATTTATATTTACACATATTATGTTCTGATCTATTTAAACCCACATCATTAAAAAACTAAATATATACAAAATTGTAATTTATGTGGTACCTCCTCTTCCCAATTGGCTGGCCCAGAAAATAATTGAAAAAATCAGAACCAGTTTAGTAGAATGATCCACATATAATACAAAGGGGGCACAAAATTATTACAACTACATACTTACGTATAGATGTACGTATGTAATGTATATGGGACACGTTATTATTACACATAGTAGAGTACTGTCTACATACTGTATTTCTAAAACATAGAGAACATACAAGAGACCCTGTGTCCTGAGATTGTATTAAAATGTGTGTGTGTGTTAGTGTGTGTCTATCTCAAGTTTATGGCACCTTATGGGGACCAACACCTGGTCATATGCTCATGTTGTGGGGACCTTTCATTCTTGTGTGTCAAGGCTAAAGTTAAGGTTAGTGTAAGGGTTAGTTGAAGGGTGGAATGGAAGTGTATATAATGGCCCCACAATTAACAGAAACAAACATGGCTGCATGTGTGTGTGTGAGGGTGTGAGGGTGCATATGATGGCCCTAATCAGGGCTGTGATTGCCATCTGCCTTTGTTTGTTGAAAGTAGAGTCTGAGAGAGACTGATTACAGGAAAGCAGTGTAAATGAAAGCAGCTAGGAAAGGTATTAAAAATACATGCAAAACGGAGCAGGGAACATATTTAGAAAGGTAGAAGGTGTGAATAATGCACACTGGAGACTTGCACAGAGCCCTGCAGCGCGAGCTGTATGTCGTTGCAGCAAAGGAGGTGAGAGAGAAACAAATGGTGTAGGGGGGAAACGGATACAAAAGCAGGGAAAAGGAGGTGTAGTAGTATATATTTAGAGAGGGAAAGAGAAGGGGTGGCTGACATTTCTGATCCTCATTTTGTAATTGAATAATAATCTCCTACGGGACCTGACCTAGAATTGTAAATGTGTGTGAGACAGAGAGGGACTCTGTGTGTGTGTGTGTGTGTGTGTGTGTGTGTGTGTGTGTGTGTGTGTGTTTCCACTACACAAAGAGAGCGGACCAGTTTTGGGCAACATGAGATGAAATAGTGCCACCTACTGTTAGAAGCACATCCTCACACAAGCGAAGGATGAAAAATGAGCTGCCTCAATGTGCTCTGACAGAACACAGGAATAAAACTTCTTTCTCTTCCAGCAGGACATATATTTTGTAAAGGTCAATGAGATAAATCATCCCCTCTCCCTCTCTCTGTGTCTCTCTCTTTCGCGCTCAGGCTAAATTTCAGGCTCTGAGGACGTTACTTTCTTGTTCTCGTTTTCTCTCTCCTGCTCTCTCCCAATTTCCATTTAATCCTATCAGCTCGCTTTGCCACGGCAAATTTAATTCCATTAATGTCACTTTGTCATAGCGTCGTCTAAAGAGATGATAATGTAATCTCTTGAACTCGTCCAGTTAGCTTCAGCTTCTAAGTAATGTCTCTCTCTCTCTCTCTCTCTCTCCCTCTCTCTCTCTCTCTCTCTCTCTCTCTCTCTCTCTCTCTCTCTCTCTCTCTCTCTCTCTTGATTTATGTATAGCTTGCGGAGAGAAGGCTATACGGTGCAGGTCAACGTCAACGACTACCTGGACATCTACTGCCCGCACTACAACCTGAGCCAGCGGGGGGCGCTAGAGCGAGGCTTGGTGGAGCAGTACGTGCTGTACATGGTCAGTTACCGCGGCTACCGCACCTGCGACCCCCAGATGGGCTTCAAGCGCTGGGAGTGTAACCGGCCACATGCCCCCCATGCACCAATCAAATTCTCTGAGAAGTTCCAACGCTACAGCGCCTTCTCGCTGGGTTATGAGTTTAACGTGGGCCATGAGTACTACTACATATGTAAGTACACACTAGAATCATTAGCTTTGTACCTCCACTCTGCAGCTCTGTGTAGTCTACCTGTTACTGTGGATGAAATATCACACTCCACTAATAATGATTATGCATTGTAATATAGTTAAGACTTTGATCAAATAAGATTATTTTGATTAAAGTTGACTTTTTTAGCTGTTGGAATTTTTTGACTCAACAAAAAAAAATAGCTACAGAATATTATGTTTCCCACATACATTGAAATTGTGATTTATTGAAATGGATTATTTGGACATTGTGGGTTTTTTCATTATTTCAAAAGCCAATGTTGCAGAAGCATTTCCATTTTTCTAAATTTGGTTCCATCATCAGTCCATTAGACATGCTGTAGCTAGTAACAACTATTGTTTTACCTTTTGCACAATTTGAAAGTTTCACACTGCCTTGTGGTCAAATTTTAATTTAATAATTTAATTCATTATAAATATAATTATCAAACATATAATTACATTAATATGAGGTTCCAATCACTTCCATTCAAAGTTACAAAAGTTTTTCCGCCTTCTGTGAAGTTACCTGTTGGAGATATCAGGACAGTGATGACATGTGCAACCTTCATGCCAGTAGCATCCATGTACAAGATACTGAGTCTGTTGAGAGAGAGCCTTCTGACTCTTGACTTGGTGTGAAGCTATCGTCATAGTTAGAGCTATGAATATTAGTTTTAATGTTTGGAGCTATACGTAAATAAACAGCACACAGCACTGTCTGTTTATTAGCTTAACTTAACAAAAGCTAACTTTACAAATTAGCATTTTCAGATCAGGTCATGTATTTTGTCTTCTTTCACCAAAGCTTTACATGCATAGGGAAACAGTTGACCAGATATTATGTATGTGGCTGAACATTCTTTGGGGTCAGAACCAGCCCATTGATTTCTAACACAAAGGACATTACTACAGTCTTTAAACAGTCTCTCCTAGTCTCTGAGTGTACTTGACTTCAGTCTCTGATGCTACATCCGTGGTCTCTAATGCTACACTAGTAAGGTGGTCCTAACAGTAGCTGGTGTATGTGTAGCTCAGTATTATTACTAAACATATAACCAGTATGACAAGTACCGCATATTTGAATATTTAATGAAGGACACCGCTTTGTGTTATTGCTAAAGCTATGATTGATAAATTGTTGTAATACCTCTGTGCCAGTGCTGGATGAGGGTTGCCTGTTATTTCATCAGGGCTACAAAATGTTGCCTTTTGATATGGTGAATTGCACATGGCAGTGTGTAAATATTCATTTAAACAATTAATAAATAATATGTTAGCCCTGAAGCACAATTATACCAAAAGCTCTGCTAAAGTCTCCTTCAAATAATACACAAATATCTGGACGCTGACAGTTACTGCTGTTTAGCATCATATTGGGGTTAAAATAAAATAATAAGTATGCGCTCAAAGTGCAGACTTTCAGCTTTAGTTTAAACATATTTGCATCCTAATCAGGTTAACGGTGTAGGAATTACATCCCTTTTCACATAGCACCCATGGCCAGGTGTGTGTTGCTCCCTCATTATTTCACTTACCAGTAAGCAGATAAGAGACCCCAAGCTGATTCCAAGTGTTCCATTTACATTTGGAATCTTTTGATGTTAACCCCTAATATGAAGTCCAAACAGCTTCGCTATAGATGTGCCCAGTCAAACTTTTGGCTCTTTCTTCAAAAGAATGAAGGCACTGGTCATTTTGGTATCACAAAGACCCAGAATCTGGTTCTGCTGCTGGTCTTAACCACACTGCCACCGTCTTCTTCACTGGTCTCCGCTGAGCTGCCTAGTCTAATGCAGTCCTTGGCAGGACGTCGGGATTCATTTCCCCACATCTTTAAGTTCATGGTGGCACCATTCCTCTCCTGTCCACCAGCGGTGACCCCACTTCTGACATCAAGTGTGATGTCTCGGCAGAGAATGAGATGTGGACAACATAGTGCAGACGGCGGTTTCCCTTCTGCTGCTGTGTTACATAAAGAACATTCCCATAAAGCACTGTGTTCCATGTCTCCTTTTAAGACGTTCAGACCAAGCGGTCACAGTACAATTGTGGAAAGATTTGTAATTCCTGGTTTGTGTTTAAGACACAGACAGTATTGCTACTGCTCCCATCTCCTTCCTTTAAGCTTTAGCACTTCATATTAGACAAAACCCTCAGACCAAAAAGAGAATAGCACCTAACAAACTTCAGTTCCTCTGCTGAAAGATGTTGGATGTGCTACTGCAGCTTAACTGGGAACTCGGTTCCTCTGACCTGACTCCTATTCAAGCTGTCTTTGGTATACTTTACTTTACTTTCAGTTCGAGTCATTACTGTGTCTTATAGGGATATGCAGCTTTGGAAGCAGTCTTGTGTGGCTAAATGGCCATTTATTCATGAGCCCTTTTGGTGTCTGATTTATAAAGTGTCCTTTGAGAAGCACCTAGATATAATTCTGCACAGCCTTTAAGGGTTCTCTCCATCGTTACCGGGGGGGGCCTTTGAATCATCTTATCTTTTCATTACACTTGGGGGATTAGTGGCTCGTACAATGGTGCAGTGGTGATAGAGCAGAGGAAGGACAAGAATATTATGACCCGCAGCTAGGCTTCAGTCCGGTGCACATTAGCACTGTGGCTCTGCCTGTGACCTGCCGTTATTACATCACTGATTATTGTACATATTGAAGATTGTACATTAATAACGTCTACTTATATACAGTCGTGCTACATACCAAACTGGCTTTCAAGCATCATTATGTCTCGTCTGCTTTGGTCTGGATTGCAGGCTGCAAAGAGACCTGTTTGGACTTACAGTCTTTAGTGCTTGTCTTTAGATCTTTTAGTGCCTGGATTAGGGTTGTGAGGTTCTGAATTGGCATAATTATTTCATTTGTTAATATTTGTGAACATGGTGAGCCAAATCCTCAAGCATGACCATGGAAACTATAAAGCAGTCGTCCAATTTTCAGAGCTAGAATATTAATGTTCGTAGGCAAAATGTAGGACAAATTGCCCAAAAGTGGTTCAGCTTGGAGCCATCAAGTCACACGTTAAAACCAGCATTGATTAAGTATCTTATGGATTTGGATTTGGAAGCTGAGGCTCCCCCTGCTGTGTCTACTGCCTTTGCTATATATAGCCTTTTCTAGAATTAACTGGTTCAATAAAAATTGCATATCAAATAAGTCCTTCAGGTAATAAGCGATTTTTGCTGTACATGTTTCTTTCTATTATAGCAAAAATGCTTATTCAGTGCAAATAGCACTCTCTTGTGGAGAATCCGAATTAATATAAAACGAGGAGAAAATTAATTATTGCTGATTTTATTTTTCCCATGGTTAAAATGCCATTGACATGCTACTGTTTTTGGAACTATGCCATTTTCATCTTGTGCTGTCATACCTGAAGCGTTTTTTTAGCCCTGCAAATGAATGCGATACATACAACGCATACAATAACTTAAAATACAGTTTATAGTAGTTATAGCAGACTGAATTCAAATGTTTGTGTAACTTTGTGTTCAGAACCAGGTGGCATGTATATTAAACAGACCATTTCTGGACTGTTATTTTCTTTTTGGAAATGCATTCTTTCAAAAGGCAGGTGGTGTGTTTCAGATCGTTATCATTTGAGCAGATTCTTTGTAGACTTCTGCAGGTTCACACCCTAAAGGTCTTTGTTCACTTCTGAGTTAATGATCTTATCAGTGAACACAAGTTTACCGTCATAACTGTATGAAAAACACTGTTTCCACACCCGTGATTTACATTAGACTCAAAATAGCAGAAGTTTGTTTTGGTGCTACATAGAACCATTTTTAAAAGATCTGAAGAACCATACACAACATGCCTTTTGATTGAGAGATACTTGTTTATGGCTCTGTACATTGTTTTTAATAATTTGAATAAAGCTTTTTAAGAGCTTACCCTTCATAGAGTCGTTCTCCACAGTTTGATGTTATCTAAAATGTTTTAAAACATTTATGATGACCAATACTCTTGGAGCTGCAATATTCAGAGTGTCCTGCAGGGTGCAGTATGCAGTTTGAATAGACTGCATGATTATGATGTGAGTGATCAGTAGGTGGCAGTAGACTGATGTGTTTGTTATTGTGTATATTTTGCAGCCACACCTACTCATCATCATGGACACAGCTGTTTAAGACTGAGAGTGTTTGTATGCTGCTCTACAGGTGAGTATTCTTACTCAGTAAGTAGTCAATCAATACTGTATAGTGTACAACATTCAATAAAAAGTATTATTGATGAGTATGTATGTATGAGTATGATGAGTATGTATACTCATGCTCTGAATGGGTTTAGTGGTGTTGAGTGTTTTCAGTGTTATGGGGACTTTCTTTCCTTTTGAAGGAACTGGCTGTGTGCTGTGTGAGTCATGGACCCGATCTTCAAGTTGTTTGAGACCATTGGAAAAATACCCCATGGTACTATAATTGCTGCTGCCAGACCAAAACCTCTTATCTTAATTTTTTATATATGTGTATGTTTGTGCAGTTGTGAGTTTGACCTCAAATTAAATCAGATCCGTTTTTAAATCATAACAATAAAACCTAATAATGCAAACAACACAATTCTATTTCATTCATTTGTTCAACAAAATTTCATTTGGCTAAAGCATGAGAATCTCTAGAATCAATTTGGTATAAATGATAATCAGGTTCAGAAAGTTCAATCAATTTAATGACAATTAGCTGTAAGTGTGACTGAACCCTAAGTCTTCACAATCATAGTCTGGTCTTCACACATGTTTTTTTGAATGCTGCCTCTTAAGTCAAATGATATTTCTGAGTTCCAAAACTATTTCTAACAAGTTTGGACTTCCACAACCAATGGACCAATCCACTGTAAGCAAATCCAGAGATCCCAGGAATTATCATCCAACAAAGAGGATTCCAATAGTCGGATGTATAATATTCTGGGAAATAACAAAACCCCCAGGAAGAATAGCGCCTATGGTTATTTAAATGTGGTGAGGAAGCCAAACACAGGTCACTCATGCGTGACATTTCACTTTCATGCCACTTCCAACAAGGGTCGCAATGCTTACCTTTAAAGAGCCAGAAACAAGGACCAACTAGTTGACATCAAGCTTGTCTAGAGGTCACGCTGTAGGGGAGACTGTAGAGCACTTCATCATGTTTTCTCATTTGGAAGAGTATCTAAGAGGGCACACCAGGAGTGTCATTAGAAATGCACCTGTAGGGAATGTCAAGTTTATTCCATTTTGAGGGCACCTATGTACCACAGCATCACATTTTCTCTATTTGGGGGTCATCAGATATGAAGCTTCACAGTTTGTCCACTAGCGGTACACGTCTCCATCCAAAGAGATGGAGACCTGTAGAGTTACCATATACAGCACTGCTTCACACTTCACACTACTTTGACACTGATATGTGAGGGGAAGGGCACTTTTCTACTGAAAGGGAAGTTCCAGTTTACACCATTACAACAAGGCATGTTGTATCTGCATCACATTTTCACCATTAGAAGGGCAATACTTAAGATACTTAAGATACTTAAGATACAATATCAATTTGTCTTGCTCTAGAGTACACATCGTCATATTTAAAATAATGAAGTGGCACCCTAGAGGGCACTCTAGAGTTTTATTTCCTTTGTCTGGGAGATTCCAATAGGGCATTTCCCCCTTGTTTTTCACTACTTTAGGGGGGACTTTAGTAATGGTTTTTCAACCATGGGAGTTCCTTGCTTACCCCTGAGTCTGCCAGTGTTCCAACATAAGAACCTCATGCCAACTCTGAAACATGGTGGCAGTTTCATGCTTTGTGGCTGTTTTGCTGCTTTTGGACCGAAAGCCATCATTTGAAGAAGCTTTGAATTGTGGATTGTTTCAGGAAACTCTACAGGATAATGAATCCATGAACTCTCTTCTAAGTCAGCATTCAGACCTCCTCAACAGTTACAGGAACTGTAGGAGTCATAGCTGCTCAAGAGGGTTGGACCAGTTACTGAGAGCAAAGGTTCACATACAGTACTTTTCCCAACCAGATTACAAACTATGGTTTGTTTTATTGTGTTCTCGTTATCTAATGTTATCAGTCAAGCTAAGATCTGGTCATATTTTGTATCATGTTTATGCAGGAAGGCTTTACCAACATATACTGTATATGGTAAAGCTACAGTCATGTATATGTATGTATCTGTATATAAATACATATATTGTATATATGTACCTCTGTCTCTCTCTCTGTTCCACAGTCTGTCTCTCCTTCGCTCTTTCTCTTTTGCCTCCCATTTTTCTGTATCTCTTGGTCTCTCTGCCTCTCTCTCTCACTCTCCCTCTTTCTCACGTTCACTCTCTATGTGTGTAAACAACACAGCTCTGCCTTCACAATGTGTCACTGCTAATCCACTCAGAAGAGGCACTCTCAGCCAGTGTGCTCCTCTGTATGTGTCCGTGTGTGACAGCATGTTTGTGTTTGCGTGTATGTATGTGCATCCTACAGAATTCCACACTTTATTCCATTGTTTTAAACTTGCAGGCTGTTCTCATGTGAAATGTTCTGCAAGTATAATAAACACTATGAACTCATTGGCCTGCAGTGTTTCACAGAGTCAGTGCCATGACACTGTATCATTAATACAACAGTGGCCTTTTCAGCCCAACACAGCACAGTTACCAAATCAGTCAGAAACACTAAACTGCTGTTGACCCCTTCAAACCCTGTATTATACAGACAGTGCGCAATGTAGGGGCGGCATTATGCCAACGTGATATTAACAGTATAAACAACTGGTGATGTGATTATAACAGTAGGTTGTCGCTTCTCCGCGAATGTTGTAAGTGCATTACTAGATCATTGACCGGCCCCACCTTTCATTTAAAAAGATGTAGGCGGAGGTCCCACCTGCCAAAGCTGTCAGATGTTGCACTGCTGTTGAGAGACTGGCAGGAGCACTGCTAGACATAATGCTGTGATGAGGAACAAATCGCTGTACTCACAGCAGGCTGGCCTTGCTCTGTCTCTGACCATTACCCTTTTACCTTTTCAGCATATGGCCCACCTATAATATGCATTGTCCTGCATATTATAGGTGGCCCATATTACTGCTTTAGACCAGCTGAGTTAATGTTCTGATTAGCTTTCCTTTCCTTCACAGTGTCACATGCAGATGACGACTCAGACCAGAGCCCTCCTGACTACACAGTCAGACCCAAAATACATGACATCGGTGAGTACACATACACACACACACACACACACACACACACACACACCACTTCTCTGTCTGTCTCTCTGTCGGTCTGTTTTTCTCTCTCTCTCTGTATCTTCTGTCTGTATCTTCTCTCTGTCCCTCTGCCTCGCTCAGTCCCTCCCTTTCTCTTTCTCTGTTCCACTTCTCTCCGTCTCTTTCCCTCCCTTCATCTGTGTGTCTGTATTACACACATAAGCCTTCAGTTCACATGAGGACCACATCCCACCCCCATATACCCGCAACCCACCCCACACATACACACACACACACACACACACACTCACACACACACACATACACATGATCAAAACTGAATGGTGTAACATTTGGCATTCTGGGAAGTCAAAGGTCACCTTGTCTTTGTGTCTGAGTGTTCAGTTCAAGCCCACACACACACAAAAAAAGCAAGCAGCACAATTTCCACTACAGGCCACCCCACCACCCCTACCCACTCCGCCCAACCAGCACTTAGCTGAGTGTGTGTGTGTGTGTGTGCAATCTGTGCTTGACATTAAAATGGAAACCGATTCATATACCCATATACTGTATAACCTCTCTAAGTGCTTGTATGACCTGAGTGACCTCTATAATCAATAAATCATATGACCTGCATTATATTACATTCATATATGCTATAAACTGTACTTTAGACAGCAAATACAGCAAATGGAAAAATGAAGGGGTCAAAAACACAGTTAGGAGCATAATGCCTTAAAACCACAGATAATTTTTTCTCACAGGGATTCATGAAGATTGGATCTTACAAGCATGGTACAGATGGATGACAGTGCTGAAAGCATGAGTTCAGAATGACTTTTTAAATTTTTTCTCCAGTTGGATACATCCCACAACATGTATTAGTTTAATCATTATGCAATGAATGCCTTTACACTCTTCCTTCCATTCATTCCGGATGGTGTATTGAGCAGCCTACACTAGCTATGATAGACTGTGCAGATGGTGTTTGTACCAGCCTATGCTGATGAGGTTTGCATAAAGACATGTGTCAATAGATTATAGAGATTTGCTTTCCTTTATATGGTGATCTGCCTTCATAAATACAAACACACTGATAGTGGCTGAGGGATGTGGAACTTTAGTGCTTACACACTCTCTAGAGCCACTTTGAAGATAAAATCACCTAATTCCACACACTGGTTGGATTAATTTTGCGTTTGTTTGCCTGCAGATGTCCTTGCAGTTCTGTTTCCAGGTTGTTCTCCCTCACCAGCTACCTTATTAGAAGCATCTGTCTTACAGCTCCAATGCACTGATGTGCAATTAGACTGTACCCTGTGTTGCCTGTACTGTGTTGATGAATTTTTGTTCAGCATCCTCTAAAACTTCATCAGTGGTCAATTTCTGACCTCAGAAACTCTCTTGGCTCCTGGCTTTCATTTCAGCAGTGATACTGACGTGTGTAAAAACCCCAGCAACACACTACAGTGCCACCACCATGTCAGTAATACTGATGTGCTGAGAATGGCGCACCAAATAGTATGTGGTTTTCCAGTGGTCAGAAAGCAACCACTGATGAATGAAGTAGAAGGTCAAGTTACATGTGTTGTTGAATTTCTGTGTGAGTTGAATTAACTGAAATGAGCTAACTTATATATAGCATTACATTCACTGTTTTATGCACAGGTTTAAACTATTTGCTAATTCTAACATACTGGAAAAACAAAGTGTGCCATTAACTTTGGCACTGGCCATATTTATCACAATACATTGACTTCAGTGCATAAACATTAATTTGGCATTGAGTTCAAGTGTGTTCTCTGTAGAGCATGTGTTAACTTTGGCACACAACTGTAGTAGGAGTCTGAACACAGCAAAATGCATTGTATCAATCCTCTCACTTCAGCCCCACACAGGCATTATGCTATACATTTACAGACGTGAGTGAATAAGGTACCTCGTTGATTGTACTGATTGAAATATGATGAATATATATTTCAATCAATATAATAATACATATTATAACACAGTAGGGCAGAAAACACAGTAGGGCAGAAATTGCCTCATATCACTTACAGAGAGGAAAAGCACAATGGGCTTTCAAATCAAAACCTGTGTCTGCAAACAGTGGCATTACAGGGAAAGGAACAAACATTCTAAACCTACGATGGAAGTTAATGTAACGTAATGTAATGATTTTTACTTAGCAATTTTGGTCATTTTTAAGACATCATGAAGCACGCATAGTAACATATAATGCCTGGCATAAGCATGCATGCTTGCCTCTAGGCAGTTATAATTGCATGCAGAGCATTTTCTAAAGCAAGAATGTATGACTTTATAATGTTTGATTTCTGGGGTATTCCCTGTAAAAGCCAGACCCATCATCACAGGGGCTATCTGAAATGAAGCATATTTGTATAAGTAGCATGAGCATGTTTTTGAGTGTAAATTTGACAAAATCATTTATTATGTGTAAACTGGCAGCTAGACAGATATAATAATATATATTGGAACTTGACTTTACAGTATGAAGTCTTATACTCTTTATAAAACATTAGGAATACAGCATTACAAGGTTTCAAGTGCTCCAAAAAAGTAAAAAACAACAAAAATGGAGACAAATAAGTTTTTTCCACAGCAGTGACAGTACATTAGGGGTTTTTAGCTTATGGCTAACACAGTATGTTGGCAGCATGTCTCAGATACCTCTTCAACACTACAGTCCAGTACAGTGACCACACTACTACTGCCATCTGTCCCAGGCTGCACCCAGCACATCTTCACACTTCACATCACTCGTGAGCAAGACCCTGAGAAACCCCAGACTACAAGTGGTGTAACAGGGGGACTGATGTACATTTGATACATCACTGAACTACAAATACATGTTAGTTCCCAAATGGGACGTGAAAGCTCTTGTGTAATTACAATGGAAACATTTGCTGATGAGTTCCTTTTGAAATCAGGCGGCTGTGATGGTGTTTACAGTTCATGGTGGCCTGAGTGTAATATAAGCGAAGCACTTTTGGGAAGCTTTGTGTCCAAGTGCGCTGTTTACATGTGGCATTGTGCGTGAGAAAGTCAGAGGGTGTTTGTGTCAAGTGTGTGTAAGAGCATTATTCTATTAAGACAGATGCATGATTGACCAGGACAGGTAAAAACCGGTATCGTTAGTTTTTTACATTCGACAACAATAACAAAATTCCAATGAAGCCACACAACTGACAAGCAGACAAATTAATGACAGCAGTGAATATGGTTCCGTTTGTTAGTTTTTAATAATAGTAGTCATCAAAAAAATAATAATTATTTCTTTACCACAGCATTTCAAGTTTAATGTCACATACAAAATCAAAGCCAGAACCCGCTGAAACAAACCCAGGACACAGAAATAACAGCAAATGTTAGGATGACAACAATAAAGAGAAAACAATATTTGTTTTATGTTCCTTGGTTAACATATTGTTAAAAAAAGGAATGATTCATTTTCAAGTCATGTCAGGTAAAGTGCTTTTTATTGTTATTCCCCAGTATAACTGATCTACTTTGGAACCAAATGTTGTTCTTCCAGCTCGCTGGTACAACACGCAACAGCAATACATTATACAGGACTGCACAGAGCTTTTCATTTCAGTCAACAAATCAACAAAACTTGGAATTTCAGCCCACATTTATGCATACAACTGTGATAAGCTCACTGGACAATAAGTTTGTCACCTTGCGTGTTTAAGGTGGTCGTAACTTCAGGCTCCTGCAGATAGCATTGCACAAGTCTGATCAGGCTATAAATACATGTGGGCTGTGCACAGGGATTCATAAATTGGGAAGATGTGGTACAGTGCAGTGATTGTCTCGTTCAATGTGAAAAATGTTAATTATGGACAGAAAGGAGTGACTGTGTTTGGGCATGCCAAAGCCCTTGTCGTGAAGTAACTGAGTTCATGAAAGCATACAGACATACAGGTCTGCCAGCAGTAGCAAAAATCCTAATTAGTGCCTAATTTTTGTATTTGGTGATCTAATATGATATATTTATGGTTTCTACTCTTTGCCTTATGGATTATGAATGGTATGTTTGTTTACAGCTTTTTGAGCCGACATACGGGTTATATTAAAACTTACGATGCCCACACCCATCTACTGCACCCATCTACTGCACCCATCTACTGTGCCTCGGTTCGACCAAAAGACATTTTTTCAGGGCAGTCACTGTAGGCACTATGTTTCTAGTTTTTTCCTTTCCTTAACCTTAACTTCATCTCTACATCTACCAGAGTATCACCAGAAAGTGTGCTGTTAATGTAGGTGTTGTAGATCATTTATAGGGGATATGAAAGGAAATTATTTTATGCATATCTAATCTCCTCTGAAGTATCTCCGTAATGGCTGTGTTAAAAGGAAATTCTGAAAATGAAGGATGGTCTCTGATTTCTGCACAGGCCTGGACATCAACTATACTCACTACTTACTGATCATATCTGCTGTTGAACCTATTCTAGATAACTTCTCTGTTCCCTATCTCTCATTCCTTTCTTCGTGTTTCTCTTTCGCCATCTGTCTCCTCTGGTCTCTCGTCCTCTATTATGCAGTTATGTAGATAAGCACTCGCCTCTCTTGCTCTGCTCTCGCTTTTATCATAACCAGAGCCTAGCAATGTCTCAGCCAGTAATAATACCAAGATTTCTAAATAATGCATTGTATCTTCCTTATGTTTCAAAGGCAGCCGTAAGGACAACAAAAAGACCCTGCACTGTGGCTTTCTAGGATGTGATGGCATTATTCAAAATGGGAAAATGTAGAAGTGTTTATGTGCCCTTTTTTGCTCCTTTTCCTCCTGTCTATGTTTGATTTGCGAGATAAAATATTTTCCATTTATTTATTATATCTCTCTCCCTCTCTTTCTTTCTTTTGCTCTTTCTCTCTCTCTCTCTCTCTCTCTCTCTCTCTCTCTCTCTCTCTCTCTCTCTCTCTCTCTCTCGGGCTCAGATGAGTTTAACCCCAAGATTCCCAAACTGGAGAAGAGCGTCAGCGGCAGTAGTCCATCTCGGGACCGGCTGTTGATCACCATGGCAACGTTGCTCCTAGCAGCCCTTTTCATCTCCTAGCAACTGTATCCGGTATGACATTGCAGGGCCAACCTTGGGATCAATCCAAGTGAGGGATCAATCTGAGAATAGTGAATATTAGTAGAACTTTGATAGAGAAACTTAACTACAGACCTTCTTCACCCAAACAGTGGCCTTTGGCACTTAGAGTTGGATACCTACCGAAATGAATGGAACCGAAACGCCGGCACTTGGATGAATGAACCTTCTGAACTTTGCCTTGTTGATGAAACATCTCCTCTATTTCCTCCCTAAGATATAGATAGAAGAGGAAGACCTTGAATGGAACATTGAAGGCTTTCTCCTCCAGCTGTATCTGGATTGTAGTGGGCTCTATGTATCTCACGCTGCTTGTACAATTCTTGGACTTGCCAGGTTATACCGAAAGGCAAAATAGCTACATCTACTGCTGGACAGCAAGCGGAGAGATTCAAGGAGCAAGCCTCAGTGGCCGTTTCTGTAGGGGTTTCTGCAAGATGGCTTCTGGTTGCAGTGGACATACATAAGCACCTCTTAGTCGTTGCTAATGTATTTCTTGACTTGATTCAGCAGCTCAGTGTGAGGCTGACCATCAACTGCTGATCTAAGGTGAGCACTCCTGAACCTTCTAAGGTCAAACATACTGATCTTGGATCAGCAGCCTAAGGTCCTAGGTCACATTACCATCCTGGAGTGGCATGTTTGACCAAAACACTCCACTGTCTGCATATCCTCTTTCCACCACCACTTCAGAAGAAGCTGAGAATTTGGTCAGACCCATTGATTGACAAATTGAAACTTCTTTCAAGGTGATTTTCTCCGATGTTTTTCATCCTGGAAATGAGCCTGCGATTGGTCCGTGCCTGAGAAGGTATGTCACTGTTTAGCATAGCGAGCCTTTTGTAAAAGCGTCGTAAACTGCAGTTCACCGTTTTATATCGTAGAATTGCAGCACGGAATTCCTTTCTACTGTACAGTTCACATTTAGCAAATTGCTTGGTTCGCATATCATTGGTGCTTTATTTATTAATCCACAGTATTTATTTCTGGTTTCGTGAAAGTTTGTTTCAGGGGTTCTCCCGAAAGGAGAGTCCTGATTTTGCCAAATACCAAAATGTTTTGTTTGTTTCTTTGTTTGTTTCTTTGTTTTGGTGTGTTTTTAACTTCATTTTTTTAGGTTTTATACATGAAAAATGTGCCAGCTAATTCAGCTCATCATTGTGAAATGTCACTGAGCCAGAGTGATGGGGATAAAAAGAAAAAAAGATCAAAATAAGATAAGATACTTTAGTACAGTTCATGCATATAGGACAGTGCTCTCCAGTAAGGGTCAGGGCTGGTTCAGAGGGGCAGGAAGAGCTGAATTTGGAACAAGTCAAGAGCTTTGCTCATATTGCTGCACTACCAGTCTTACATACAACTTCGAGAGCGCTTCAAGCGTGTGTTTATATGCGTGTACGTGTGTTACGAGTGTGCACTTTATGGGAGATGCGTGCGAGTGAGTATGCACATTTTAGCATTTTCGTATTTGTTTAGGTACACATTTGTAGGTTTTCAATATGCAAGCGTGTGTGAGAGAGCAGGAGAGCTTTTGGGGCGGGGAAGGTGATACTGAAAGCATTTATCGTTGGAAACAACAGTACCAGTCGTGTTTACCTTTGAGTAGAATGACTAAAACCATGTTGAGAAATCATGAATGATAATGAGAATGAAATTGACAATAAACCATTCTACTTTTACCCAGCTTGTGTCTCATTCTGTCAGCGGGGTGTGGGAAGTTCAGGGTAGGTTAAAATTAAACAAGAATAAGATCTGATCTTGAAACAGAGTTGATTGCATTTTTGCATTTTTATATATCAGTAGCTGCACTGTTTATGTTAACAATGTTCTCTCATTGTCATGTTAAACGTTCTGCTGTTTATATCCAGGAATTGAAAACAATCCCAGATTTTCAATGTGGTCTCAGACTTTTGGACTCCACTGTCTGTTCTGAATGCTTCTCAACCTCAAATGAGCAGCAGAAACTTACAGTCTTTAATGAGCCATGTCCTCCATTTTTCTTGCAACTTATTTTCTCCTTCATTTATACATTTTCTCTGCATTTATTTGCCAAACCAGTTGTAATCCATTTTTCATTACCATCATCTAACCGCTATTTATCCCTTAGAAGTAAACAGACTGCCTGTTTTTGGCTACTGTGTCTTTAGGTTTTCAGGATATATGCAGTACCTCTATTCGGATGGCTGCACTGTATTTTGCCTCATTCAAAAACCTGTCCAGGCAGGAACACTCCTTATAACTTTGACAATGGATGACAAACTCAAAAGGCTGACATTTGTAAATGTGTTATCTTTGTAACATCACAAAAACAGTAAAGTCAATCCGGCCGTTTTGCAGCTTACATTCCCTATATGGGCTGTTTTTACTCTGGGGGTAACTGTACATTTTAAAACCTTTTAAAACCGATGTGTACATATTACATCAAACTAGATAAAAATGGGGAAAAGTTTGTTATTAAATGTCCCCTGTAAATAATATTAACATTTTTGCAATAGTCTGGATTATTTCTCTCAGGTACCATTTACAGGGGACGAAGCACAATGTCCTGGAACCCTACAGTAGTTCTTCATCTTCTTCCTAATTAAAACAAAATGTGCAGACCAAACTGTACACTGAACAGATATATAGCTTGGTCATTTGGTAGTCGTCCCTCCCACTATTCAGGCAAGTGAGTTTAGCTAGATCATCCTGATGGTGGGGCTTTAATAGAGCTATAAAAGTTGACTGTATGTCATAAAGCTATATCCTCTACAAAAACAAACCTCAAGATCCATAGAACTCCGACTTCTTCATATTGTTATATAAACTGCATTTTCTGTGAAATCAAACACACGCTTGAGACACGCTAGTTCCTGGGGTTTCGTCATATCTGCACAGGTCAGGTGTCAAAAGAATCCCAAGAAACTGAGCTAAATGGTGGCACAGCACAAACATAGAGAAGTCACACATACACAGCTGTAACTTGAAAAGACATTGATTGATTGCTAGGAGCCACTGTTACATATAAATGTTACGCAACCATGAAATCTGACATGCTGCTACTATGTTCCGTCCTGGCTCGGGTTCCATAAAGCTGATACTATATTAAAAAATGGCT
Source organism: Prochilodus magdalenae (assembly GCA_024036415.1). Classification (NCBI taxonomy): domain Eukaryota; kingdom Metazoa; phylum Chordata; class Actinopteri; order Characiformes; family Prochilodontidae; genus Prochilodus; species Prochilodus magdalenae. The sequence continues at coordinate 215,161 of JAMWET010005296.1, forward strand.
GCCATCAGCTAATCAGATTTCAGCAGGTGTTTGGCTGATCTCCATAAAATGATACCAGACACAGTCTCCAGACAGACTCTCTACAACCCATTGAAGTTTGATAGGTTTCAACTGCTGGATGTCTGAGACTTACCTGTACATTATCCTTATTTCTGACAGTGTGGTATGAAGTGTTCAGTGCCCCTGTGTGAGAATTCGGCACTTGATAGTCAACAGCATGACTGGTAATAATGTTTCTCCTGTGTTTAGCTCTGTGTCTAATGTCTGCACCGTTCTATTGATCAGTGTCTTTTTGGTTGGACTCTTTAGAAGTCTCGACTGGCATTCCTTACGAGTTCTGTCTCTTTCTCAGTCTAGCCGACACGTCTGTCTCTCTCTTTTTATCTCTTCATCAGCATTCTGATCTGTCTGTCTGGCTCCTTTTCCTCTGCCTTTGTTTTTCACCCAGACGTACTCATGCAAATTCGAGAGCATGAGATGAACACACCGCACATCTGTTTACATCAACACACACTCGCGTGCTCACAAATGCCTGTGTAATGAAAATGTATCAAAGCAGCTCGTACATGTCCCACCTCCCCCACCTGATGTTATAATGTAATTCAGTGAGACCACCCTAATTCAGTACGAGTGAACACACACACACAGACACACCAACACATGCAAAAATACGGCATGTTAACCAGTGATATAACACGTTTACCTCTTTGACTCTCCTACCTTTCCCTCGTTTTCTTTCTTTCAGCCTGCTTTTCTTCTTTCTCTGGGCCTTTCTTTCTCTCTCTGTCTTTGTCCCTTTGCATCTTTTTTTTCCCCTCTCTCTCTCTTCCTCACTCTCTTTTATTTCTCTCCTCTTGTGCCTCTTTTCTTTCTGTCTCCCAACTCTATCTCTCTCTCACTATCTAGCTTCTCTTGACAGATGAGAGGTGATAACGGTGAGAATAGAGAGAGAGATGACCTGTCATGATAAAGTCACACAGATAAAATATTTAATGGGTCACCTCCACATACCTGCCTTGAATCTCTACACGACATTATCGACTATACCGAAAGCCATTCTGAATAAACACAGACACATACAGAGCATATCTGCAGAATACCATAAGCATGTGTAAAGGACGCCAGCAGTACCTCCCACCGACCATGGTGTTGCCAGTTTATTATGTACATCTGTCTACATTTATTGGGCACTTAATCATATACTTATGTGCTAATTATTACTCACTATTATCAACCATAGTTGGCCAGTCACTGCATAGCCAGTGTCTCTAAGCAGTACGTCTTCCAACAAGTGAATGAAAAACACCTCAGAACAAACCTGGAGTGAGAACAGAGGTGGCAGTAAATTAGTCACAGTTATTACGCTAAGAGCAGAACTGGAAAGAGTACTGAAAGTGACTGCTTACAGTTCCTTGCCAGCTCTTCTCACCACAGAACAGATTCAGTTCTCACTAATTAAAGTTTTACTGCAAGTTTGGACAATAATGAAGGTGAGCGACTGGTTGGATCCAGCCACATTATTGTGCTTCAAGGTCTAAAAAGGTCTTACCAGACATTCCCATTTTTTAGTGACAGTTCCATTTGAGCTAGTTGTCTAGATGCTTGTCAAAGGTAGCATCAGCATAGAGTAAGAGGAGGACAGGATTTGGCTCTGTGCAAGTGCTCTTTTATTGAACACTGAGCAAAAGCCACATACATACAAGTCAAAGGGGGATAACAGGCTTCCCCCCTCATGCACAAAACACACCCCATCTAAACCCACACACCGACACAGAATAACAACATCAGACACCGTAATGTAAACTAGAATAAACGATATAAAAAAAACGATATAAAATTCTCCCATAATCCATGTGGCCTCGCCTTCTAGAGGCCAGCAGTCATGTCTGCTTTTGGATTTTTACCTTTGTTTGTGGAAAGGAGTGTCTCAAAGAATCCACCATGCATTGCAGTGACATGAAATTAGATTTTTTTTTTTTTAATGTGCAAAAACCCTGTAAATGTCGGTTATGATTAGACCTCAGGCTAAGAAATTATGTTGTTGAGAAACTTCTCACATGCTGATCTAGTGGAGGATGGTGGTATCTTGATTCCATTCCTGAAGGTTAAAGGTTTTGGACTAATGTCTGTGGAAGACCACTCACAGGCAGGGCTGGGACCAAAGCCACACACACATATTTACTACTGTAGAATAGGGCGTAGACTGTTTAGGAATCATTCCAGTAAAAACTGTAGAACACTGGAATAAATACAAATAACCTGAAATAAAAAGATAACAATAAAGGTGATTTACTTTAGTTGTGCATTTTAAGAAAGGATGAATTACATTCTGTTAGCACCACCTGATATAAGTTAATGAAGGACTGATTAGCTGAAGCAGGTCTTGGATGGTAGTTGGAAGTACTGGACTTTTTTTGAGGAGAGTGTTTGAAATGATTAGGCTAACACACTCACAGACATTAGGTCACAGTGTATTGTTTATTTGTATTACATCAGTTTACTGTACAACAGCTGTCTGAGAGAAATAGATTTTTCTTCTTTTCAGACATGGAGTCCCAATAAACAAACACTGGCAATACACAAGCGGTACTGAGGAACTTGGTGAATGTGTCACAGGATGTCATATATGGGTTAATACCTGTGTGATACCACAAGTACTGAAAAATTTAATTTAATTTAAAATAAAAAATATTTTAGTATTTTTATTTTATTTTGAATCATATGGAGTGCCAGCTTCATAAACATCCAACGAGCAGTTTAGGCATGTGTAGAGGTTACAGTGAAGATAAGATGAAATTTGTCTCCAGTGCATGCTTTTAATGCACTTTCTAACAATAAAGAACCCTGCAGAACGTTGGGTCACACTTTCATTAAGCATTAACTAACATGAAATAATGCATGAGCTAACATGAAGGAATGCATTAACAATGGTTAAAATGCTTACTGATGTTTAGTAAACATGTAACAACTACATGTGTACATGTTTAGTAACATGCAGCAGTTGTTACATGTTTACATAACATTAGTAAAGCATTGTAACTATTGTTAATGCATTACTTCCTGTTCAGCAGGAACAGTTCCAGTCAACACTTAATGTGAAGTGTAGCGATGATTGCTTCAATTAGTTAGTGTTTCTTTCCTTAGATACTGATGCTGAATGAATTGATCAGATTAAACAGGACTGTGCAGTGTTCATTCTGTTCCCGAATGCACACATGCGTGCAATCTTTTGCTAAATGGCATCAAAGGTGGTGGGTGTAGCTCAGCGGATAACACCAGTAACTGCCAAGTAGCCACCACCACACGTGAGAGACTGGGGTTTGATTCCCGGGCTGAGTGACTATGCTATGCTACACCAATAAGAGTCCTTGGGCAAGACTCCTAACACTACGTTGGCCTACCTGTAATATGATTAACCCTGTAAGTCCCTCTGGATAAGAGTGTCAGCTAAATGCCGTAAATGTAAATGTAAAGTCACATCGACTAACTCTGGTCCAACCATCTAATCTGTTTCATAGTTGATATTAGTTCAATCAGTATGTTGAATGAGAATGTAGGTTTTAGATAAGTGCCAATAAAACTAACATGTGCTACTACCATATTGGAGTTATGGTACATACCAATAGTATCTGGTCAGTGGTGGCCCTATGGAGGCCTATTTCAACTAATGAGCTACAGTCAATAATTGTAAATACCTACAAAATGCAACTATAGGTATTTGACAAAAATCGCCAATGAGTGTAGCTTTTTAGCTAGATGTACCTAATAAACTGGCCTAAAAGTGTAGTAAGCAATCTTGTACTGCTATCCAGCTTTCAGCTTTACGGCTTTGCTATCACGTTCCACAGAGGTAAAGCCAGAGAGGGTAACAGGTGGGAAAGGAGTGTTTAAGAGAATCCACTAGGCATTGCAGTGACATGAAATTAGTCATTATTAATTATGAAACTTTTTCATGAAGTTCCCTGCTTTAAGATACCTTTCCCTTATTCCCATGGCAGGTTGTTTGGCCTTGGGTATGGGAGGAAAAGTTCACACTAGGCCTGTCTTCCCTAAACCAGTCTCATCACATGCATAACAACCACACTGATTCCATCTGACAATAAACATGTACTATGTCAATATTTCTTTACCACAGGGGACAGGCTGCAATCCAAGCAGTGGGTGCTAGAAGTACTCTCGCTGCTCAATCAGATAAAGAAATACTTAATGACATAAATTCAAATATTGTTATGACCTTCTGTAATGAACTGAAGCTATTGCCAAAGTCATTATTACATCCATTGCTGTAGATACACGCTGTTCACCATGGCAACATAACAACATTAGGAAACAAAAACAAAGCCACAAACTTGTTCAGGCAATGTCAGAGTAATTAAGCGTTTAGCACTGATGCCGGCACCGCGCTCACATATCACATCAAGGTTTATCAGCAGCATCTGCAAACGCTGCACTAGCACTCATGCATGACAGTGTGTTGAGTTACAGTCAGTAAAGTGTTACCGTATCTTATATCTCCTCAGTTAATTAATGGTCTTTTCAAACAGCACAGCCAACACAACACCAAAAACTGCAGCTCAGAGCTGTACACACTAGTCGACTACATCTGCACAACTACATCTGCACATAGAAGCAAAGCTTAGTGAGCACAACCATGTTGTGTGCATTCTGTAGGCCAGAAATGGCTAAAAGCTAACTATATTAGGCTTAATCTGAGTTTTCTCCAATCTAATTCAGTGCAACAGCCTGCATCTGCAGAGGAGCTTCCTGTGAGGTGTACTACATCACTGTGCTTCCACTCTCTACTCTACCCACTTTATAAGGTATTGTGCAAGGTAGAAGTCAGAGATCACCTTTATGTTAATTTAATTTCCAGTCAACAGCTATTAAAGAGCAAGTAATTTTTTTTAGGAGAATATTTCTAATGTGCCAGATAGAAGGTAGTCCATTTGCATCCATAGAGGATAGTCAAAGCAAAATAAGTGCAAAAATTATTTAAATATATGGAGAAAATGACAGTCTTAACAAACATGCAAGACCTGCTGGACCACCAAAACTGCTGCCATCACATTAACAGTACTTGGAGCATTGTGTATGATGATGCGACCAAGCCAAAGGGTGAAGCATATCACTAGACAGTTGTTAGCTGTAACAGCTGTTTAACCAGTGTAGAAGAAAAAACTACATCCAGCATCAGACTACCCTTTATTCTTCAAGAGCTTCTCTAGTGGCAGAATGTAATGCCAGTGTTTCTACTTATAGCAGTCCATTTCTGCCGACTGGATTCTTGTCAAGAGCGGGTGACGACAATTATTATGGTGGTTGCTTGCCAGGATCTTTAAGAGGTTAGAACATGGCGTTGAGGTAGCAGTGCTACTTCTTCATCCTTTCGTACGTTACTGAATTGGCCTTGATGCTACAGTGACTCCCTGTCACCTCTTGAGGTGCAAAATTGTATAACAGACAGGACAGGCCAGGGCTAGCTGATTAGCATGCCAACTTAAGTAGATATCTCTGCCACACCGTACATAAACATCTTTGACACAACGACGAGAGTGTTATTTCTTCACATTGAGTTGGTAATGTTAATGTTAATGTTAATACAATGTTAATGCTAATTTTGGAATGTTTAAACTTTATAAATCATATTTCAAAGGGGAGATCTGCAGGGGTTCTTTTTTTCTGTGTAATTAAATGGTTAAAGTGTAGTCATTCAGAATGATTTGTGTGGTTTAATATGGCATTGTAGGAAATTATTTAGAAAAAATTGCTGCGACAGATTTGTGAAGGTGATAGGAGCCAAACGTCTTATGAGCTTAATACCTCTTAATCCCTTTAATCCCTCACAGAAAGCTTGTAGATGAAAGTGTTATGAATACACTGCCGGACACATTGTTTTATAATCATTTGTGAAAATACTTATTTCCCTGAAATGTACTTTTTATAGCCATTCATGGTGGAGAGGCATAGTACGCCAAAACATACTTTTTCATTGATAATCAGCATATCATCAGATAGCGTACATGAACTCAGAGGCACATGTAGGTTCACTGGCAGAATGGGATATTTGTGTTGTGATATTGTGATATTACTTCCTCTGGTTCCCATCACCATCACTGTAAAGAAATCTTTAGGCTGGTAAGTTTCTCTACTGTGCTTAAATCTACTACCTTAGATCTGCCATGTTTCTGTCCATACTTCCACAGACCTCAGTGTCACTGACTGTGCCTGGGTTTACTTGGATTGTAAAAGTGCAAACAGCTTCTGAAACTGTGGAAGGTGTGGATATAAACCCCTCCAAATGTACTTGTCCCTCTACGATGCAGAAGGATAGGCTAGGGAGATAAATGAATACCTGAATGAATGAATGAAAGGTTAAAATCCGAATAAAAAATGTATTAGACTGAATATTCATTAAATGACATGTGGTATTTGGCTGCTGCACAGCATCCAATTACAGACTGCAGAACATCATCACTGGTCAGTTTGATCACAGGACTACTTACAGTAGGGTAGTTGGTGGCCAGCCTTTAAGTGTCTATTGTAGTAGTAAGTGTGTTTGTTTACAGTTGTCACTTACAGTTTCTGATCATATGAATTTTAGGACCCATTTGTTGAAAGAAGGCCCTCAGCAGATGTTTGTGTATCACCTGTTGACTGGATGGTTTATAACGCGTGAGCGTGCAGCTCCAGGGCTGTTCTGAGTTGAAGATAAACCCCATTCTGTCTGCTTGAATCAGTCAATCTGACATGCCTCCCTGTCCTGTCGCTTGTGGCTGAAATCTGAGAGCGAGCCAGTTTTTTTGGATCCAGAATGACATCTTTAGCGTTATCCACTGAAAGATGACACCTCTTTCATACGGGTACCTATGGGCAATACGTATACATCTGTGTTGTGGGATCTATAGCGTCAGAGCTTCTGCCATGACCAGCGTTTTTCAACCTGATCTCTATCTGCCACTCTTGTAGTGGTCGTTTACCACAGACAGTTTTTATGGAAAACCCACTGACCCCAACCACTTTTAATAAAGTCAGGGGGCGGAAATAAAGCCACTGCTCTGTGGTGTCTATAAAAGGTTTTTAGACTTTGACGATACAGTACAAAGTACAGTTGTAATTGTGTTAATCAGCTGTATGCTACAAATGTGGTAGACATGAAGCTACTCCCCTAACAGACAGATGCAGAATCTACTATAATAGGTTTAATGGGATGTAGCGTGTTGATTCCTAACCTAAACCTTCCCTTTCAACTAACTTTTGTTTATTTTGTTTATTTACCACTCCAATAATGCTAATTTCCACTAGGGCCTGTGGTGCTCACACTAAGTTAACGGTAGTGCTCATTCACTTCCTAAATGTTTTTAAAAAGCTCATTTCACCTTTAGTTTCAAGTTCCTTTAAAGAGAGAAGAGTCTGGTCTTGTAGGGCTGGGAGAATCTGTGCACTGACATTGCAAAGATGACCGCCAAGTGAACAGACTTTCCATTAAGGACTGTGCTATAATTTACCATGCTAGTCTTTCTGTTGACTACATTTCAAAGACTTACATTTACACAATGCATCATTTCCTTCAGTATAAAGTTCTACATTAATGGAAGAAAGCCATGCATTATTTAATCCATGGCAATGTATCATTAGTAAATGACGAGGACCTGAAGCTTATCTAACTAATGATGCTCATTTGATCTCTGTTCCTTCGGCCAAATTACGTATATATGGTGATAGAGCTTAGTTATGGGAAAAGTAGAGAAAGTTATGGAATCCTATTCTATCTTTGAACATATCCATACTATACTTATCTTTCGGAGATGGCTTTTCTGAATTTGTAGTTTTATTCTGTAATATATTAAGTAATAATGTAATACATTGTTTTATGTGGTCTGATTATCGTTATATGTCCTGTTCCTTACATTTCTTGTTTTCTTTGAATTGTAAAGTGTCTCTGAGTGTCATGAAAGGGGCTTAGAAATGACATTTTATTATTATTAATATTATTAACCCAAACATTGCGTTAAATGATTCTGCAAGCAGTGCTGCAGAGTTTAGGCCCATTTAACTTGAGCAAAGCTCTGCACTCTGCTGAACAGCAGTATTCCAGGGGGACAATTTCTTTCCAGGAGGAGCAGGATAATAATTAATTAAGTTTATGCTTGTAAAGAGTTCTCATTGGTCAGACACCAGAAACCCTGCTCACAGATGAACAAATAATCAAGTAATCAGTCTGGAATACATTTTAAATGACCCTTCCAAACGTGTCCTCTTCCTAGCAGCATTGTCTGGAACCCTAACAGTAATTGTAACTACCAACATGCCAACTGCATGACCTCTCTCTCGTCCTCCTTCTCCCTCTCTTCCTTTGTGCTATACTCTGTCTGTCCTTATCCTCATCTTTCCCTTCTTCTCATCAACTTCTAATCTCTTTCCATTACTCTTTCCTGATTGATTTACTCTTTCTGTCTTGCCTCTCTTCCTTCTCCTCTTCTGTATGCACAGCAGCTTGAGCAATCCCACTCCTTCTTGTATTGCACCATACCAGACTACAGCAATTCCGTGAAAAACAATCAATTGTAGTTCAAGGAGCCGAGCTTTTGGAGTTGTTGGGCAATCCTGTGCAGCATGGCCTTTTAAGCAATGGAAAGGAATAGAAACAGAATGAATCAACTGTGGAAAGAGCTTTCTGTAATAATAATTTACTAAGAGCCTGCTATCAGAAGTCTACCAAATTAGTCTCCAGTGATGTCAAAGTTGGGAAAAGGCTTAGTGTGTGCTGATTACCATCTGGACAATAAAATGAAGCAAAAAAGCAGCCACTGTGAAAGTAAACAAAATTACAAGAGACTTTGGAGTGTGATTGCCTGTCATGTTTCCTTCTAAAGCAAGAAGCCTGTATTTCCACCAGAGTGGAGCTCCTGAGGTCTTCAGGGCCTTCAGAGAAGGTCTATTGATTTCTGGTAACTGAAAGAATACATTTCTGCAGGAAGGAGTTCTGAGTGCTAAATGGTACCAGCCTATGATTGGTCAGTGCTGAAATATTGATAAGCTCCTAAAGAAATAGCGTGGCTATCAGTGTTTACCTTTTTTCATTCTACATAGAAGGCATGGTTGGTGTTAGAGTGGAACAGTGGAAGGGGTGCTTGCCATTTCGAAGAGCTCACTGTTCAAAAGCATGGGCTCCTTTTACTTAACGCAATGACAATGAAGCTAAATGAGATTGTGAAGAGGTGGCACAGTGCAGAGAATGTCTCGTTCAGTGTGTGGAAAATGGCTTCAATGCAGATGGTAATGAAGGGAAAAAAAAGTGATTGCATTTGGTTGTGTCAAATACCAAAATGTCACGGATGTAGCTGAATTTACAGGTGTGTACAGTCAAACAGGCCTACCAGCAGTGGCAACAACCTAAGTCCACTGGAAATTGTGTAAGGAAGGCATCCACCAAATCTGGCTCACCTTCACAATTCTTTGATGCAATTGAAGTGGCCTACATCCAGTAACTGGTTCACCCCATGTCAAATCAAACTGCAGCTGTTATTGGTGATCCTTTATTGATGGAAAAGAAAGAAAAGGAAAAATCCAGAGTCATTTTGCTTCCAGGCTTGTGATGTCATCCTTTTTGTTCACACTTGTGAGCAGCCAGAACAGCAGACCTGTTTTTTAACTTTACTAAATTTCTCTAATCTGACTTATTTTCACTCAGGCTTTTATCAGATTTATGTAAATAATCAGTTAAACATAATACAAATAAACATACATTAGGAATTCCAAAGCCATGCCCATGTGTTTTGTAATACGAAACGTTTTCCAAAGTCAAGCATTTCAGCTGTAGCTTTTTAAAAACCTTGTATTTTTATAATTTAAATGAATTAATTCCTCAAATATTCCTTATTACATTTGGCATTGTCATTCTGGGTGTCTGTGCCATTAGGGAAGAAAAAGCCCATTCATGGACCACATATTGGACCACAGATCTCAATATTCATGCTCCCTTGCAAATTGGGACCTTATATATTAATAACATATTAATCACACCAGCAATTATCCAATCAAAGGCTCTTAACTATCACCTTATTTACACCTAAGCAGTGGTTTGTTTTGTACAGGAAGTGTATTATTCGGTATTACTTGTTACCGATTTCTGATTCCATTACCCGGCCATCGACAAGAACCAGAGGTATCAGGTTCCTGAGTTTCATCCAGTCAATTTAGCTTGGTTGCATTATCGCCGTAAAACACACTTAAGCAGGTTGAAGTTGTAGAGCACATCAGCATTTATTTTCAGTTCCACACACTCAAGCTAAACATGACGTGAAGTTCAAGTAGTAGCATGGAGGAGCAGAGAGGTAAATGATGGGTAAAGCTAGTGTCAACTTTAGGCAGCTTCTTAACAAATTTTATAGTTTGTGGTCTGCCAAAGTGGTTGTTACTAAGCACTACCTAGTAGGCTGACCAAACTTTTGCACATGCCATATTTGCAGAAACAGATTTCCTTAAATTCAACACACTGGTCAGGGGTCCCCAAATTTTTGCATATACATATGTTGTAGCATCCCATCACTGGCTCTTGGGAAGCTACAGTAGTAGAGATGTTAATGTACAGTATATTTAAATTATTGTTTAGTTTAATCATGAAGATATGTGTTTGAGTAGGTTTGCTATGTATCAGGATGATGCTGAGATCAACTGGAAGTGTGTGGCTAAAAGTGACAGGCTTGCTTCGCTGAGTGGTGCTTATCTTCTGCTGCTGAAATCAATAAAAGACCATTCCCTTAAAGCACTTTTCCCTGTGTGTGTACATATATATATATATATATATATATATATACACACACACACACCACACACATATAAATGTGTAATCATGCCATCTGGGGACACCCAGCTTCTCAGAACTTTTGCCTAAACTGTTGTTTAAGTGCTTTACAAATGTTTACCACCAGTTAAGTCCGTTAAGGCGTATTGTGCAACAGCCTTAACGGGGAAAAAACCCTCCATAAATTGAGTGTGCATTGGTCTGTTATCATTTGATGAACAGGCAGAATGCTATTATTATGTTATTGTGGAGGGTGACCGCATAACCTGCCACAAAATCTCCTGGAGATTAATGCAAGTCGGTTATGACAAACTTCTCAGGCTTAGCTGACATTAGTGCCCTGAAAAACTCTCCATTGTTTTTACTTTGGGATGAAATCGCATTGTAATGTTATTTTATGTCAAATCTGATTCATATCACAGGGCTTAGCAGCAGTGAATGTGTAATAAATGCTGAGCTATTCCTGGTGCTTTTCATAGTAAACGATCAAAGATAAACATGTGCTAACAGATATCTGGGCTTGTCTGAGGAACATCAGTGATAGACTGAGAATGAAAAGCATGAAAAACCATCCAGATGATTTTTACACACATTCACTCACCCAAGCAATTCCGCCCAGCCCGTCAAACAGAATAAACATGAAATCTGAGGATTTTTTTGGAATTATCTGCAAAATTCATGGAACGTCAGTCAGAACATTGTTCTTAGGAAAATGAGACTAGTAGAAGCAGACACCTTCCTGATATTGCAATATATGGGTGAGCATAAACCTGGGACAAAACTCTATACAGTAGATTCCAGAGGAAATAAGTGATTTTCCAAAATTGGGGTTTAAAAAAATGAGTTTTTTAATCTTTATATTACATTTACATGCTTCAGTTTTCCAATATTTTTCTCATAATGTACAACTGTATTCACCATCTACTGGAACGCTTTGTTAGAGTGCCAGTGTCTTTAAACCCCGCCTCCTAACAAGCCCAGTGTGCCCTAATTGATCAGCTCACCCAATTTGTTCTGATTGGTCAACTACCAAAGTGACATTCTGCTACAAATTCCAATCTCACACCGATATGAAACTATCAACTCCCTGTTAATACCTTTTTGATTGCAGGTGTTGCCAGACGTTTAGATGTGTAGTATGTATGTATGTATGTATAGTTGCACAGTCTCATGTGTGCCCACCCAGTCATCTCAGGCAGGCTGTGGCAACTGGTTAAGATGCGTGATGTTAGACAAAGAACATTCAGTCATAAGACAGCTACAGCAATGCAGCACCACCTCCGATCCCCCACAAACACAATAAAGCTCTCTGCATTTATATGTGAGGTGGGGCTCTGAATCTCTGGTTATCTCTACCAGTGGTGGACAAAGTACAAAAACCGTGTAGTTGAGTTAAAGTAAAGAGACCCAAGGTAAAGTATCCCTCTAGTAAAAGAGGCGTTTCCTCCATTTAGACCTGCACTTAAGGATTTGCCTTTTAATGTACTTAAGTATGAACATAAAAAGTAGCATGATCTATTACAGGTGTAATGTGCTATTACCATTTCTGGGACAAAGCTCTTACTAATCCACTTACTGCAGGTGTCTCTTTGTCCACCAATCTTTTAATATAAGGTCATTAGTTAGTCTGACACTGAGTTCTATTAAAATCATTATAAGCACAAAACTCTGAGGTAGAACATTTTCCATTAGCTAGAACCAAGCTCTGTCCAACAGGTCAAAATAAGTTCAAAACAAAGTGCTTTAGACTGGAAATACTTCAGTAAAGAGGCAGCAAAGCTAGAACCAATTACATTTACTGAATCCTTTATCCATATATGTCATGATGGTGAGCCTCTACAGACAACATACCTCTGCACATTTTAATGCACCATTATTGTTTATTTTAAAATACTGGGAGAAAAATAAATCGCCCATACAAAGCACATTATAGATTTACTGTATGCCCAGTACTACTGGGCAAATGAACAGTATGCCCTCACACTGGCAGAAAAATGCTACTTTTAAGTTCTAACTAAAGGATGTGTGTTAAAGTAACCAAACATCTATAATTCTGTAATGGTCAGGTCTCTTTTTGTTCTTTGTTTTCAGCTAAAACTGTATTTGCACGCACACTAAAGGCTAGTAGGGGGGATTGGGTAGTGTATGGAAATTCTAGGCGCATCTAGGAGGAGGGTCCTGCTGTGATTTTCAGCTAGCACATCATAAGATCTGTATACTTGGCTTGTCTTAATAAAACAAAAACAATTGGTTCGTGAACATCATATCACTAATGTCCATTTATTATCTCTTAAATAGGTGACCTACGCTTATTTTTCAGTGGCTGGACCACTCAATACATATCTCACAGGAGAATTAGATTTAGCCATTTAGCCCCTGATTGACAGCTCAAAGTTCATTAGGTTAGCATTAACTTCACATCTACTCTAATTCTGGTCAAACATCTTTAACATTCTACATGTAATTTTTTCCAGATGTGCTTCTTGTACATGTATATGTCTTGGCTTCTCCAGTCAAGCATATTGTGTGGAGCCAGCTATTGTGGAATCAAATACATTGGTTCCTGTCACTCCAGAACTCCTCGAACTTAGCAGCTGTACTACTCAAGGTGCGTACAAGCAGTTTCATCATCGCGCCAAAGACTTTCACTCATAGCTTTCGTATTTCTGCAGTACTGCCTGCGTGAAGACTGCATGGCACCAAAACGAAAAGGACTGAAGGAACTGTACTTTATTACAGAGGAAGGAACCATCCTCCTGTACACAATTCTGTCAGGAAGGGATGTCAGTGGATATTTAAATGGAAGAGGAAACAGGGTGTTATTCATACATGTGTGCATCAAGGGGGTGTTTTGCATTGTAAACTTTGCCAGTGTGCATAGCAACTGACCTTTAAGTGGACTAGTCATTTTTTATTTATATTTATATATTTATATGAACTAAATGGTTGGATCAAGAGCCTTAAGCTGAATGAGATGTTTGCCGGATTTTTGTGTGCATGTAAAACTATTGCTGTTTCTTCCTCATACTCATCTCTTGCACATAGAGACTCTATCACAGAAATTGGGTTTTGTACACATACAGGATCTGTTGTAAAAAGTGTTATACAAGCAAAACTGTACAGAGCACATATATTGAGTCAGCTATTAATGTGTACTGCTGTGTTAGACATATATTTCACTGTCAGGACTAAACCTTGTATGGTATTTATGCCTGAGCTTTTTGGGGGGAGTTTTTTTGCGTTTCTGATAACTGGATTGTAGATATTGTTCAAAATAATTTGGAATAAAAACTTATCTTAGCTTTAGTTAACTGTCCTTCTTCTGTAATGTAACCACTTTGATGTCAAGAACAAAATGATTGAAAAATCATTTTCATAGCAGCGGATGTGCTTTTTTTAGCCATGATGCAATAAAAGATGTATAAACCGCCTGTAGAGTATTTTGTAGAAATGTATTTTGGGAACAATTCATGCCCTTCTTAGAAATTTGCCAACTGCATCCATTCAGAACGCAGATAGTGCACAGCCGGTGGTCAGTGATAGGCGGAGACGGCTCTCCGACTCCTGGACAAGCAGGGGCACGTCCTGCCAGTGTTGCTCTGTGTTTCAGTGAAAACGTTGCGGCCTGCAAGTGGGAAATGTCAGGGCTCATCTGAGCGTGAGCTGCGTGAAGCTCCTGCTTCCTCCAGGGGTTTTTTCGGCGAGTGCTAATTTGGGGGCCTGCCAAGGCTCTGTGGATTTCTTGGCCTAGCTACTTGACAGGCGAGGAGAGAGGGGGTAAAAAAAAAAAAAAGAAAAAACATTAGCTTTTACAAGCAGGAGACGGGACTAAATATAGCACTGGTCTGAATGCACCGACTAGTCCCTAATCTGTAGAGGCCACAGACGTAAATAACGTTTTAATGTGACGAAAAATACAGGAGGCAGGCCAAAAGAACCTAAACAAGTGCAGGGGAGGGAGGACCTTGCAGGAGCTGCAGTCCCTTAGGAGCTGCCTTATACTGAATTACATGTTATCTAAAAAGCAATATTTCAAAAATGAAAGTGTCCAAAATTCTTGCATGCTCTCCCTGTTCTATAAAACAGCCCCAAATAGAGCTCTCTCTGTGATTTTGTAGTTCACCAAGCATTAGAGTGCAGAAGAGCCCTGGGTCTGAGTAACAGCCATGAACAACACCCTCATTCTAACCAATGAGTCAGACATGTCTCCCACACCCCAGTCACCCCCTCCACCCCTCTAACATCACTTCGCTTCAAGCATGACTTCATTAAAGTAGTCGAAGCAAAATACTGCTACATATATCTGAGCTAATGCTCGTTCGTAAGACAAGTCAGCTTCTAGAGATGTGCCAAACCAGCAAGCTTTGTCAAGTATGGTCAAGCGGTTTTGATGGTAGTAGGCAACAACTTGAGTAAATGGTTTCAGTAAATAATAATGTATAATTACAGCAGTATAAATTTGAATAAATTCATTTATCAAATTTCAGTTAGACAAATAATACACTGTATAGTGTAAAGGTCAAGTTTTTTTAGATTTTTTTTCCCACAGTGAGTGTCATATACCCTAAGTTAAAGTGTTAACATCTATCTAATTTGAGTGACATGCATTAGCTAGCTATGCTATGTGAATTACCTTGAATCATTGCAGTGGAGAAGAGTAGATTTTGATCCATATCAGAAAAGAGCTTCTGTATGGGCATGTAAAGTATGTTTTATAGTTTTGATCCTTATCTGTCTCTTTCAACAGCACTCGCTGTAGCACATCTAAGGCTCATGTTTCAGAGGAGCTCACTTGTACATCTTTTGGCTGGCTGGTTGAGCTGTAGTTGAGTGTCTTCTAAATTGAGGCATAAATATACAATTTTTGATTTGTATTGTGCCTTTGTGGGTTCACCCATGTAGGGCAAGTGGGTGTGATTGTGTCGTGTCTGGTGGGAATATGCTGAGGCAGGATGTTTAAAGTGACCAGTAAATTTGATCCCGTTTACACGTGTCCACTTGATGTGACTGGTATCTGGATTGTATCCTGTAGTGTTTACACTTGGTCAAATGCATCTCCGGTTAGTTGGACTGAAAACTAGTCGCTGTGTGTACACAAACCTGCTCGTTATGCAGCAACAAACTGTGTTGTTCAGAAATATATTTTAAATATATTATGTATATTAGATATCATATTGACTGATATCAGAGTACATGTATTAGTATGTTTAGTTCACTTTCACCTTCTTACATAGTCACAACAAATCACAGATCACAAACCAATTAGAGGTTTAAAAGGTTCTGACAGGTAATCAAAACAAAAGAACACCCGACTCCAAAAACAATATACTTCAGCACTGGTTCTGAAGATCTGAGACGTCTAGTGAAGATAACATTCTCATTTACATACGAAATTAATTCCAGAATCTGAGCTGTCAAATATGCCTCAGAAAACCTGTTGAAACCTGCTGAAGCCTTTTGTTACGAATTAACCACATACAGAGCAGAACCAAAGGCCAGAAACATCAGCAAATGAATCAGGGTTTGCGCGTTTTAAGAATGATGTAATGGCAAAATCCACAGAACACTGTATACATAAATAAGGTGAAATCAAATGAACCAGATTATCAGATAAGAATTGCAGCTTGATTGGAATGATGAAACCTGACAAACATACTGGCATCCTGTTTGAGGAGGTTTTGTCAAACTGCATTAACTACAGCAGTAATAAGCTATGAAATGATTCTTTTGACACATGTAGAACCTGAACCTGAAGCTGATACGCTCACTATCTGCACTGCACACTTTTGAACTTGCTGTCTGTGCACATACTGCCTTGTGTTTCTGTGGTTTGGTTTTTGCAGTCTTGTTTATTTATCTGTTTTTGAATCACTGCACTGAAGAGCTAGCCTGATAGTGTTTTGTTATACTGTACCACCCTGCAATGGATTATCGGCCAGGGTCCTTCCTCCCTTCCGGCCACTGAACGATGGGATAGACTCGAGCACCCTCTGTGACCCATAAAGTGGTTTAGAAGATTAGTGAGAGAAAGAGTGAGTATGTATACTTCGTATTGGTATAATGACAATAATGACAACCTAATCTGAACATTATATATATATAATGTATATGTATACACACACACACACACATCAGGCATCAGGCTAGTGTCACATGACTGTGAACTCCTGAAGAAATCATGCTACTGATACCTCCCTGTAAGCTTCCATTTTTACTCTCTCATTCTTCCCCTCCCTCCTGTCTGCCTACATACAGCAGATATGACTGTTTCTGTCCTGTAAGGATGTATCACATATTGTTTGTGTGACTTTAAGATCAAAGGTGTACAGTCATCTAGTTAGTATTTGACTTCATGTGTCTTCTTTTCCTCCAACTCTCTCAGCTCTGCTGTCAGTGTACTTGGCTTGTTCTAAAAGGCAAAGCGAGTATGGTTTCACTTAACTGGACCTAAGGCAGGCCATTTTTTCTTCATGCCTTTAGCTAGTGTAGGCAAGACATCTCTGCACTTAGTCTAAGCTTCACATGCAAAGTTGGTTAAGTGTGGGTATTTGCAGCCAAATAGGGTGAGCGGTGTGGCTCCCCTCCCTTATTAAATGCTTAGAAGTAATTAGACATACGAACATAATCATAAATTAAGTTGTCATTTTTCAATCCTTTGCTGTTAATAACTGCCTGATGTCTGGAACCCATAACAAGAAGCTGGGATTTTTCCCTGGTGATGCTCTGCCAGGCTTTTAGCGCAGCTTTTCAGTTTTCACAGGACTTTTCAAATCCAGAATTCCAAAACAGAGAGCATCACACACTGCCTTAATGGTGGTCTTGTACAGACAAGACCAGTGTTCATCAACCACTGGGCTGTGGCCCTCTTGTGATCACTGTGTCTATACCTAGGGGGAGTTGGTCTATAGCCAGCCATCAGTGTTTTCAATCAATAAAAAATATTATACAAACCCTACAATGTTGGTTCATTTTATCACCCTCTTTCTCTAAAAACAAATAGCTCTCAGACTGATCAGATCATATTGCAGAAACAGCTTAGTTTGCTATCATGTTTTTTTTAAATACAAGCTGATGCTAGCCTAATCCATTAATACACTCATCGTTAAAAGAAGAGCTGCACCTAGAAGGAAGCCTGGGATTGCAATGCTGCTGGGAAGGAAGAAAAAGGTTTACATTTACATTTAAGGCAGTTAGGAGATGCTCTTATCCAGAGCGACTTACAAACGTGCTTAGTGTTATGTTGGACAATGTTTTCTAGCTAGTATACGAAGGTTAGAGTCTAAAACTTGCCAGAACAACACACAGACCTATACAAAGCATAAGTGCACTACCTGGGAACCCCAACCTAGCCTTCATACCTGGAGAGAAGAAAGGTAATTGTGAGTATATGTGCAAAAACAAAGTATTTAAAAGGTTATCAGGGACTATAAATGATGATCAATTTAGACTGCTATTGGCAATATTTATTGAGCTACACCTACAGAAGTAGTGTATCTCGGTATGATGTTGGGCCGCCATGAGGAGAACTTGGAAGTTGGTCATGGTAAATGCAGCCTTTTGTTATTCGTTCATATAATAACCAAGTATAAAAGCTAGAAACCAATTTCTTTGGTCTTTTGGAATAGAGGGCCCTGATTGGACAGGTCCATTACCATTATCTGATACACTGTTGTCATACCGTATTTTATACCTTGCACACATTATAAAGGCTTGTGTTCAGTTCCTCTGTCTCCACAGTCTATTGTACACGTGTGTATATGGGTCTCTTCCACTGTTCTAGCTTTCTCATTTACTGTTGCCTGAATGACTCTTTCAGTGACAGCGCTGACCATGTTTTAGTACTGGACAGGAAACAATGTGAAGCACAAACAGGCCTCTGATCACTAAATCCATAAGGAAAGGCTAAAGATTGACTTGTTTCTCCTCACGCTACCAGATCATCTGTGGCATTCATCGCCTCCAAACTGGACCCCAACCTGGAAAACCTCCTCAGATTGTTAAACTTTGTGGGGATAAAAATAGTGCAGAGTATTCCCAGCTTAACACTGCCCCAGCGTCCTTGTTTGGCCAAGTATCTGACTGTAAACTGACACAGCCTCAGAATTCCAGGGGATGTTATCTCACCCAGCTAGAAACAGTGGAGATTATGCTTTTCTGAAAAACCAGCAGAAATGAATATATTTTATGCTCCATTCCGAGCTAGAGGAATTAGAGTGGAGCTCAACGCCGCACTTTTAAAACCTCCATTTCCTCAGAATGACCAGCAGGGCAAAGCCATGCCCTCTGGAGAGAGAGAAAATAGAAGGATGAAAAAAGAATAAGATGCTTTAGACACACTTTAGATCTGGGGTGATGGGGCAAGTTGCGTAATCCAGTTCTTTTCGCTCAATGGCACAATGCACCACAAATAAATACGCTAGGAGAAATGAAGCAAAGCGCAATCCGCATATGAATCAGAGAGAAACCTGTGAGTGCATTCTTGCATAATCCCTCCTAAACTGCCTTCTTTCTTTGAATTTATTCTTTTTTAAGCCTGTGTCTGTTTTCTTTCAGCTGTATCCTTCTGTGCCCTTAGTGTTTGTTTATCAGTTAAAGAGGACAGGCTCTCTCAGTTTTGTTGTGCCTACTCTACATGTCTTATACAGTCCGTCTCCTTTCTTCCGTTAGCTTTGATGTGCTCTCCTTCTCCCTGTCCTTCTGCACGTTTGTTCTCTCCAGGCTGTTTTCTTCCTCTTGCTCTTATTTACTGTTAATTCTTTCATTGCTTTCACTTCCTCGTGCCGACCCCTAACCTCTCTTTTTATTTTCACTCCTCCATCCCTCGTTTTTCTGTCCTCTTTGCCATCTCTCACTCCTTCCATCCTTCTCACTAAATTTAGATGTTAATCCTCATTTTTTTTGCTGCTACATCTGGACTGCACTTAACAGCTGGGGCTGAATTTACACAAACAACCGCACCCACACACGCTTTGCACACACACCCCTGTAACCACACACACACACTTGTTTTTCTACAATGTCAGGATGTGGGATCTGAAGTTTGTTATGTATTATATGTTAGTAGCTACAGTACTCTGCTGAGGTCAGGGGCCACCCCTTCTTGCAGTTCATTTACAGTCAAATAGGTCATTAAGTTATTCAGTGTTTTTACCGCCAGGAAAAAGTAACAATCGTAGATTTAATAGAGAAGAGTTGGGTTCAGTTTGCCAAAGAAATCAGCATGGATACTCATCCACACCTTCAATACACAGCCTTAGAAATGAGTTGCATCTACTGCTTTTCAATGTCGCAACTCACTCACATACTCTTTCACATACTCACTCGTTTACTGCCATACTCATTCACTTAATTACTGACATACTCACTCGCTCACTCACATACTTCATTCACCCACTTACTGACATATTTACATACTCACTCACTTATTTACTCTTTCACATACTCACTCACTCACTGACATACTCACATTCACTTTCACATACACTCTCACATACTCACTCATTCACTTACTCATATACTCACTCACTCATATACTCACTCACTCATTCACTTACTCACTCATATACTCACTCACTCATATACTCACTCACTCATTCACTTACTCACTCATATACTCACTCACTCATATACTCACTCACTCATTCACTTACTCACTCACTCATATACTCACTCACTCACTCATTCACTTACTCACTCATATACTCACTCACTCATTCACTTACTCACTCATATACTCACTCACTCACTCAAGTCACTCATTCACTTACTCATATACTCACTAACTCACTCACTCACTCACTTAGGCTACTCACTCATATACTCACTCACTCACTCATTCACTTACTCACTCATATACTCACTCACGCACTCACTCATTCATTCACTTACTCACTCATATACTCACTCACTCATATACTCACTCACTCATTCACTTACTCACTCATATACTCATCCACACCTTCAATACACAGCCTTAGAAATGAGTTGCATCTACTGCTTTTCAAAGTCGCAACTCACTCACATACTGTTTCACATACTCACTCGTTTACTGCCATACTCATTCACTTAATTACTGACATACTCACTCGCTCACTCACATACTTCATTCACCCACTTACTGATATATTTACATACTCACTCACTTATTAACTCATTCACATACTCACTCACTCACTGACATACTCACATTCACTTTCACATACACTCTCACATACTCACTCATTCACTTACTCACTCATATACTCACTCACTCATATACTCACTCACTCATTCACTTACTCACTCACTCATATACTCACTCACTCACTCACTCATTCACTTACTCATATACTCACTCACTCATTCACTTACTCACTCATATACTCACTCACTCATATACTCACTCACTCATTCACTTA
Organism: Prochilodus magdalenae; assembly: GCA_024036415.1. Classification (NCBI taxonomy): domain Eukaryota; kingdom Metazoa; phylum Chordata; class Actinopteri; order Characiformes; family Prochilodontidae; genus Prochilodus; species Prochilodus magdalenae. Next base: position 236,362 of record JAMWET010005296.1, read on the forward strand.
CTCACTCACTCATATACTCACTCACTCACTCATTCACTTACTCACTCATATACTCACTCACTCATTCACTTACTCACTCATATACTCACTCACTCACTCAAGTCACTCATTCACTTACTCATATACTCACTAACTCACTCACTCACTCACTTAGGCTACTCACTCATATACTCACTCACTCACTCATTCACTTACTCACTCATATACTCACTCACTCACTCACTCATTCATTCACTTACTCACTCATATACTCACTCACTCATATACTCACTCACTCATTCACTTACTCACTCATATACTCACTCACTCACTCACTCATTCACTTACTCATATACTCACTAACTCACTCACTCACTCACTTACTCACTCATATACTCACTCACTCATATACTCCTTCACTCATTCACTTACTCACTCATATACTCACTCACTCACTCACTCATTCACTTACTCATATACTCACTAACTCACTCACTCACTCACTTACTCACTCATATACTCACTCACTCACTCATTCACTTACTCACTCATATACTCACTCACTCACTCACTCACTTACTCACTCATATACTCACTCACTCATTCACTTACTCACTCATATACTCATATACTCACTCACTCACTCACTCACTCATTCATTCACTTACTCACTCATATACTCACTCACTCACTCACTCACTTATTCACTTACTCACTCATATACTCACTCACTCACTCATTCACTTACTCACTCACTGACATACTCACTTTTTCACTCACTCACTAATAACTTCCTCACTCACATATTCCCTTCCTCCCTCACTCACTGACTTACTGACATATTCAGTCCTGAGAAAGTCACAGCTAGAAAGACATAACAGAAGTGTCTTTTACCTGACAGTACAGTATAGAATACTTTACTATTCATGACTGAATAACTATATTGCTTTTTGGCTTATTTTAGATTTCAGTCACATGTTTTATTTATTTATTCATTTATTTATTTATTTTGTTTACTTTTCATACCCAAACATTTCTGATGGAATGCTATATGCTGGTGCTTTATGTCAATCACACTTTGTGCTGTTGTAATTCAAAGAGTCTATATAACACTCATTTTCAGTGTATAACTGTGTTTTTGGAGTCTACTGGAATAGGTTTACATACTGCCATGTTCTTACAGCACAGCCTGCACTGTTTGGTCAGCTCGCCCACTATGTTGTGATTGGTCAACTGCCAGAGTGGCATCTTGCTGCAAGTTATGACCCCTCTCTGCTGTGGTTGTTCTTACAATGGCTGTATCACTTTGAGTCAGCATCTGATCCTCCTTCGCAAGCTAGACTGAAGCAGGAGGTTTGTATTTTGTGTAACAGTGTGCCAAGCTTGCTGGTAGGCAGAAAATAAGAATTGTGTTACGAGATGAGGTCACCTTATAACAAAGAAAAGGGCTGGAATTCCAACAAGGTGTTTCAGACAACTGAGAAAATAGATTTTGTTATAAGGTTGCAGACCATGTACATTCACAAAAAGCAAAAACACACTAAAGAAAAAAAAAACAAGCAGCTCTGGTTGGGAGGACACAGCTGTAAAGACTGGAAAGATAGAAGAGTTGAAGTTGTAGTATATGTACAAAAGTGGAGTGGACAATTTAAATATTCATACTTCACTTTAGGTGAACGCTCTTCTATCTAACATGGTTGAGATGCAGGCTGGTGACCTCAAACTATGTAACTCTTGATGACCAGCAGAGAATAGCATAAACAACACTTGGACATACCTGTACACTAACAACGACAACTTACTTAAATGACTTAAAGTCCCTCTTTACTGTTAGCAGCGAATGCTACAGCAAAATGTCCCATATTGCTGCTATCTGAAACTTGTATCCAGACGTCTCATCTAATTAGTGCAATCCTAGATACATTAACATGCATTTATTTCCTACAGCTGGCACACACAGCTTGTATAATCTCCATGAAAATCAGTGCTAGTAGAAGTGGTTGCTCCAGAGAAGCCACACAAGTCCAATGCCAAGCGTCTCCTGGAGTGGTCTAAAGGCCCCCAGTATTGGGCTGTGGAGTAATGACACTGATGAAGCTCGATCCAGTACCTTTTGGATGAGTTGGAGTGGCATTTGAGAATGTGATCAGATCCTCACAGCAATGTTCCAATTTTTAGTAGGAAAAAAGGGGTTTAGAAGAACAGAGACTATTATACAAAGCTTTGGATAAACAGTGTATGATGTATATGTAACTACTATGTACATGTAGAAAGTCTAACTCTAAATCTAAGCACAGCCCTACCACGGTAAGTGAAAGTGGTGTACCACATCTCCACCATGAAGAGATTACAAAAATATGTGTCAGGTCAAACTCTTATCTTTAAACTATCATAAAACAGCATCTCAGGCAGCAGATCTGTAATCATTCCATGTCATAACATAATGCTGCTGAAAGCTCCTTCACAGGAAGTTATCAAACCGCACCGAATCACTTTGTTTACATGTTACAGCTACGGTGGTATTTTTGGCCAAAAAAGCTGTGGAATTTTCCTGAAATCTTGTTTTATTTTTACCTCCTTTTCCTACCTAAATCCGGACATGCTCGTCCTGTAACGCTACGAAAGCAAACACACACACACACAGACTGAGAATCTGCTCACACTTTAGCGGTGTAGCGTGTAATCCTGATCCTTAAGGGCAGCAGTGGATCAGCAGATTTTCCGGCTCGCTTCAATCAACAGGCCCACCCCTGCAGCTCAGCCGGGCAAAGTAGCGGATTAATTGGTCGCAATAAGGCAGTCATTAGTCTCTCGCGAGCTGTCCTGCTACATAAACAGAAGCACATGTATTCCGGTTTAGGGAAAAATCTCAGCGTGAGTGCGCACATGCACATTAATTCTCCAAATGAGAACAGAGATGTTGGTGTAATTCTGGGAAATTAGTGCGTTTGTGTGTGTGTGTGGGAGAGAGAACATTCATTAACTCAATGGTCCTGTCCATAAGTAATTCACAAAATATCTGAAGGCCTTGGTATTACGAACACTCCTGGGTAGTAACACATTCTACCGCGGTGAGTCATATGCTGTGGAAGACTTGATGCATTACTGTTGGCTAAAGCGCAGTTGGAAATATGTTGCAGTGTTATTCACAGCTATGTGTTAATGAACTGTAAAGTGGGAGGAGGAGCAAAATGAGAAAAAGGAGGAGCTAAAGCCTACATACAACAATTAAAATCCAGAAAATCTAGGTGACAAAGAATCAAGTAGAAACCAACTGAAAAAACTACTTTAAGACTTGTAAATGAATATTAAACTGGGTCCCAGGCATCAGGCAATGTGTTCAATTATTTTATTTAACTTTGGCCAGGCAGTTTTAGGGCTTTTGTTGAGTATACACTTTGACTGTTTGGTTCCTATCATCACCACTTGGAAAACTTCTTACTCTGTAAGTGTACACAGTAAACCACTTGGAATAACTTTCTTCATGTTTATACATTGTTTATACATTTCTTCATGAGTAACCTCTCATGGCCTTTATTATTAATTAGGTGTATCAAACCATTCATCTTCATTGCCATCAGTGAAATGTGAAGAATCTGAGGGTCTCTGACAGTGAAACTGATTTCGGGCTCCCATTTAGGAATTTCAATAAGGCGTTTTATGGATTTATGGATTTCAGACAATTTACCACTACAATCCCTTTGAAGAGCTCTATAAATCCCCTTTAAGGATTTAACTGCTCCCAAAAGACTTGATATCTGACACTGAAGAGTCATCCCTTGACGAAAGCTCTTAGATGAATCCTCAATACCCAAAGCACTAGACACGCCAGCAAATTCAGGCGCATAATCTAATGCAGTTAAACTAAATTTTGTCCCAGTGGGGCAGTCCTAAAACATAGGAAGAGCCAGAGTAACCTTTAAGCATAATATGAGGAACCTTCTTGTCTCAGCTGGCACCCACTCCTCAGGTTCAAGACCTCAAATATGCCTCTAGCTTGAACTGAGCTTCTTATATTTCATGTTCTGGTGTCTAATCACCCTGTATACCTCTGACACAATCAGTGGGCCAGCAGATGTTACCTCTGTATTATCTATGCTTCACTGTAACGTGTGACTCTCTTTTTTATGTTTATATTCAACATTCATTCAACATTCAGTTTCTACCCAGGCACACACTCTTCACTTGCCCCGTCCATATTATGAATCATCTGTGTAATGCACTGAGCCACTTTGCTCTGCATTAAAACAAAAGAAGCTTAAAGCTTGAGCCCATCTCAATGTGATGTTGTCAGAGGTGACATAGCATTAGCACGTCATTTACTATGGATTTTAGTGGTCTCATTAACTCAGTGGGCTTCATTTTATGCAGTAATGGAAATGTCAGCATTAGGGTACGCACTTTCATTAAAACAATGGTTTAGAATATTTGCATGCTGTATGGCCTTAAGTGTTAAAATGGTTTACAGTGAAACAGATATGAACTTCATAGACTAGTAATCTGGCAGAACACTATATGGATAATCTGCACTTATACAGACCACTTTATAGTCAGAAGTTCCACAAGACCTGATTTTTTCTTAGAAATGTACATCCAAGCATAGACCTATGTACTAATCTTTATGGCTAAGTGTGTCATTTCATAATTGGGTTGGAGGATAATTAATTAATTAATTAATTTTGCATTAAAATTACATTCAACAGTTATACCAAAGCAATACATTTAGACTGATGTGGGTAATATTTACTGAACTACACATACAGAAGTAGTGTCTCTCAGTATGGTGTCAGGCTGCCATATTTGCTAAACCAACATGCCAGTCGTCTCATCATGGAGTTGTATAGGTCTCTAAGGGTGTCCTGCAATAATCAGTCCCATGTAGCTTCAAAGTTCTCACACAGTTTCTGCAGATTTTGCAGTAGAGGTGGAGTAACAGGTGCACAGGACATGAAATAGGTGACCACGGTGCCCTCACACACAGTTTCTTTGATCGTCTTAACCAAGACAAAAGTGGGACTCATCACTGAAGATGACCCTGTGCCATTCTGAGTCATTTCATGACAGTCTGGCACCACACCATTGCAGTTATTTTCAACATTGACATGATGTCAAGGGCAGACGTCGCATGACTTACGAAAGACATCTGAGAATAACTTCATAAAGATGATTTGTTGAGGACATCAAGGCTTGCTGAATGTCCGCAGTCCTGGGTACAGCGATAAGGCCCAAGTTCACTACTTACATTACTGCCAGTTAATTCCTACTATTCTTTTGATGGTGATTGTACAACATGCTGTGTCAGCAAAGCCCAGTGTAAAGAATAAGATGTTAGAAACATAGACTAATCCTCAGCAGCTGGCCTGGGCAGCAGCGGAATAACCACTGGCCAGCACTTCCAAAACAGCTGAGAGGCAGGTCTTCAATAGCCACATACTTCCTGTACATAGTGAACACACTATCCAACAAAACCTAATACACACATATTTACACTTGTATGCCAACGTGAACAACTATTTACAGTTACTGGAAAATCTCTCCTACTCTGAATCCAGGGCTTTCCCCTTTAGCCTACAAGGATTCTTCATAACACAAGCCAGTAGCGGGATGCTACAACTCGAACAGACTTTTTAACATGACCTGCACAAAACAAAATCAGCTTGGAGTATATTTCTTGGACTCTCATTGGCTACCTGCAGTTACAAACACAGTTCAGCAATAACCTTTTAGATGAGACATCATAAATGCTTCCCGGTTCAGTGATTCAGTTTGGCTTAGTGCTAAGTAGATCGAACTATTTGCTCCTAACGTTTAGCTTGATAAACAGTCATTTTTACTTGTTAGACAGTTTAATGACTTTCTGAGAGGCTGGGGTGATTTCAGCACACAGTTTGCGTCAGACAGTCTGTGTACTTCTGTGGGAAGAGTTCCTGAGGATGACACTGAGATACAGCAAAAACCCTTTTGTGGTGCACATCACCTCAAAATGCAGCTGAAGGGCGATACTTATTAAATACTCTGAACACTGAACACTCACATTTTTATGTGGTAATGACGACTGTTCGGATACTGTCTGGAATGACTAACTGACCAGCAAGAATGAAAATTCATGCGATACCTAATTTGTATTGAATGCACTTTTTTAATACGCCTGTGACATAACTGGAGGTCATAGACCAACAGCATATCTAATAGTATATACTAATAGTTGGTCCCAGGTGTTCAATTGTGCACACACAGCTTTGTATATCAGCTTAGATAAGAAGTGCCAATAGAATAGGACACTCCGAAGCAGCCACACATGAACCCAAGGCCACTATGGGGTTATCAATGTCAGCTAGAGGAGTATAAGCCCCCCCACTTCTGGGCTATGGAGCAGTGAAACTATGTTCTCTGTAGTGTTAGAGTACAACACAATACTTTCAGAGGAGTTGGAATGGAGTCTGTGATCCAGAACTGATCATCCAACAACCGTACCTGAACTCACTAATGCTTTGTATAGAGTAAAGGCTTCCCAGAAACATAGAGGCTCTATATATAGCAATATCCGTTCATATCTACGGGAACAATTTGTGGAACGCTAGTATTTATAGCATATGTCCAATCAGATTGCATCCTGCTGAATCCTTGTGCAACTCCAAATACTTAGAATTGCCTCAATATGCCTTTAGGGACACACGTTCCCGAACTGGTCCATTCATTTGAAGTAAATCCATTTGTAATCTGTACTGATAGCTATTTCCGCCCACTCTCTGCACTTCCAGTAGTCATTATTACAGGATCAGGACTAACGGGTGTCCCCAGTTAGCTTAGTTAAGTGAAGGCAAGTAAGTTCACTTTGTTGATGTGATTTGGTAATGTGTTTGTCAATTCTGCTGAGTGATTTTTTGGGACCCTCCACAGCAGCGGTGATAATGGATCTTTAATGGATCCAGTCATGCACAAAGGGTCATACCACGCCTTCTGTCCTCATACTGCTGTTAGCATAGTCATGGTTTTTGAAAATTTTATGAACAGATTAGAGTAATTAGATGACCTCAAGTAAGGGTCCCCATTTGCTGTGGTGATTCTCTTTTGCCAGAATAGGAAGTCTGCCTGAAATGTCCTCGAGAGCAGGGGAGGTGTGGGGAGGGCTTGCATTGTCATGCAAACTGGTTATGAAACACACCACACTGTATGTATTTGCTTATGAAACGTCCAATGTATAGAGCTTTCAGAAGTATGATTCCTGTAAATCTGCACCATAAATATGCTGCAAAGAAGATAAAAATAAGACAAAAAGCAATACTGTTACAAAAGCCAGATTTGCAAAAGAGGAATTATTAGATTGCAGTGTGTGAGTGAACTGTGTGTGGATGTGTGGGTTTTATATGCACTTCAGTGCTTAATGCTTGCTTACTCACAAAATAGAGCAAGACCTTAATTTAATTATTTTATTTTTACCCTGGGGCTCTTTTAAGAAGTTTATGTGCAGGCCAGTTCCCAACAAAAGTTATTCTAAAAGCATAAAGCAGTGATTTGTAAACAATTGAATACACCTGGACCTGTATCTACATTATAAAATTATCCCTTCTTTATTTTTTGAAAATATCATTTCAAAATTGATGCCTGTTCCAAAATCATTGGGAGAGGGGCATTTAACAGTAGGAACATTGTTAAATGTTCAGAAAACATCTTGCCGTCTAGGTGCTGTCTTGTTCAGAGACTCCCATGCATATTTCATTATTACAACACCAAATCTGGAGTGGGGCAGTGGATAGTGCTATTGTCACACATCACAAAAGGCCTGGGTTTAACTCCTGGCCAGAATGCCTGGGGTTCTTTAAATTAGTTTTTATTTCTCCAAAGACATGCAAGCAGGTGAATCATGTGTCCTTGGTGTCCTGCGATGGACTGCCAGCTTGTCCTATGTGTTTTTGTCTTCCGCCCAGTGAGTGCTGGGATATGCTTCGCCATTGAGAAGGATTAGAAGATGGATGATAGACTAATTTGGTGGATAAATGTAAATGTGTTCATGACATCACTAAAACTTCTGTGTTTATCCGTTGCTTATATGTGTATGTATATGACCCATACGGACTATACGGGGAGAGACTGGTATGTTTTGACACTTTTGACACAATTAGTTTTTCTATAATATGTGCCCCCCTTTAAATCTACTCAACTTTGACCTTCCTTAGAGACAAAAACGTTCTGGCAAGTGATTGAGCGTAATTCTTGAGGAACCACTGTAATGATGGTGGTGGTGTACAGTCATGATGGTGGCCACAAGAGCTGTTCATTTTCAGCCAGTCTGCTGATTGTAACGCTGTGCTGCTTGAGTTATTCAGTGATGACAGTTGACAATGAATGCCTTGTTGCGACAATGTACCAAATGAGCTGACAACTTATTATAGAGTGATGAAGATTTAAAACAGTGGAGCAGATTTAAGACCCCCTTAAATTTTTTTTTTTGCTAACATGCTGACACCACCCCACCTTTACCTAACACTAATACATCAGATACAGCCAAATCAAGCACTTTGGCAGAAGCTGATTAACTGGAACAGGTGTGGAAGACTGTGGAACTAGATTCAACAATAAAGTAGATCTCCAGCCTGTGGTACGACACTGGTGTCATTTAATTAAAGTAAACTGTGTATTGTTTTGTATTGGGTTGTAGGTCTATTAGGTACCTTGTCACAAGATTTTACATACTATGTAGGAGCACTTTGTCGCTGCACAGTTTACCAGCCCCATCAAACCCACCATAGGACCACCGCTGGCAAGATATTATTTGGGTGGTAGACTGCTCTCAGCCTTGTGAATCTGTAGCGGCAAGCTAGTGTGCGCTAGGCTGGCATGAGAGTATCAGGCAAAGCTGTATTGCTAAGGTTTTTTGAACACTTCCTGGCCACTTAAAAGACTTTATGTTAGTTGTAGTCCTTCATCAGTGGTCAGTGTCTGGACCACAGCTGGCAGGATATTTTTGGTTGGTGGACAGCTCCTAGCCCAACAGTGACACAGAGGTGTGTAAAACCAGCTAAACTCACAGTGATTTAAAATGCTATGGGTTTTGTTAGTACTGAAGGAATCTTTTCATTCCAGGTTACAAGACTGTAAAGTTTAAAACCAGGAAACAGAATCTCATACTCAGAGTGTGGCTTTATTAACAGATTTCTACACTTGAAGGTTTGAATGTCAGTAGAATGATGCATATACTCTATACCACATATCAATGTAATGCGTGCCATACTGGTCAAGTGGACACTACCATAGCATGCTGTGGATAGAAGAAGACATGCACCAGCCACCTTAAGGATCTGGGAGATCTAGAAGAACCACAGAGAGAAAAAACCAATGAGACAGAGACATGCACAGAGTGATCCCTCAGCCACGATTGCGGACATTCAGCAAGCAGTATTGCCATTAAAGAGTCATCCTAGTAGTGGCAGCACCACTGGCAGACGGCTACACGATGCAGGACTATACATAAGCAGACCTTTACAATGACTGCCCTTAACACCATGTCAATGTTGCCAAAGACTGCAATATGTCTGTCATGCCAGACTATCATGGAGTGTCTCAGAATGGCAGCGGGTCATCTTCAATGATGAGTCCCATTTTGTCTTGGTGGAGACTATGAACAAATCTGTGTGTGGAGGCTCTGTGGCCAGCACCAGGATAAACAATTTGTGGTCCAGTGTCACATAGGCCTGATGTCACTCCACTTCCACCCCTACAACAAACTGTGTGAAATTACTCAAGCTGTATGGGAAAGATCATTACAGGACGCCATTGGGCCAACTGCCATTAGTTAGCAAGCCTCTACATACTGAGAGCCATGCTTTGCGTTCAATAAAAAAATTGCCCATAGGACACATGCGATCTATATTGTGTGTGCTTCTCCAAAATGTATTATGCCGTTTTTTTTATAATCTATTAATAGGACACATGCGATCTAATTTTAAAGGGAAATGATTATAAGTCTCTTTTCCCCTCATGCCACAGAATCTATAAGGTATGGGGCCTGGGGCAGTTGCACAAGTTCCCCTCTTTAAGTGATGCCCATATCTGGACATAATCTGTATGTTTATGCATGAAATGAGTGAACACATATCCTTTCTAGGTGAAGCCAGGCCAGTTTGCCTGAATGACTGCACTACTCTACAGTAATGTCAGTCAGGCACAGTACATGTCCTTATCCTGGCCTGAGATGAGCTCTTTCCAACTCTACTCGAGTTCCCTGAATGTTCATACGCAGCAAACATAATACATGGGAATACAATCTGTGGTCAGGCATTGTTATATTTCCATCACAGGGCAGATCTAGTTATGTGTCAGCATTTCCATAGTGAATCAGCTCCCTTTGACTCTACACAGTCGAATCTTTCCTTCTGTTCAGTAACGCTTCTTCTCTTTCTGGATCATTTAAAATACAATGTGTAATTTATGATTCTCACAATGCTTCTATGTGATTTATTATTTTGACTTTAGCAACAATTGCATTTTTGTTTTGCATAATTCTCTTATATATACATACATATTCTGTTATATGTTGATTTGGCTGTAGTAATGGAATACATGTAACGATGTTACCATGTCCCATATGCTCTTTATTTAAAACACAGCCCAAACGCATATCTGCAACTTAGTAAGCTATGCACACATTGTAGCCTGCCTGTCCACACACGACATGAGAGGAGGGAGTTGACACACAGCCAGGGCAGAAATGCATTACTTTCCTGGAAATTCAAGGATCATTTCACATTCATAGAGGGCAAAAGAGGCCGTAATATTATTGTGCTGTGCAACCTGGCTGGCCGGGAATAAAGCTGCTGTTCATGTCCAAAGACTCCACTTAAAGAAACACTTTGAGGTAAGTTTTATATGCAAAGTATCAGCTAAAGTTGGACTCTTGCTAGCCAAACTGTCTTCCTAGCAAGCTTCCTGCTTAGCTGAATTGCCATCTGATAGCAGATTAGCCTGATGCCACTGTCTGCATCGTAGCTAGCTTGCAAAACAAACCACCGAGTAAAGTCCGACCATTCTACAACATGCATGATATGCTGTATTTTTGCTGATTTGTTTCTGTCCAGTGAACAGGATCTCTGGAAAATGGAAGCTTTGGCAGACATTCTCCCAGAAAGACTTTAATGCTACATCATTCTCAAAATTACTCTAAACCAATCGCTGGCCTACACCTGTCTGTAAAATTACTCACCTATCCTTTCTGCTGGTTTCAGGTACCAACATTTTGACATTCACATCCTTCCTCCCTACCCCTGCCAGTCTGGCTGTGTCTAATTGTCCAGGGAGTGCCATCCCAATCCAGTAAGATCTATCAGGGACTTAACTGGACCTGGAATGAGGACAGGGCCTTCGCCTATCCTGCACCTGACTGTTTAGTTACAGTTATCTTGAGGATTGACATTATCTTCCTTCATTCCTGCCTCTTGAGTCTGGTAGAATGATTGGTCTATTGGTATGTAAACTGGCATCTCTGCTCTGCACATGCACATCTATATGTTGCTATGATAGTATTAGCCATTGTAGTCCTGTTATTCAAATACCATACCTTACCTTTAAATAACTATAAAAGCAATACCCTCTGCACTTTCAGCAGACTCCGCAGGACAGTTCTCCCCTACAGAAAGCTCAACAACCAGTAACCGAACAAAACCAAGGCAAAGTTCCCTTTAAGACCCTCCATAATGTACAGTCACTGTGGCATTTGGTGATAAAAACTGGAAGCTGAGTTCACACAGCCACATGCTTTTCATGTTCACACTTTGAAAATAATGTTACTAAATAACCGAATACATAGATTTTACTTAATACTATTGATTATGGTTAACTACACAGAACTAAATTAATTAACATTTATTACAGTATAATGAGATTAAACAACTACACAACATAATGTGACTCATCATTATTAACAACACAAAAAATGACATTAACTGTGTAGAACTATCAAAAACACGATTAATCAATTAAAAGATTAAGTGTAACTTTTAGCTGTTGACAGTTTAGGATGGTTGCAATTAAAAAATACAATTACTAAATGCAATATAAATTATGAAGTACACAAAATAATGTGAATAATTGTGATTAACAGCACAAAATAATACCACATTTCATTTTATTAACCCTTGCCCAATAATAAAAACATGTTTTATGCATTTTGATGTGTTTATGTATTTTTATGTAGCTTTAATTGAATGACTTTTAATGACTGTTTACTGTTCTGGTGTAATATTATACATTTTTGTTTATAAGCAATTGTAGAAGTATCTCCTTATAAAATTAGAGAAAGTGTTGTGCAGTAGAAACAGCTTTTAACTCCCTAAACAGGCAGGATGATTTGCATTAGAATGGTGGATTATTATTCTGATTACTCTGAGTGTAATACTATTAAACCTGCCTCTCTCTCTCTCTCTCTCTCTCTCTCTCTCTCTCGCTCTCTCTCTCTCTCTCTCGCTTTCTGTTGCTCTCTCTCTCTCTCTCTCTCTCTCTCACACACTTTCTGTCGCTCTCTCTCTCTCTCTCTCTCTCTCTCTCTCCTTTTCATTCTTTCTTTTTTCTTTCTTTCTCTTCGTCTCTCTCTATCGGCCTCTGAGAGACACACATACAGGTGGTGTGTGGGGCCCTCCGGGTTGTGTTCTTTTGTCCACTCTTCATGGTCAGTGAGCCTCTGTGCTGTTTGATGATGTCGGGTCTCCGCTGGGCTTTATTGTTCACACTGCACCCCTTTCATTCCTGCACATTCATACAGGCTCCATTCACACACCGGAGAGCGAGGCACAAATGGGGGTGAAAAATAGTGTGAGGGACGGAATTCATCCATCTGTCTAACTATTAACCATCTAAACATCAGAGAGGAATACTCTTTAGAAGTTTACAGTGACTGCTTTGGAGAAAATCATGCATTGAATTTACTTGATTCAAACGTGTGTATTATGTCCACATGAATCATATACAGTGCTTTGCAGAAGCTGGAGATCACCCACTCATTTCATTCATTTCCGACCATATTCATTTTTCAGTGTCAGAAAAATGGAGGAAACATTACACAAGGTGGTCTATGGGTATTTCATTTGCCCAGTCTTTACTCTTCTGCACTCCTCTGCCATGTTAACCCCTCCAATCTTAAACCCAGTTACAGCTGTGCCCTCACAACAAAATCTCTTCCCAAACAAGACACCAGCACTATGGTCCCCTTCATTAAGATTAGGTGATCTCATTGGAAACACAATATCAGTTTTCCCGTGTTATGATGACACCCAGTTGTGCAGATATATCTAATATGTGGTATGTTTTATAAATGAGGAAATAACATGCACATTTTAGTCAAGTAAATTTTATGTATTACTTTATTCAGTGTACTCATGTCATCCTTTGTCCCGAGAGCCATCAGGCTCTTCAACTCTTCCCAGCGGGGATGGAAGAGGGAAGAGGACAGCTGAGGTCTAAATTCTCTTTTCAATCATAGGTTTATTTATTCTGCACTATTACACTTTACTGTATATACTGTACATCTGAACTCCTGGACACTCCACTTAAATACCAGTATATGCACATGTTTATTATGTTAATTCAGTCATTTATCTGCTAATAACTGCGTCCATTACACATTCATGCACATTTATTTATTATTTATTACTATTGCACTATTGCACTTGTCTTTTCTACAGTCTACAGTGATATTTGTGTTCTTGTATATATTTCCTTGCGAAGTGAGATATATTTATATATTTATACTTACATATTTATCGATAGTGACCTGTAGTATGTATAGTTTATAGTTAACAGTTAATAATACTGCTGCCAGTACCTACCTATTTAGGTTTTTCATACTGCACAATGCTGTCTTTATTTTTTAATTTGTATTTGTATCTGTGCTGTTTCTGTGAAACCGCTACTGGCTGCTAAATTTCCTTTGGGATCAATATATACTATATACTATCTACTATATACTGTATAGATTAAATTTTACAAATACGTTTTTCATATTCAGTAGCAAGTGTATCTTCTGTATGGACCAAAAGTCAGCGCTTTTGTTTGACTTCATGTTAAAAAATGGTAAAGATGTAATCAACTAGACAATAAATCAATCAGTTAATCAAATTGAGTCCTTTCATACATTTTAAAATAAAATATGAGCTTTTGAACTGTTGCTTTGTTATATACATGTGTCGTTCACGCTGTCCATGTATTCTTTCATATCTGTCCTATGCTCACAGTGTCCATGTTCAGCATTGCACTCTTTCAACAAACTTTCAACAACATGAACTTTCCACAGAACAAACAGACCAAACAAGCTCTGTTCCACACCACTTCACTCTGTCCACTCATCAGACTAAATAAGAGAGCTGTCTCCCTCTCTCTCCCTCTGTGTGTGAGGGGGGTGTTGTGGTGATGGTGGGCTTGAAGGTCTGTTGGATACAGTCACTTCAGTACATGCAACATCTGCTGCTTTCATTTTCTAGAGTAGTCGCGCATCATTGTGGGATTTGTCTTTGACATTACACTGTATAATTTAACATATACTTTAATGTCAATTCATGCTTGTAACTAATAGTCAAATCATTTATAAAAATTCAAATGGTAAACAGTTATTAAAATAATTTAGCACAAGAATATATCCATATAGATTTTTAAAGCAGCATACTGTTATTTGCCATAGGGAAATACACTTGCATAGTTGCATTTTTTTAACACGAAACAATGTAAACACTATGTGGGTATAATTACTTGTCAACCTAAATGTGTTGTTTAGAAGTGCAGTTTAAAGCAGTGACATTTAAAGTAAATATAGTAAATTTTAGATGCAATATAACTTAAACTAACCCAGGAGTGTACATCTTCAAGTAGATATTGAGTAGTCTTGACAATTGTTTAAGTTAACTTCATTGTGACATAAGAAAAGAAAAGTAGGCATATAGGATGTATAGCACCATTGCTTAAATATCACTGAAGTTGTGTTTAGGTAATAACAATAATCTATTTTAGTGTAATATATATCTATATTTAATTATTTTTAATACATGTACACCTAAATACATTTCTGTTTGTATGTATTAAGTGTATTTAGTGATACTGAAATCTAATTCCAAATGAAATTAGTATTCATGTGTCTAATATATATATCAGTTGTAGTTAAACTCAATAAGTAGTACTGAATCCTGTCTTTACAACAACTAAGAGATGAACCAAAGGCAACTCTGAAAACTACAGGGCTGCTTTGAATCCACAAACTAGACTGTGTTTTAGGAGGCGACAGATGGACTAGACGAATAGTCATGCATGAGTTTCTGCAAGCACAGCTGTATTTCAACTAAAGCACTTGTGAAATGATAAACCATGGTTTTTAGATGAACTCAGACAGCTTCAGAGATAAAAGGAGTCAACACTGAGAAGTGGAGACAGAATATAAAGAGGCCAAATACAGAAAAGGATTAAAGCAGCAAAGAAAGCATGCTCAGAACAGCTGAAAAAGCCACACTGCCATCTAAAGACCCAAATGCTAATGAACTTCAGGAGATCACCGACCTCAATGTGAGAAAGATTCCCCTTCTCCTGATTAACCATCACCTCACCAACAACCTGAATGAGTTCTACTGCAGATTTGAAGGCCCAAAGAACAATCTTCAAAATTTCTCTGCCTATCAACCGCCCTCCTCCCCAAACTCATCTCTCCATTGGTGTACAGGATGCTAACAGGCTTTTCAGGAGACAGAAAGTCAAGGGCACAGATGGACTAGACGTTTCCCCCTCCACCCTAAAACACTGCAGTGACCAACTGGTACAGATTTTCACCTACATCTTCAACAAATCACTGAAACATTCTATTTACACATGCTTCAGACACCTTCACCATGTATGGATGATACTGGAACCTACACTACAGTTTTGATTGTGGACTTAACTTTCCATTCAACACCAATGTGCCAGAGCTCCTGCAGGTTAAAATCTTCCAGCTGTCAGTGCCAGGTTCCATGTGTGAGTGGATTGTGGATTTCCTGAGAAGCAGGAGACAGCAGGTCTCAAATGGCAGACCCCCAGACCTTCAATACTGGAGTACCACAAGGATGTGTGCCTTCCGCCATTTACTCCTATGACAGTATTATATACTAAATATACACTGCTCAATAAAATAAAGGGAACACTTTGAAAACACATCAGATCTCAATGGGAAAAAAATCAGCCAGAATATCTTTCCTCATATAGACTGGGTAATGTGTTAGGAACGAAAGGATGCCACATCGTTTGATGGAAATGAAAATGATCACCCTACAGAGGGTTGAATTCAAAGACACCCTGAAAATCAAAGTGAAGAAATGATGCAGCAGGCTCGTCCATTTAACCCAAATTCCACTGCAGCAACTCAAAATGGTACTCAGTAGTTTGTATGGCCTCCACGTGCTCCTAATGAGACGACGGATGGTGTCCTGTGGGATCTCCTCCCAGATCTGGACCAGGGCATCACTGAGCTCCTGGACAGTCTGAAGTGCAACCTGCTGGCGTCGGATGGACTGAAACATAATGTCCCAGAGGTGTTCTATTGGATTTAGGTCAGGCGAGCCGGTGGGCCAGTCAATGGTATCAGTTCCTTCATTCTCCAAGAACTGCCTGCATACTCTCGCCACATGAGGCACCAGGAGGAACCCAGGACCCACTGCACCAGCGTAGGGTCTGACAACGGGTCCAAGGATTTCATCCTGATACCTTATAGCAGTCAGGGTGCCGTTGTCTAGCCTGTAGAGGTCTGTGCGTCCTTCCAGGGATATGCCTCCCCAGACCATCACTGACCCACCACCAAACCAGTCATGCTGAATGATGTTGCAGGCGGCATTACATTCTCCACAGCGTCTCCAGACCCTGTCACGTCTGTCACATGTGCTCAGGTAAAACCTGCTCTCATCTGTGAAAAGCACAAGGCGCCTGTGGCAGATCTGCCAATTCTGGTGTTCTGTGGCAAATGCCAATCGAGCTTTTATGGTGCTGGCCAGTGAGCACAGGGCCCACTACAGGACGCCAGGCCCTCAGGCCGCCCTCATGAGGCCTGTTTCTAATGGTTTAGTCAGACACATTCACAGCAGTAGGGCTCTGGCAGTGCTCATCTTGTTCCTCCTAGAACAAAGGAGCAGATACCGGTCCTGCTGAGGGGTTAAGGACCTTCTACAGTCTTGCCCAGCTCTCCTAGAGTAACTGCCTGTCTCCTGGAATCTCCACCGTACTCTTAAGACTGTGCTGGGAGACACAGCAAACCTTGTGGCAATGGCACATATGGATGGTTCCTTCAGTAGTTGGACTACCTGTGCAACCTCTGTAGGGTCCAGGTACTGCACCAAGGTAGTAGTAGTGACGCTGTCCCAAGTCAACTGCAGAACTAGTGAAGAATCAGTGGGAAGAGATGAGGGGGGACAAAATGTCAATGACCTAGTCCTTTTAAACCATTCCTGTTTTGGGGGGTATCTCATTGTTGCTTCTCTACTGCACCTGTTGTTAATTTCATTAACACCAAAGCAGCTGAAACTGATTAACGGCCCTCCCTACTACTTAACTGACCAGATCAATATCCCTGAAGTTGAACTTAAAAAGTCTTCCCTTTATTTTTTTGAGCAGTGTATTTTAATGAAACCTGTATGGCAAAAATACAAGTAGAATAGTTATTGCTATCTTACATGAACTCTTTGGGATTGGTTCACTCCGGCTACAGCTACATTCCAGACCTTCCAGAGTCTTCTCACCACCTCATTAACTCACATCTAGATTCGGAACACATTTACATGTGCATATGTAGGCAGCGGACCAGAGCCCCCATGAATAAGGACCCCATTACAGTACTATTGCATGTTGTTATTTGTTGATATAATAGTGTGAGGATGGACTGGCATGAAAAACACACTAATGACCTACAGTTTACATGTAAAGAAGATTCTTAGTGTGAATTTCTAGATAATGAGTGAAGGTTCAGTATGGCAAAAACTGTACACTTAACACAAAGCCAGCATTCAAGAGTATTAGCTTCAAGTAAACAAGCCAACCATCTATCATAGAACACCTTAAGTATCATAGCCATTTTACTGTGTTGCTGAGCTCGATTTTATCTCGTATGTTGTAGCTGTTAAATCATCTTAGCTAGCTTGTTCTGTATCCTTATCAATCAGTAACATAGACTGAAACAGCTGTCAGTTCTCTCCACCTTCCAGCACTGTTAATATCCTAATAAGATTTACTTGAATGGTGGTAGATATCCTCCATTTCACCACTTTAAGGAAAAGTTTCTCCTTATCCGTTTTGAGGTGAAATGACAGAGAGATGCTAGTCATCAAAAACCAGAAAGTTGTGGTCTATCTCCATCCTAAAAAAAATTATGCATGCCATGTATGATTCATACGAGGTTAGAATATGCCATCAAGGCAGAAGTCCTATTCCTTCATTGGACAGATGGCAGACTTCATGCTATTGCGACTCACTGCAGGTACAAAGTGGTGTTTCTACACAGAATGGGCCAGGGCTAGCTGCTTAGCATGCTAGCTTCAGTAGATATCTCTGCAACGCTTTACATACACATCTTTGGTGTACAGTGAGAAATTTTTTGTTAATCATTTTATTGTATTTGATTGTAACTAGTCCCACAAGCTGTGCTATTAAACAATTCATACATCAGTCCTAAAATGACAAATGTTAGATATTATCCACTAGATTTAAATGGATATGCTTTTTGGGAGGCCAGAACTGCAACTCTCACATTTAAAAAAGTGTATCCAGGGGGTCTTGGTCTGGTCTTTTGTGTAGAGTTACAGAATCACCAAATCTACCCTTGCTCTTTGTTTGGCCTTAATATTTATGAATCAGTTTTTGTAGTTCTGAGTTGTGTTGTTCGATGGCTCTTTTGACATTGTTTTCTGTGTTTTTTGGGAATTTTGTGGATGGGTTTGCTTAGTTTGCTCTTGCCTGCCTGTGTTTGGACCCCTGCTTGTTGTTATGATTATGGCCTTGTTTACTGTTAATCATCATTCGATTCAGATGCAGCATGTTTACATGGAGATCATGTTGAGGTATCATTTCCCTGAGCAATATTTACATTTTTAATCAGGCTGGAGTGGAGGTGACTAGCCAGAGTTTATATAGGCTACAGGCTTGCTTAAAGAGCTCGCAATGCAGAGCGTTCTAGGAATTTCCAGAGAAAGAATTTCTCAAGTACTTATTCTCAACAACTCTGTAAAATCACTAATAATATTTGTGCTTTATAATTAAGCAGGAATTTAACTGTTTACTTAATGTTTATTATTGCAGTTTAAAATATAATTTTACCATCTCCTCCCAATAGCTATTACTGGCAAGAGAAAACATAGAGCCTACATACATATATACATATATATACATATACACCCATCGTCAAGAAATAGTTGCACCCAGAAGGAATTAATCACTGTACCTGACTGACTATATAAGGTCGTCCTGATGAGCATGCTTTCCATTCTGACTCTGACACTGCTGGTGTGCTGTTGTGTTGGTAGCATCCTTTGCAAGGCTTCAGAATGTAGGATGGTGTTATCGAAGTATTGGGCACCACAACAGTTGTGCGGATATTGCCTGCAATCTGACACTTCTTTCTGAGTGAGCGTATTTTTTGATGATGAGGACATATACATGTAAGCTCACAGGACAAAAACAGTCACCTGTGACTGAAAAATACCTAACAGCATGCAATACCTCCACAAGCCCACATATACATTTACTTTTGTATGTATGTTTATGTATATGTAGTAAATAGAAATGACCAGGCCGTGTGATTGGATGTGTATTAACCGTCTTTGGCATTACTGAAGCTGTCCTTACAGAAATCCAGTATTGGTACCCTCTCATGTGCTTCAGCTAATCAGTCCTCACTTGATTCTCAGTGACTCACAGAACTGCTGGGGAACTTCTCAGTGAATCCATCATCTCTCAGCAGAGGAACTGAAGTTACGCTCTGTTCTTCTCTCTTTGAATTCTTTTGGTCAAACATAAAGTGCTAAGGCTCAGAGACCACAAAGCAGTACAGATGTTGTCATCCATTGAATATTTAGAATAAAACACCAAAAAAGGAAATAGGGACTCAATATGGATTAGAAGTAAAACTATGAGGACCCCCACTAGTATGTTATTCAAATACATGTACTAGAGTAGATTTAACAAACTACTACCCAGCTCTGGGCACTGTTGCGGTCCAAAAACACTAGTATCTCCTATTTTTTATAGTTAAAAGTAGAGACTTTTTATGAGAATAGAGCAAGCACTATTGGGGCACGTCTAATGGCCCATACACCTTGAAATTGTGCACAATGTAAAAGACATCTGCTGTATAGAAATGATGTAGATAAAATAATAGTTGTACATCTACAACATATTATATGTCAGACAGGCCAAACACCCTTAATGCCAAACAAGCCGTAACAATTTCCATGACTGTCCAAGACTTTGGCAAAGCCCTGTATGTAGCCCTCATGTTCTGTTGCAGCTTGTGTGGCCTGAGGTTGATTTATCTGTTTGTTTCTCTGTTGTCTCTTGTTTTTGCCCTAACTTTGTGATTTCATTTACCCTGCAGTGTTGTGGTTCATTTAAGATGAAGTCACACATCCTGCCTCAACGCCTTCAGTGTGATAACTGGTGAAAAGGGCCCTATTCATTCTTTTTTGTGCCTCAGCCTCTGTCTACAATATGCTGGCATTTGATGTGGGTCATGATGCCAAGTCTCCTAACCAGATTCCCAGAGACTCTGGAATAAATACATTCAGTAACATTATGCTTCTACCACCACACAGTTTGGTTTAGAAATTTGAAAAAAAAAAAAATTGCCAATGGTGTCCTTAACTTTCCACACGCTACGCTGGTATCAGAGGTATCAATTCTCAAGTCTACTTACCACACTACAGTGGTTGCCCAGCATTATGGCTGGACGTTGAGTCCAGTGTTTGATGAAGGAGAACCTGGGCAAGATGGTGCATTGGGACAGGGTCAGGCAAAGGGGTATTATGGTCCATAGGATCTATCTGACCCTCTACCAGCCCTGTGACAGAGAGACCACACTAGAAGAGGTTTGGAGGCACACTCATATTATGGCTGGTTCCAATATAGAGCATTTGCCTTTCTGTGATGCCGATGCTACAATGTTTTTCTCTCATTTGACCACAAGATCATTCTTCTAATTCCAATTTCCAGAAGTTTCCAGTGATGTTCAACAAATCTTAGCCGTTTACATTTGTGGCTTGACAACAGCAAACGAGATTCTGTCAGATGTGGTGTCTTATTGTACTTTTGGAGACTTGGTGACCCCAGACCACAACAAACTCTCCCAACTGTATAAGTGTAATCAGTAAAAAACGTGTTGCCGCTTCAAATAGCAGCAGTGTCAACCCTTCAAACCCGTTAGCATGTGAGAACCCCGTCTTCAGTTACTCACTCTCACAGCTAAGGGGGAGCAAGACACTAGGTTAGTTCAAAGTGTTACAGCTAAGCCGAATTTACAGACTTATGTTAAATGTTTAATATTTTAATTATTATATAAACAATGAAATACAGTTGAATGCAAATGTTTAAGCACTCCTGTTTATATTACATTTTTTCTTTTTCTGTGTGAAAGTAAGTTAAATAAGAAATTTCTCCATATTGTATAATTTCTTCCATTTTAAAAAGTGAGAAACAAATATTGTGAAAAACAAAAAATAAAATATAAGATGAGGCAGTTTAAATCAGCAACACATGCAATTTGCCTAGGGTGTTCAGTGATCGCTGCATATTTCTAAATAATCATTTAACGAACTGTGCTGAAATTTGCTGTTGCAGTTTATGGGTGTGGTTTATTTTTTAGGTATTTTCATGTTTTTAAGTATTTAGGTTGGAAAGCTCATTTAACCCAAACATGCATGTAAATTTATTTGCATAAATTTATAAACCTTCTTATCAATTGTCTGGTTTCTCAAATCGTTAAAATTAATCTTGTCTGTCGGGAAAGTCAAGTTGCACTCATGCCACGTTTCGCTGAATTGTTCAGAAATGATAGTTAATAGAAACAAAATATTCATTGTCATTTGCCGAAGAGATGCGCAGGTTGCTTGTATAAAGAATTGATTAATCTTATTTAAATGTTTTTAATAATCATCTAGTGAAAAAACTACAGAACTGCCATTAGTTTCAATTCAATTCAATTCATGTTTATTGTCATTATACCAATATAGGGTTGTACAGTATAACAAAACACAATTACATCACACAATTACATATATACATACATATATATATATATATATATATATATATATATATATATATATATATATATATATATATATATATAGACAAAAAAGCAATGTGTGTAAAAAAAACTATTGCAGTATCTGTAAATATGCTTGTAAACAGTATAGATATATAAAGTCTACAGTGCAGGTAGTAGAAGCAGCTTAATGTTCAGGTAGCTATCTTGCGTAGTACAGATGTTTAGTATAGATCAATAAATATAGATAAATGAGACGTTCAGCTGAGATGTTCAAGTATACAGGCTATTTAAAGTGCAGTGGAAACAGTTTTGTGAGGTAGTGGAACACAGTGTGTGCTGGGGTGATCCGGGCAGTACTGTCTTTAGTGTTGTAGTTGTATTCTGGTAGGTGCTGCCGGTGTGACCAGTTTAACACACACCAAGTAATTCATTGTAGTTATCTAATAATAAGCCTCAAACTCATGATTGAATACACAGCTTGCAGTTCAGGGCGTTATACACAGTACAGAGCCAAGTATGCAGATTTGGATTGTGAGGATTTAGGCGGAGGAAGGGGTTGGAGAGAGGGGTTGGGTGATTTGGCACTGTTCACCAGCCACTTAACATGTTGATCTTAAAAGTCAGTCAACCAGAAAAACACTTCTGCAATACACATAGATCATGTTTTGAGTAACCATGACACCATAGCAAACATGTTTGTGCGTGGTGGAAAGAAACTGCAGCCAGTGAAAGTGTGTGTGTCTGTGTGTGACACATGCACTGTTCTGTAAGGTCACTTCCTTTTGGTTTGGCCCTTAAACACCAGTCTCTTAACAGGGTCACCCATCCATGCAGCCATACTCTGGAATAAGAGTGTATGTATTCTGAGGCTGTTTCCTTTACCTTCAAAACAAGAGATTAAAGACTGTGGTAGTCCTAGATCCAGGAGCGCATACACAACTTTCGAATTATAATTTAGTTATAACTCAAAAACAGCACATTCTCAGTTTACTGAGTGAGTCAACATGCATTTAACATAATCTACATCAAAAATAGTAATATGAGCACAGAGTGATCACATAATGGAATAAACAGGTCTACAGGAGGCATGATGTAAATGTTACATAAAACTCAAAACTTTAACTTCAGATGAAACTTCTTGTTTATTTACATCGTGTAGTTTTCCATAATACTTATTGTTTTAGGCTAGATTACATTCCATATGAATACTCACTTCTCAAGCCACCTGTGACAAGTTGCAAAAACAAGAAGCAGAGTAGATGTTTATGGGCAGTCTTATGGGTGGGAACAACATCATATATCATAGTGTATGTAAAAAACTAGCTCTAGCTCCTCTGCATCATTTTAAAGGAGAAAAGTTGCAGGTTTAGATACTCAGACTGTGATTAATGCAGGTTTAGATAATCAGACTGTGATTAATGCAGGTTTAGATAATCAGACTGTGATTAATGCAGGTTTAGATACTCAGACTGTGATTAGTGCAGGTTTAGATACTCAGACTGTGATTAATACAGGTTTAGATACTCAGACTGTGATTAATACAGGTTTAGATACTCAGACTGTGATTAGTGCAGATTTAGATACTCAGGCTGTGATTAATACAGGTTTAGATACTCAGACTGTGATTAGTGCAGATTTAGATACTCAGGCTGTGATTAATACAGGTTTAGATACTCAGACTGTGATTAATACAGGTTTAGATACTCAGACTGTGATTAGTGCAGATTTAGATACTCAGGCTGTGATTAATACAGGTTTAGATACTCAGACTGTGATTAATACAGGTTTAGATACTCAGACTGTGATTAGTGCAGGTTTAGATACTCAGACTGTGATTAGTGCAGGTTTTGATACTCAGACTGTGATTAATGCAGGTTTAGATACTCAGACTGTGATTAATACAGGTTTAGATACTCAGACTGTGATTAGTACAGGTTTAGATACTCAGACTGTGATTAGTGCAGATTTAGATACTCAGGCTGTGATTAGTGCAGGTTTAGATACTCAGACTGTGATTAGTACAGGTTTAGATACTCAGACTGTGATTAATGCAGGTTTAGATACTCAGACTGTGATTAGTACAGGTTTAGATACTCAGACTGTGATTAATGCAGGTTTAGATACTCAGACTGTGATTAGTAGAGGTTTAGATACTCAGACTGTGATTAATGCAGGTTTTGATACTCAGACTGTGATTAGTGCAGGTTTAGATTCTCAGACTGTGATTAATGCAGGTTTAGATACTCAGACTGTGATTAGTACAGGTTTAGATACTCAGGCTGTGATTAATGCAGGTTTAGATACTCAGACTGTCATTAATGCAGGTTTAGATACTCAGACTGTGATTAGTACAGGTTTAGATACTCAGACTGTGATTAGTACAGGTTTAGATACTCAGACTGTAATTAGTGCAGGTTTAGATACTCAGACTGTGATTAATGCAGGTTTAGATACTCAGACTGTGATTAGTACAGGTTTAGATACTCAGACTGTGATTAGTACAGGTTTAGATACTCAGACTGTAATTAGTGCAGGTTTAGATACTCAGACTGTGATTAGTACAGGTTTAGATACTCAGACTGTGATTAATGCAGGCTTAGATACTCAGACTGTGATTAATACAGGTTTAGATACTCAGACTGTGATTAGTGCAGGTTTAGATACTCAGACTGTGATTAGTGCAGGTTTAGATACTCAGACTGTAATTAATACAGGTTTAGATACTCAGACTGTGATTAGTACAGGTTTAGATACTCAGACTGTGATTAGTACAGGTTTAGATACTCAGACTGTAATTAGTGCAGGTTTAGATACTCAGACTGTGATTAGTACAGGTTTAGATACTCAGACTGTGATTAATGCAGGTTTAGATACTCAGACTGTGATTAGTACAGATTTAGATACTCAGACTGTGATTAGTACAGGTTTAGATACTCAGACTGTGATTAGTACAGGTTTAGATACTCAGGCTGTGATTAATACAGGTTTAGATACTCAGACTGTGATTAATGCAGGTTTAGATACTCAGACTGTGATTAGTACATGTTTAGATACATTAGACACAGGAAATGTTGTTATGGCCCACAACTCGCATCTAATGATCAGTAATACACAAACTACAAAGTTATGGCCAGATAGCTTTTGCTTTTACTGAGTTATTATTTCACTAATGTAACAGTATCTTTACTCAAGTACACATTTAGGCTATCCTACAAGTCTCTGTTAGTACTGCATTTGCAGGAACCAAAGGGTGAACACAGTATAATAGTAGTCAATGTAAGATTTTAAGCATAGTAAATGACATATATAATATGTATTACTGCATAGCATTAATAATTTTTTTATTCATGAATGCTTTAATTATTTAATACAGACATGCAACACTATGTATAATAAAAGTGTGGGTGTATATTTTGAGAGATAGAGGGTAGAGGAGTGAGAGAATGAGGAGGAAGGTGTAAAAAAATTTCACATGCTGTGAGATTTCCTGTACTTTGCAAAGTGAAGTCAAATATAAACTGTGAATCTGAAGATAGAATAGAATCTATCATTTTGCATATGAAGCCAGCAGAATATTGTTACATATGTAGGACAATAGAAAATTGAATATGTTTTTTTTTTACATTTAACATATGAAAAACTCCTATCCTGTTCAAAGATCTTTTCAGGTTTCACAGGATGACGCATAGGTATGCACACACTCTATATTTTACTGTCTTTTTTACTGCCTGAATTAGTAATGCTACTTTATTGTCAACAAAAAATATCTCTAAAAGTTGAAATAACTCAAGACAGCTGTGTGGCAAGTTGCTATACTGAGTTTCATTCCAAAATGCTGTCCAAATGTCTGAATGTTATTAAGTTATTCAAACACACTTTCTGTGTTTGAATGAATAAATTGAGCATACAATTGTTCAAAGCTGTACTTGCAAGTTATATACTGACTGGTGTTATGATCAACACTATCTGAATTGAGCACTACCTAAAGTTTTGTTAGTCAAGTCAGGTTGGGTCAAAGTTTATAAATCGGCTTTTTACAGCAGTCATGGTCAGGAGGGTGAGGTGTGTGACATGCTTTTCAGGCTGGCTGCACAACACTGGACAGCACCATAGTTGTTAAACTAGTCCAGATAACAAGCAAGTAGGAGGCACCAATTAAGGCAGAACACGCAGTATGGGCAATCGTTTAGTTTGCCAAAGAACCACAGAGACAATTAGTTTAGTGAAGAATGACTAATAACTTTAATAACTGTGTTAATAGATAAAAATAAAACAAACAAACAAAAACTACATTCATCATGAAAAGAAAAATTGCACCTTAAAGGAAGTGTTGTTGTGGAGGTGGACTGACACCGGGCCTTCTGGATGTTCATCTTGATGACCCGCGGCCATTCTGAGTCACTTCATGGCAGTTTGGAACAACACCTTGTGCAGTCTCAGTCACACAGGTAATGAGTGTGATGTAAAGTAGTGGTGCATTTAAAAATTTTTGCCAGATTGCTTAAATGTTTTTATTGACGAAACTCCTGAAATCATTGTTCCTGTAGTCTGATAGCATAGGGTGTTTAGTAGATTGCTGTTTCTTAGTTAATTTATACAATGCGGTAAATAATAATTACACAACTATTCTTATTATTTTCAGACAGAGAATAGGAGTAGTTTGAAAGTGCTACCATAGGTGCTCCTTTATAGTATGCCGTTTACTTCTTAGTGGAGTGTGTTATCTAAAGCACAGCCCATCTAACTCAGTCTGCCTGCTGCCTTTTCATTTGTCCTGTCCAACACTCATGTCCGTATAAAAGATATTTTGCATGAGGTTTGTTTGTTTTGCGATGGTGTTATGATCATTGTGGTAGTAGCAAATTGGAGTGTTTGGTCATTTAGTTAAAAGTATAAACATAATTAAGGTATAGCGTCACTCAAAGTCTATCTATGTCTATTTATAGCAATTTTAGGTGGAAGGAGCTTTTAACAAAAATAACAAGTCACATGCAATGAACAAACATTTTTATTTCCCTAAAAAAAGGTGGTATTAATGCTTAGATTGCAAACCCATGCCCGACAACATTTTTAACCATTTAGCTGACGCTCTTGTCCAGAGCGACTTACAAGGTTAATCATATTACAGGTGGGCCAATGTAGTGTTAAGAGTCTTGCCCAAGGCCTCTTATTGGTGTAGTACAGCATAGTCACCTAGACTGGGATTCGAACCCCAGTCTCCCACGTGTGGTGTTGGCTTCGGGGCGGGTAGTGGTCTTATCCGCTGAGCTACACCAACCACATAAAGTCTTGAAAATAGTTACAATGAGATTTAGAATGAAAGCCTTTGATTTACGCTGATCCAGTGTTTTGTAAATGTGGTAAATCTGTTTCTTTTCTGTTTGTATAAAGGTCACGGCCAAAGACATGGCAAAATATAAATGAATGTATTTCCTTCTGCAAAACAAGACTGTGCTCAGTGATAACGTAACAATTCCCTGTACAAGGAAAAACAATTCCCACAGAATTTCTCCACTAGCTTCAATAAGCTAAGTGAGAAGTAAATAAGTCAAGATGAGTCAAATCCTGTCAAGTCGAGTCAAGTTGAGTCAAATCGTGTCAAGTCAAATTGTGCCAAGTCGAGTCAAGTTGAGTCAAAATAGTTAGGGACATAAAATTACATATTGAAACACAGTCATAGGCCAAAAAAATAGATAGATCTTAATGCAAGATTTAAATTCAGCAATGGCTAATGCAGGTTTTAAATAATACCACAATTTACAAGCAGCAACTGAAAACGCACATTCTCCATTTAGTTTTAATCGACAGCAAAATGAAAAGAGGTGTTAAAAGGTGTAACACTTGGTGGGTTTATTACACATAACCATTCCAAGCAAAACACATAAATCAGTCAAATGTCTAAACAGTATACACGCCGCACAAACACATGGACACACACAAACTCTCTTTTGAGGTTGCACTCATTTCCATGGATGAATTATGGCGCTTGGAGCGGAATCTATACATTGGGATAGTAAACTGCTGGAGGAAGGGAGAAAGCAATGGACGGAGAGAAACAGGAAGAGCACGAATGAGCGAAGAAAGCCACAGAGGCCGGGCGAGACATGGATAGACATAAATTTAAAAAAAGTCAAAAAGACAGAGAGCGAGAGGGAGAAATCCTGAAAAGTATGACAGTCAGGCACAAGAAAGAAGGACAGTTGACGAAGACGGAATAAAGCAGCTGGAAGTGCTGGAATCAGAAGAAGAACTGAGCAAGAAAGGAAGTGTGTGGGGAATAAAAATGGGATAAAATGGCAAAATGGTGTAATGACTAAATAAAACGTGTGTATGGAGAGGGGAGAGAGAGAGAGAGAGAGAGAGAGAGAGAGAGAGAGAGAGAGAAAACAGAAGGGAGGAGAAAAGTAGAGATTGAGAACCACACATCCCAACCACACACTGACACACTGTAATTTGGATATTCCCAGAATAGCCAGTAAACGAGGGGGGAGGAGAAGCACAGCAACATAAACTCCTCATCAGCACGCAACACATGCACTCATACATACATATATTTAACCATATGTATGTTTACATATATACATACATATACAGTGAGGAAAATAAGTATTTGAACACCCTGCGACTTTGCAAGTTCTCCCACTTAGAAATCATGGAGGGGTCTGAAATTTTCATCTTAGGTGCATGTCCACTGTGAGAGACATAATCTAAACAAAAATCCGGAAATCACAATGTATGATTGACTGCAAATAAGTATTTGAACACCTGTGAAAATCAGTGTTAATATTTGGTACAGTAGCCTTTGTTTGCAATTAGAGAGGTCCTGTAGTTTTTCACCAGGGTTGCACACACTGCAGCACAGGACTCTACCTCACAGGACTGTTTGCCCCGCACTTTAACTCAACCTGTATACTTCAACATCCAGTTTTGGGAGGGAGGGAGGTTGTTCCCCAGAATCTCGCAATACATGGCCCCGGTCATCCTCTCCTTATTACAGTGCAGTCGTCCTGTCCCATGTGCAGAAAAACACTCCCAAAGCATGATGCTCCACCCCCATGCTTCACAGTAGGGATGGTGTTTTTGGGATGGTACTCATCATTCTTCGTCCTCCAAACACGACGAGTGGAGTTAAGACCATCTGACCACAGAACTTTCTCCCATGACTCCTCTGGATCATCCAAATGGTCATGGGCAAACTTAAGACAGGCCTGGACGTGTGCTGATTTAAGCAGGGGAACCTTCCGTGACATGCATGACTTTAAACTATGACATCTTAGTGTATTACCCACAGTAACCTTGGAAACAGTGGTGCCAGCTCTCTTCAGGTCATTGACCAGCTCCTCCTGTGTAGTTCTGGGCTGATTCCTCACCTTTCTTAGATCATTGATATGCCACGAGGTGAGATCTTGCCTGGAGCCCCAGTCCGAGGAAGATTGACAGTCATGTTTAGCTTCTTCCATTTTCTAATAATTGCTCCAGCAGTTGATCTTTTTTCACCAAGCTGCTTGGCAATTGCCCCGTAGCCCTTTCCAGCCTTGTGGAGGTCAACCATTTTGTCTCTGGTGTCTTTGGACAGCTCTTTGGTCTTAGGCATGTTAGTAGTTGGAGTCTTACTGATTGTATGGGGTGGACAGGTGTCTTTATGCAGCTAACGACCTCAAACAGGTGCTTCTAATTTAGAATAATATGTGGAGTGGAGGTGGAGTTTTTAGATACGGACTAACAGGTCTTTAAGGGCCAGAATTTTTGCTGATTGGCAGGTGTTCAAATACTTGTTTGCAGCAGTAACACACAAATAAATTATTACATCGTGATTTCCAGGTGTTTTTTTTAGATTATGTCTCTCACAGTGGACATGCACCTAAGATGAAAATTTCAGACCCCTCCATGATTTCTAAGTGGGAGAACTTGCAAAGTTGCAGGGTGTTCAAATACTTATTTTCCTCACTGTATGTATGTATATGTAATACACAGAAACAGAAATTCCTCATCAGCACGCAACATATGCATTTATACAGATATATATATACATATTACTGTACATGTGCATATGTATGTACACATATGTATGTGTTAGTTAATATGATGTGTGCAGGTAAGTTTTTGTTGCTACATATACACCATATATGTATGTATCTGACATAGAAACATGCACCTAACCCATAACATAAAACATTCATGACACTCCAACACAGAGACACATATGAGGGTTGGAGTAGATAACTGGGAGTGTCTGGTTATTGTAAGCTAATGTATAAACCTACACATATAAGCAAAAAAATGCTCTCCATGAATGTTACATTTAAGTTTATATCTGCAGATATATATAGAAAATTTTTTCTCATTAAAATATTTGCAATTACACAGATTAGAGTATGGCGAAGTGAATGTAAATCATACAAATATGGACAGCAGCAGCAAGAACTGCAAAGGTACATGGTGGTACCTAGAAGACAAGAGTGAATAAGCTAGATACAGAGAATGAGGAAATATCTGAACCGTTGGCCAGTGAGAAATACTGACCTTCAGTCACCTGACATTGACTTTGTAGCATACTCGTAGCATATTGACAGTCATAAGCTTTCACCAGTTTCCATTTTCACATGTAAATAATAAATAAGAGCATGAAATAAAGATTTAAATGTGCATATTTCAGAAGACCGATGCCTGTTCATATACTCACATTGTGGGGACCTTACATTAGTCATTATACTTATACAAATTTATGGTACAGTTAAGGTTGGGGTAAAGTTAAGGTTAAGGTCAGGGTTGGGTTACAGTAAGGTTAAGGTTGAGTTAGTTAGAATAAAGGTTAGGGTTACGGTAGGAATTGCAGAAAGGATGGGCTTAGGAATAGAGAAAAGGTTTAGAGTAAGGGATGGGGTAAGAGTAAGGTTAGGGTTAGAGCAAGGATTATAGGAAGAGTAGGATTAGGAATAGGGTAAAAGTATGGTTAGGATAAGGGTTAGGGTTAGGATTAGGGTTAGGGTTAAGGTAAGGGTTATGGTTCGGTAAAGGATTACGTTAAGATAAGGTTAGCATTAGGACCTGCCAGAAATAAACCCAGCTGTAGCTGAGCTAAAGCTTAAAGCAGAGTAGAGTAATCTGCGTTATGGTTTACATTGTAGGGTTTAGCACTATTAAGTTTCAATATTATATTGTCTTATTATAAGGTGGTACTGGTATTTTTGCACATACTGAAAATTTTTTGATATTTTGCATGAGGTTTGTTTTGCGATGGCGTTATGATCATTGTGGTAGTAGAAAATTGGAGTGTTTGGTAATTTACTCAAAAGTATAAACTTAAGGTATAGCGTCACTCAAAGCAAACGTTTATAGCTATTGTAGGTGGAAGGAGCTTTTAATAAGAATAACAAGTGACATGCAATCAACAAACTTTTTTATTTCCCTAAAAAAAGGTGGTATTAATGCTTAGATTGCAAACCCACGCCCGACAACATGAAGACATGAAAGTAGTTTATAATGTGAAGACTTATTTTTTCATGAATAAAATGCTGCGTGCATGTGTGTATGTGTGTGTGTTTAAGTGTGTGTGTGTGTGTGTGTGTGTGTGTGTGTGTGTGTGTGTGTGTATCACTATACTCACATTGTGGGGACAACCAGTGTCAATACGATATTATCTGTGTGATTTTGGTGTGTGTGTGTGTTAAAAAAAGTTAAAAAGTCTAAAGTTTTACAACTACTTTCATTACATTCATGGTTTCTAAACAAAGTACTGAAATCGTTTAAGTAGGAGTCTGAGAACTGTAATCAGTAATCCCACTGCAGTTTGAGAAAAGTAATTAGTATTTCCATAAGTGCATTCTTTCAAATCAAAAGTGTTAATTCACTTTATCTTGAAAATCCACTATCACACCACTAACTTACTGAATAGCTATTGCAAGCAACTGAACTAACCTTAAACCTAATTATGATCTTAACTTCCACCGGAAAGCTTAACGTCATCCTAAATCTTTACCCTTACCCAAATGCCTACAGTTATGTTTAAAAGAGTATCTCCTACCCTGCTCCCAACAAACCTGTTCCAACCAATCCACTGATTACTAAACCCTTTCTGTGTTGAAGTTCAAGTTTTAGCATGAAAACACAAAAATGTGCAGGGCTGGGGTTCCTCCAGAACAGGGGTTTAGGAACCACTGCTACACCTATATTGGTCTCCTAGTGTAGATATTGACACAATAACCTATAACTTACAGATAGATCCAAGTACTTAACAACATCAATATCTTCAGTGCTTCAGAATGCATGTCATCCATAGACAATCTAATATAAGGACAAGGTTAGATGGTAGTTGGGGAAGTACCATGTCTTGAGAACTTGTTTCAGACAGTAAACAAGCAAACTACATCTCATTTTTCATTGCGAGGAGCCATACAGCTTTTTCTTTAACTGGAGCCTATAAGACAGTAGAAGACCAATGCCTCCATCTCATCTCAAAGGCATTGAATGGAGCTCCATCATGTCAGTTCTACTGCTTCACAGCCCAATACTGGAGGCTTTATACTCCTCTAGATGACAAATAGCATTGGACATGGTGCTTGATCTACTCTACAGCTGAAATGGGCTTTTCTTCTGTTAAAAGTGGGTTTTTTTTAGCATTTTTTAAAGTATTGTGCTATTACACGTCTGACCAGTGGGTTCTTGCTTATAAACACTGATATTATGTTTGGCTAGAATTTGGCTAACTGATTCATCCAGATTTGTTAAGCCTTAGGATAAATTCTTTTGTGCAAGAGATCTCTCTGCAGCCAGATGAACAACATCATTCCTTTCAATATGCAAATATGAATAAGTGTGAAATACTCCACTGACAGATGTAGACTTCACCCACTCAGACACGCACAGTTCATTAAAGCACGTATTAACACTTTCCTGATTTCACAGCATCGAACAGGCATCAGCATATAACAGATGTGAAAACAAAATGTAAAAATCCTATTCATGTATTCTTTCTACTGCAGATGTTAGAGAACATAATTATTCCCTGTGCTTGGAAAAAAGCTGCTCATACACGCATGTTGATGTTTTCTTTTTTCTCCTTGGGAACACATCAATTTCCAGTTTGTCATTTCATTTAATGAAAAAAAAAGACAAGGCTGTGCAGAGTTATACATAGCTGATGAGATTCTGCATGCCATGGCCAGACAAACAAGCTGTGCAGTGGTTTAGGTTTGCTTTTTGTTGTAATTTTATTTCGTTTTGTCATATTCATATTTCATATTGATTGGTATGAATATTGCATTTTGTCTCAAATCATAAGAGATTAATACGGCTTTAAAAGTGAAACTCAATACACTTTCATGTATTGACCCTAGAATGGTTCATGCTATAGGTTGTAATATTAATACCTTTAATCTCTTGCTAAATAATGCAATCACTGAGATGTAAATTGTGTTTTCTTACAGCAGGCTTAAATATAATTTAAGATGTGTTACTTTACAGAAGAGCATATTTTAGATGTATTCCTAATTTTTAAAAAAAAACAGCAGACACTTCATTAGGTACACATCCTTGAATCTACAGTTACTGCCCATTTTCTCAGCTCCACTTACCATATAGCTGCACTTTTTAGATCTACAATTACTGACTGTAGTCCATCTGTTTCTATGCATACTTTGTTAATTCCCTTTTACCCTGTTCCTCAGTGGTCAGGACCCCAACAGGACCAGAGAGCTGGCATTATGTGGGAGGTGGATCATTCTTAGCACTGCAGTGACTCTGACATGGTGGTAGTGTGTTAGTGTGCGGTGTGCTGGTGTGAGTTGATTAGACACGGCAGTGCTGCCGGAGTGTTTAAACACCTCAGTGTCACTGCGGGACTGAGAATAGTCCACCAACCAAATCATTCCAGCCAACAGGACTGGAGGATGACCAACACAAACTGTGCAGCAGCAGATTAGCTATCGTATATAATATCCTGCTCTGTGGTGGCCTTGTAGGGGTCCCGTCCATTAAAGAACAGGGTAACAAAGTATGTAGAGAAACAGATGGACTACAGCCTCTATCTGTAGAACTACAAAGTGCTTCTATATGGCCGACAATAAATATGAAATGAAGTGTAGAAAATAGACTAAACTAGGGAGTGAGTATAGTATACCTCATACAAGAGAAGTATCAACCACCTTAATGTTAATCACTAGACTATGAACCAACCTGCCATGCACCATTCATGCCTGCTTTACAATACTTCCTACAAGGGCAACCTGTAACTTGTCTCGGTATAAACACACACCTACACCCACACCCACACATTTATAGTCCTCTAGTACAGGAGTCTTTAGGAAGATTTCAGACATTGCAGAATAAACCACAGTGCTTTAATAAAGGCTGTGTCTAAGTGCATGTTACTCCTAAAATGAAAGGTAATTCATATGGCCCAGTTTTTACAGTTTACATCAGTCATCAAAATACATGGTGCAGGTTTAGAACCGGACGAAGACGCAAAGGGGAAAAAGATACTGGAATGAGGTCACTTCTAGAAACAGCTTGTGATGTCAGTGGTGATCTTGTTGCTTATTTTAGGGCATTAGCATATATAGTCTGTATAAATGCAGGATGAGCTGTTGAGTTCTGTTGCTCAGCTTTCTGAATGAAAAGTGAGCTATATCTTAATACATATGCAAATATTCAATTTCCCTCCACAATAACGTTCAGGTACTACGTCTGAGCCATAGTGGTAACAACACAGTATCACAATATCTCACAAACGTCAGCATTAACCAGTTTAATGCTCTGATGCTTCCTAAGTGCTGCTACATACATTATAAAAAATGATGCTTTGGGAAGTAGAAGTCTATTATATCTTGTTGATATATCTTATATGTCTCATTTTGAGATTGTTATAACTGTTTATAAGCGCTGTACGCTATTATTATTCTGTTGCAGATAATTTGGGTTTAAGCACATTAGCTTACAACAATCTCTAATTATGAAATATAACATATATCTAGATAGTATTTAGATAGTAGCTCATTTTATTTGCCAAGATATCATTTTTTGCAGTGTGTATGCTAGTGAATGGTGCTGTTGGTTGGTTTTGGTTGGGTTAATGTAAATCCAAAGGCTGACGCAGTCTAGCTATTGTTTTGTATCAGGGAGGACTTGCTGGAGAGGGTATAATGATAACTCCATTGCTGTCAGTAATTGGTTGTAGCCTGATGTCATGACAATGCAGGACATTGCATGCCCAAAAACTGTATCTATCGAGCTGGCCCGCCCATTTTTTCACAAGCCTACCCAAAAATGTCTTGTTGCTTACCACACTGCTACAAGGTGAAACATAGGCGCACAAGCCTGTCACAATCTTCAAGTAACACACTGAATATCTTAGATCTCATATGTCTGTTTTGAAGTCCAAACTTGCTACAAACTGACTAACTAATCTACTAGTTAACAACTACTACAATCCTACACCAACAGCAGCAATAGGTGTATTCTTCCCTTATGGTTTAAAGGCCAAATTAAGCCATAATAGCCGCAGTTTGCCACCACATTTCAGTAGAGATGGTGTACTGTCCTGGATGAACTTGCATTTATCAGTTAGATTTGAA
Organism: Prochilodus magdalenae; assembly: GCA_024036415.1. Classification (NCBI taxonomy): domain Eukaryota; kingdom Metazoa; phylum Chordata; class Actinopteri; order Characiformes; family Prochilodontidae; genus Prochilodus; species Prochilodus magdalenae. The sequence continues at coordinate 272,158 of JAMWET010005296.1, forward strand.
ATGCAGTGAGTAAAAATGTTCTCAAGCACATCTAGTTTATATTGTGAAGTTCCTGGTTAGGCTGTGTGAATTTTGCACATTTCTTGTTGCACGAAGGCACTGAGCACCTGCTGAAGCCTGCTTTACTGTAGGCTTGAAAATTTGGCAAAACTTAACACACCATCTGGGAGCTGAATGCACTGTCTTACACTCTCAGGACTAGAATCACACTCATGGTGGCTCACAGCCTGAATGGACTCACTCTGAACTGCAGGAACAGGCTAAAAAACAGCTCTCAGTCTTCTACTGTGATCATGCTGGACTTCTTAACCCTCCTCATCATCATAATAATCATCATCACATCATCATCATACCAAGTGAAGAAACAACTCTGATCTTCCAGCAGTCAGAATGAGGTGGGTGTGTGATTTTAAGTCAGCATAAACTGCAAATCACAACACATTTGCCTTCTGTACCACAAGACCACCCGCTCGTTGATTTCATGCCCAGTCAAAAAGGCTAGTAAGTACAAGATAATAATTTTTCATGCAACATTCGCAAGGAGTTTAGAAATAAGGGACACACTTGCATAAGTAAGATCAGAAGTTTTAAAAACAGGGTTCACAACATGATTCACCTGTTTTGAGAAAATGGGCCTCCTGGGGTGTTTTTTGTTGACCACTCAAACTGTCACCATCAGATAAACAGTACTTAACATTTGCAGCTTTGAAAGAGAGGTGAAAATCAAGCTCTGCTTGCAGATTTTCCAGATCTGAAACAGTACACGTGTGTTTCTGTCCATCCTTCCACTTTATAAGACAAATGAATGCTATGAGCCTAAAAGTATGTTTAGCTGTCAAGAAACTGTTACTGAGGAAAGGAAGCAGACAAAAGAATCAAGGAAGCTGCTGAGCTTCCCAGAGTCCAGACCTCCACATCTTTAAAAGGGTTTGGCATTACTTGAATTGTGAGTAGCAGAAAAGGCAACCAACCTCTAAAGATTTGAAAAAATATCCATGCAAATTTCTTGAAAATGCCTAAAGCTGACCTAAAAAAGAATGAAAGCTGTAATAAAGGTAAACAATGAAGACAAAGTATGTAGTTATGTTTAGTTGCTGGGGCTTCTGTGGCATTTTCTGCTTTCTATGAATACTGAAAAATGAATGACTTGTTTTTCGCTCGCCATTATGGCTGGGAATAAAAGGATTACATAAAATTGTTTTATGCATCATGTACATGTTCAAGTTCACAATCAATTTGCTGCATTTTTTTATATGGCACTGCTGCCCACAAGTGATCTCACTTTATAATGTTTATTACAGCAAGTAATGTAAACATCTACTGCAAACATTTCTGAACAATAACAACATCATGGGCCTTTCATGTAGAGCAGTGATTTAATGATGTGCTGGATTCCATGTTTCCAATAGCAGTCTGGAATTCTGAACTGAACAGTCCCAATATACGAGTTACAAGTTATTAACAAGCCAATACAAGTTATGTATTGACTTATAAACTAAGCGCCCGGCTGCATCTTGGCTGATTTGTTTCCATCAACTAATTAGGCCCTAAAAGTAGCTGAAACAACTGAATTGCATGTTCAGCACAGTTTAAGTCATCCTCTGAGACTTATTTCCATTCTGTGGCAATTTCAAACGTTTTCATTGCTTACTCCACCCCCACGGGACGCATACATCCTTAACGGTACTGCTGCCAAGCAATTCCTGACACACTTTATCCAAAATCGCACACACACTCTGCTGAGGGAGTCTTGGCAGACAGTCATAAGACAGACCACAAGACTTTAATGAAAGCAATGTTGCACCTAAGATTAGCCATAATTTACATGAACCAACGAGAGGGGAGGAAAGAGAGAAAAAAAGAATGACATCGAGATCACCACTGGAAACATATACCTCAACCATTCATTCATGAAATAACCGAAAGGGACACTGTAAACCAAATCAAGCCTCATTCAGAGCATTTTAGGTGTTTCATATCTTTCCCCACACTAGGTTCTAGTTTTGTGCTGGGAAGTTTCGGTTAAGCTCCTCACGTTTCTCTTGGCAAAGTTCACTGTTTTTTACTTGCACAGGTTCTTTTGACCCTTAAATTTTACCAAACGTCTTCCAAAAAACTTGATGTGAACCATTGAAGTTGAAATTTAGGCCTAATATACTCTTTAGCTTTGCTCGTCCAAATATAACAATGTGCTAAACGTGTTTCCAGATATGTCATATGAATTTCCCTCTGGGATCAATAAAGTATCTATCTATCTATCTATCTCTATCTATCTATCTATAGCCTGCTGACAGAAGAGACAGAAAATTCAGCATTCTTCTACTGGAAGGTAAGCCTTCTGCATCACTAGCTTCTTTCCTTCAACACATCAGAAACAGTCAATACGTCAGAATTATGGATTTAGACACCGCCTTTAGCAGTATCAATGTCACCACTGGTGGCTGTATTTTTGTGGTTGTTACTCGTATCTAGTCAAAAAGGTCCAAGGAACTCTACAGTGCTTAGTTTGCTTAAAGACCTGATGACCACTCTTGGTCTTCAGACCTTTAAAATCACAGCACAATTCAGCCATAAAAGAATGCTTTACACTCTTAGTCAAAATGATTCAACCTATTGCCAAGTTTGATGCTGCATAGAGCCATTAAGGTTTGAAGGTCGTTTAAAGACCCAATTTACCATATACCATATGTTTTCCATTATAGAGAGGAAAGCTTTAAGGAATGGTTCTTTGAATGTTTGTGGTTTTATATGTGGAAAGATAGGACTGAGAAGTGTCCTTAGAGCTTGCAGAAAAATAATGTAATAATAATGAGTCATCATCTAAATCTTCGATCAGCTGGGTTATTCCATTAGGACCACATTTGGAATTAGCCAGTTTTCTGCATTGATAAGTAATTAAATGTGGTTTGATCATAATTATAGACAAACACAATAATAACATACAAAAAGTTGTGCATGTCAATTACTGAGCACTTTTAACATCCACAGTACAGACTAGAAACAGTAGGTGAACTTCTGCATTAATGACTTCTCCAAGAGCTAGGCCTGGTTATAGATACAGATTTAGGAAGACCTTAGAAGACATAAATAGTTATAGAGCCACATGAAGCTGGAATATACTACAAAAGAAGACCTGGGTGTACATTAATCCACAGTTAGACAAATTCAGCACTGTTGCTGCCATCCCTGGGAGCAGGAGTGTTGTTAAGATTACACCAAAAGCACAAAGGACAACCCTGAAAGAAGCGAGTAAGAACCCAAGTTAATAGCAAAAGACCTACAGAAGACTAACTGCAAAAGCCTTTGTTCATGTGTCCACTAAACAACACTGAACAGGAATAGTGTTCCTGGAAGGACACCGTGTAAGCAGCTGCTGTTCAAAAAACAAATATACAAACAAACAAACAAAAAAAAAAACAATGATGTCCCAGCTCAAGTTTTCCCAAGACCACCTGAATGTTCCAGAATTGCTTCTGAGAAGATTTCTATGAGAAAATGAGACACAAAAGGAATTTTTAGGCCAAATGCACACCAGTATATTTGAAGGTGAAAAAACACTGTACACTAACAGCAGAACCTCATCCCAACTGGTGAGCATGGTGGAAGGAGTTTCATGGCTTGAGCTGCTTTGCTTCATCAGGGCTTGGACGTCTTGTGATCATTGAGAAAACAATCAATTCTAAGTGGTATCAAAACATTTATAGGAGAATGCAAGAGAAGCAGACCATGACCTGAAGCTGAAGAGACACTGGGTGATGCAGCAAGACAATAACCCAGTGGACACAAGTAACCAAATAAAGAATGGTCAACTGGGAAAGAAAATAGTTTGGAACAGCCAAGTCAGAGTCCTAACCTTAGGTCTATTGAGATTCTGTGGTATTACCTAAAGAGGGCTGTGCAAGCAAGACATCACAGAAATATTAATGAATTAAAACATGTTTGCAGGGCGGAATAGCGCAAATGGTTTCTCCTCAACAAAAACGCAAATCTCATTAGCAGCTGCAGGAAACATTCGCTGCTACAAAGGAAACAGAGGTAATTCAATTCCATTCCTTTTGTCCAGTATGCAGTCTGGGTGTTACTGAAGGTGCTTAATTAAAGATTTGAAGGCTATGGCTGTTTGTGTGTTATTAGCTTAGTAAAATTGGGTTTGGACAAATCCAGGAAATTACAAACAGTTCACTTACTCTTTCTTGCAGCTGTATATACATACTGTATATACAGATATATAAGCATATTGGTGGTAGAAGACAGCTCGGTCAGACTGGAAGTCATTATAGTGCTCCTTGCTCAAATGGTCAGAATGCAAGTTCCATGGCATTGCAACACATTTCACATAACATGTGAAACCATATTAGCATAGCTCACGACACTTGCACGAAGCCTCTGACTCCAGTTTTTAAATAATACGGTGAGTTTGTACAATAACCAAAAATAATATAGAGGTGTTAATAACAGACTACACCAGGTTTTCAGTATGGTAAGAAACAGGAATTTATGTCAGGCTTTGTGGGGCTCCTAGACAGAGCTAGGAGAAGTTTTACAATGTGATTAAATAGTGTAGGGGTTCAAACTCCTGAGCTGATAGGAAAGTCAGTGTCTTGTTGCCTGCCTTTGGAAAACTAGTAACATGATTACATAGGCTCTCTTGTTAGTGACTGCCATGTACTGTCAAGTCAGTTAAGTTTAACTCATCTCGCACTTTTTCCCTCTTTTGCCCATGCCCTGCAAAATGTCTGTGCACTGACCTGAGCACAGATAGCTTTCAAAGTACCTTAAAAATGAGAATTTCATCAGTGAACAGTGGAGAGCGTAATACAGAATATTAATAACGCACTATTATTAGTGATCGGGAGGGTTGATTATTGATGATGAGGGGGTTTGATTAAATGCATGAAAACCAAATCAGAATCATAGAACTATTCATATTGTTAGATTAACTCTACAGTCACATCACTGTCATTCCACTCTAGTTCTTTAAAACTGCCGTCCTTCTAAACCTCCATTATCCCATCTCAGTGTGAACCGAACCTTAAGAAAACATCAGGTTTCCACCTGACAAACACACACTAGCAAGTAATGACGTTCAGAGAATGACCATAATGGCACGTAATTGCCAGAATTGTGGAGTGTGACAGAAGGAAGAGCAAAGGAGTCATCTCTATTCTGACTAGCTTTTTAATGCTATGTATTTTGCTAGCAACTGTGTTTTAGTTTTCTCAACACAAGAATTATTGCTCTCACTTGAAAGGACAATACATTCTCTTAATTCATGCAGAACGTCTATGTAGGTCGTCTCAAAAATGCTTTGTCTCCAGCTTTCGCATAAGTTCATTCTCCCAAGCAGACAGACGTACATTCCACTGTTTTCAGTCAACGAAGCGAATGAAAGAGCCAGTTTTGATGACTTTGCCCTTCAAATCATCAGAAACAACATCCAACGAGCCGTTTAATAGTCATTACCATTCTCAGGGGAAAGTTCCATTTGTCAAGCACATTTGTACAGCTGGAGTGTTTCCCCTTCACTGGCACTAAAGTCTTCACATAATTCATCTGTACTTCTGCAAAGTGGCAGTTTCCCTTTGTTTTTACCCTATCACATTATAGAATCCACTGTTTTTTACTGTCTTGTTTTCCAGAATTCTGCTGTGTAGGGGCCATTTTCTGGTCTGATAACCTGTCAAGAATTATTACAAAACCATCACTCACCTGAGTAATTCATTTTTTTCAGTTCTGGCTTGGAAGTTTGCTCCATGGTTCATCTGTCTTGCTGAGTAAGTCATGAACACATATTTTAAAAAGTATTTAAGAACTAGCAATCATGTTGCCAGAGCAACTTTCATTATTCAACTTTTCAGATATTTTGGAAATCACCAATAACCAAACAGACCACTGACTCATGAGAAAAGCTCCTCAGCAGCAAAAGTCCAAGCCCACTGACCATAGCGAGCTCTGAGTACCTCCGTATAGGTTTGGGTTACATTAGGTTCTTTATTCTCCTACAAAGAGGAAATTAGCTTTTGCAGTCGTACCGATGTACATGGTGATTCTGATTTTTACAAATGAAAAAAATGTGTGTAAAGTGTTGAAAGCTAACCTGTTATTATATTGCCTATATCAATGCCTCTCTTCACACTGAGCCTGAAACTGATGGACTGTGTAGCTGCTGTTTTGATTGCAGCTGATCTTTTTTGCTGTACGTATGTGCTAAAAATCAGGCTAATCCGTCAGAGCTCCATTGTCATGATTGCAGCCCAAACAAGCATTTGCTCCGATAGCAGGAGAATCATCTCACTTAACTCAAACAAAAGCTCAAACAACAACCAACAGGCTGAATATAAACTGTGTGGGGGTCAAAGAAAAAAATGGCAGCACAGCTGAAAGGCTGGTAATCTGGTGAGTAACATTGTGGTGACTGTAAATCACTCCAGTTCATTCCCCCCTTATAATTAGAAGAACAACAAGCAGAAGCAGATCTAACCTCCACCCCGCAACACCCCCCCAACCAAAAACACACACACCCCATCATACAGGCATTCCTGCAGGCATACCTGTAGAATCTCACTCAGCTTTAGTAAGAGGTGGTGATCTCCCTGTGTTGGGTTCTGTTTGTAGAATAGGATGTACCCAGTGTGTGCATCATTTAAATGCAGCGCTAAAAATAATCAGGTTTTCAGAGTTTTGGAGTAAACCGCTCAGACTAATTTAGTCACTGGCCATTAAAAATCCACTGCTTTTCTAACTGTGGTCATCTAAAAATGCCACTAGTATTCTGGACATGAATCAGTTTCATTCAGAATGTGAAAGACTGACCACAGACTGGAAACTGGCATACTGGCTTCCCATAGAAACGGTGGCATTGTGATCCATTCATTTAGCTAACAGCATCTTAGAGCTAAGCACAGCATTTCCCAAGTAGTCGGTGTGACTGAATCTATACTCATTGTCCATTTTATCAGCACATAGGTGGTAGTACTACAATTCCATTACTGTTAATTCCCTTTCACTCTGTTCTTCAATGATCAGGACCCCCTCAGGACCCCATCAGGACCCCTCAGGATGGTGTGTCTGATCCACTCATACTAGCACTGCAGAACTAAGAATGATCCATATGGTAAGTGGAACTAATTAAATGAACAATGAGTGTAGATACAGGTTTAATTGCATATGCTGATCGTTTTGGGCCTAGACAATTTCATCCAAAGACCATCTAGTTCATCATGCAGGCAATGCTTATTGTAGCCTACTACAAAAACGGGATGCTATGGATGTTACAGGTTGGTATGATTCCTTTTGTGTCCCCCCTCCAAATTGAACTACACTCTTGTTTACATGCCATGTTTGCGAACAGTCTTTTGTTGTAGCCCACCCAAATAAGTCAAATGCCCATCCTAAGATGACATCCTAGTAACCTCATCTGCACTATGCTGGCAGAAACCAACAACCAGCTGAATGTGTGGGGGTGTGGCTGTTTTTTTTGTTTTGCAGAATATAAAGAGTAACTTGCAATGTGATCATGTAAATATAATCATATGCTGTATTCTGCCAACCTTCAGTATGTGCTATAGGTGTTGGCCAGAAGCAAGTTGTGTCAAGCAGGTTGGCTAACGTTTAGATATTCTCTCAGGTTAGAATGTTGACTGATATCATGGCCTTTGTACACATAGCAGATCCTGAGATCGAGCAGAAATCAATGAGATAAGGCATTAATAGTAAGCAGACAAGCATTAGCCATAAGGAAGTAAATCGAAAAGAGGCTTGAGAGAACATGAAATACAGATTACCCATACAAATGCAGAAACTGTCATAATATAATAATAAATAGCAATGAAAACATCTCCTGTTACATTACCTCAGTAGTTGGACAGGACAGTTTGCAGCATTCCCATGCTAGTTAACCCTTAATGGCCATGAGAACCGGGAAACCCTGGCTGCTGAATTAAGAAAGATCTATTCCTAAAAGTAAAACACTGAACAGATTTGAGGTTAGGGGAAATTTAAAGCCACTGCTTTAAGAACTGTACAAGAGGAGTACAGCCAAACTCTATATGTGTATGGGTATGAGTGAGGGTTTGCGTGTAAGCTCCACACCACAGTGGGCCCCACACAACTTGGGTATTTATCCTACTCTGTGCAGCGGAGTCTTTTACCTCACATTAAGATGTGCAGGAATAGACAGCATTCAGTGAGGGGCTTCACATAGCTATAAAATTAGGGGCTTCAGTCAGTTAGCCACTGGCTAGCCAAATGCGAAATGTGAGCTAGTAATCTTGGCTGTTTTAACCAGCACAGTGTTATGCCAGGATCAGACTTTCCAAGAAGTTTGTCCTACTTGATGTCAGATCATGCAATCACAGTGGATAAATTCTTGCTGTGACAACACTACACGTTGAACGCTGATCAATCATCATTCACTTAAGTTATGGGCTGTGAACTTGTAAGGCAATGAAAGGTCAAGAACAGTTTCACTTTCACAGAAGCGATGTAAGCTGCGGTCGTGGTGAGCTATTATACTGTAGCTAGTGTGATTAGAGCGCCTGGGATTTATGTGCACTGATCCTGGCATTAAAGTATCTAACCTTTTTCCCTTCCTCCTGTCTGTCTCCTCAATATGTGAGAACATTGACATCAACTGGACACAGTAAATGTAGATTGATATGGGCAATATTTATTGAGTATACGGAAGTAATGATCTTCTCTCAGTTTGGTGTAGGGCCACCAGGTTTGCTAACGCAACATGCCAGACATTTTATCATAGAGCTGTTCCTTATGGTGTCCTGTGTTAACCCATCCCATGCAGCTTGAGCGATTTCATGGAGTTCCTGCAGTCTTTGCAGTAGGGGTGGAGGTGGATGTGTGATGGGTGACAGCTGTTGATCTTGGCGCTGACCACGGTACCTCCACACACAGATTTCTTGGTCGTCTCCACCAAGACAAAAGCAAGACTCGTCAACAAAGATGACAAGCCATTCTGAGTCACTCCACAACAGTCTGTCACTACACCACTGCAGTCTTTGGCGGCATCATCATAACAGTCTACATGCATGTAGCCCTGCGGTGTCTGCCATGGGTGACTCATGGAGGGAATCACTGCTCACTGAATGTCCGCCATCGTGGCTGTTGGGTCAGTCCGATGCGAAGATAAGGCTCATGAATGTTTACACCACATGAGCGGCCGAGTGTGAAACATGAATGCTTTGCATGTCTCACAATGTCAGACCTACCCAGCAAGTTTCATTCCTGTCAGTTGATTCCTTCTGGGTGCAACTATTTTTTGATGATGGATGTATATACTTATATACACAAATTGGTCAGTGATGCTACCTAACATTCTTTACAGTCTACAGTGTTTTACAGTCTACAGTGTTTTATAGTCTACAGTGTTTTAAGCTGGTGGTAAATACATGTGTTCAGGCATTTTACATGGTTCAAGTCATTTGACTAAGTGCACTGTTCGCCAGACATGACTAAGCCACGCTTGAGTGACAAATGGTCAAATGAATTTCACACTACTGACTGAGGCTTGACTGAAATCTCAGCATGGTTTTGGGGTGATGCATAACTTGTTGAACTGTGACAAGATCATTTGTATTAACATGAACTCTTCGTGACTCTTCGTGACTCTTGTGATTCTTCTGAATTCAGTCTCATTTATTCCAACCTAAAACAAGAGCACCTACTGCAGCACTGTGATTAAAACAATGCTGTCTTTATTTGAATGTTTGTTTTCTTTCAGGTTTTCAATTTCAATTTATCAGGGATAACCGGCCAGACTTGACCTGGCAGTAGACGTTGCCATGCCAACACAGCTTGCGTCTGGTATCTTGGGTTCAGTAGGGCTCAGCTGGCTATGAGTTAATGAGCTTGCCAGTACTGCACAGACATGAGAGCAATGTTTAGGACAGCTGTATAGAACCAGTAACTGATTAAAGGGTGGAAAAGAAAACTAGGTACATTTAGATTCTTCTATAGCTGCCATTCACCATAATCAGGGTCAAATCAATACAACAAATAGAATAAAGAATAATAAAGTTTCATGTAAAGAAGCTTAAATGAGCTAAAATATGTATATATATATATCAAATACAAGATCTGCCGTCCATTACTGGATACGGAAACCATATTCCTCTTCCACTCCAGATCCCTGGATATACTTGTGCCCAGGAACTTGAGGGACTCCACAGTTTAGCAGCATATGGTTGTTGCTAGACCAGGGAAACAGTTGCTCGACTTTTGTAAGCAGACTTATCATCGCTGGCTATGAGGATCACCAAACCTAGACGCCAGGAATACCAGGAAATAGCTTTCTTCATAGTGGAGCATAAGGACAGCAGCACACATTCACTCACATGCTTGTAAAGAAATTAGCCTATAACATCAAGACATGCTCATTATTAATTGTGAGTTTGGCTGTGTATTACACGTGGCGATTGATTAAAGGAAGACTAATTGAGAAAGGAGATAGAACTCGGGCTGCAGTTTAGGAGAACCTTCTGCTTGGAAATCAAAAGCTGGATTTCACTTGTAATTGTGGAAGGACCTACATAGACAGTAGTAAAGGTGATGGCATGGAATCAAATAGTAAGGACGGGATTTTATAGGACTTTACACTGAACCTCCCACCCCCTAACCCCTGTTTGTTTCTGGCTAATTCCATGTTGTTTAGCCAGTTTAGCAATAACAGGTTTGCAATAGGACATTGGCCTGCAACTCCTCTTTTCAGACATGGCTTGCAGGCCTGATAGAATTACACTTCTTGTGGGAAAAAAGCCATTTAAGTGTTACATCCCTAAAATAGCTTTATGTATTGAATGAAGACAGAAATATGTGCTGTTATCAGCAGCAAAGAAATATGGTGCTATCTGTGCTACTGTATTCTGTCAGCAGTATTACACCACGTTGAGGGAATGCATTGCATTTTCATTACAACACTTCCTGGCCTGCTGTTATATCCTCTAAAACAATCCTGTGCTGTACTGTAGGAACACAGTCTCTTTCTAATAAGAGCACAGTAAAGCAGTTAACTCCAGCAGCAGATCCGTTACACATATAAAACAGTCTTTAGTGCCTTCATTGCACACGTTGTAGAACGCATCCGTATTGAGAGTCATTGGCTGTTTTTCTTTTGTTAGGCTTACACCCGACAGCTTGCAGGCTTCTTTTGTTTTACTTTTGGTGGCAACCGGGTCAATGCCAGTGGCTTTGATAGGGGTTAAAAGGGTCATCAGAATCAATAGGTCAAAATATAGGTTGAAATATGAACTGGCTTGAGTACAAATAAAGGAGAGCTCTCCTGAGTGTGTTTTAATTTAATTTTAGAGGGGTACTGGAAAACTAATCACTGGACACAAGGAGATTGTATTTGCAATTCAGTTAGTTCAGAGGAGGATATGTGTAAGATCTCAGTTCAATTGTGTAAGACCTACCAAACTAGAACAGTAGATTCCCAAACTGAACCACTTTACTGCAGAAGCTAGCATCGGAGCATACCATGCCAAGTAAGTTAGCAGCCAGTGCCAGAGTAGCCAGCCAACATGGGATGCCTAAATGCCCTAAATTTTGAACACTGCTTATAAAGGTCATAAATACACTTACAGAACATCCAAAATAAACAGAGAAACACAGGTACAACACTAAAGAGGACATAGAGGAGACCTAGGGAAGGTTTGAGGAAGCTTTGTTGGCTGGAGAAATATATAAAATATAAATATAAAATATAAAAATGTTTTAGGATTTGATTTGTATGTCGGGACAGAATCAAAGAGCAGATTTAGAAAATGCTTGATCACCAAAGGCCGAATGGAGTTATGGTAAGTAGCCCACCTAGAAAACTTGAGAGTACATGTGAGTATGTAGGGAAGAAGGAGGGCAGACAGACAAAGAAAAGAACTAGACTGACCACAAATGAGCCCGAACACTGTATCTACTGTTTCAATACAGGCAGTTTCTCAAGTTACAGTTTCAGCTCAGCTTTAACCATATATGCCTGATCAACCTGATTTTGTTCCAGCGAGCATGTAAAGCATTTCCTAGCCCACTTGGTTTGCCATTTTCCATTCTGTTCATTTCTGACTAATTACAATTGTTTTGCCATCACAGCTGCTAATTGAGGAGCAACGATAGGCTGTCAAACCCCATGGCCAATTTTTGCTGTTCAGGTTCATGTATGACAGCTGATGTCAAATCTAAAAACAACCTGCTATGTTATTTTTCTGTTATCCAGACGAATTAGCTTTGGCAGACTTCGCACCAGGGCCTAGCACCAGGGTGTTGTTTTAGTGTGGAAGTGCCTCACTAACCAATCTTCATGCCCCACTAAACCCACTAGGCTTTATATACATTTTCATACTGGCATGCAGGAAAAACACAAAGTAAAAGTAAACTTTGTATGCACTGCTGCTGTTAGCCACATGTACACAATACAGTGTACTACACTTTAGGAATGTGCTGTATGTTGTGGGAAGAAACAGCTCCGTAAGCCATATTTAGTGCACCAGTGTACAACATGTCCTCTGGTATTCAGGGATGTCCCATGTTGGCTGACAGTTAGCTCACTTGCCATAGCAGTGCTAAAGCTTCAAATTACAACGAAGTGTTTGGTTAACGGTTCCTCTTCTGAAAATACTCTGTTCTGGTTTGGTAGGTCTTCCAGACAGTAACTGTGTATATCTTATATATTTCCAATTCTGTCTTCTGTCTGAGAAATGAGTAACATTTAACTCTTTCCACTGCAGCTCTTGGGAAACTGATTTTCAGATTTACAAGCATGCTGCTTTTAGAGTCATCCTGGATATACTTACAGTTTCTAGGCTATGAGGAACCAACTGGTTAAACCAATTTGCCACCTTGCTACCCTGCCAACCAGCTGCATCCTGGTTGGGAATACCAAGACAGAAGTGCGTTGACTGTGGGTGAAGCAGTTAAACAAATACTTTTGTCCCTAAATTGTGTTTAAGTATCTATTATTTACTTTAATAAGCAGCATAAAGTTATGAGAAGTTTTCTGGAATGCTTATTTTTAGACGCTGGGAGATCCCGACACAGCCCCTTATATGTAGTGCATCACATAACCCATTAATTTATATAATTTTCTATACTCTAAGTAGCCCACTGTGAATAAAACACAGGGACATCTTTTTTCAGCTGTTAGCTGCACAGGTTCAAATAGACTTTATAAGGACTTGGGAGATGTATCCAAACAGAGCTTATCATCAGTTTGCTAAGTTTCATGTCTTTACTTGCTAGCTGCACAATCTCTCAAAGTCTCATAGCTCATATAGCTGGGGTACCTATTCCTGCCACTCTGGAGAGTTCAGATCTAACACACCTGGCTGTATTATCCACATGTTTCTGAAGTGCTTTATTACCTGGATCAGGTGTGATAGAACATGACTGGGACTCTGCAGGATGGTAGATCAACCAGAAACAAGTTTTAACTAGAACCACCACCCAGTCAGATTGTGTTGTAACACTGTGTAACACTTCTCAACCAAACAGAGAGATGTCTGATACCAACGTTTAATAATAAACACAATAATACGTTCTTCTACCAAGCAATGTAGCTTTTCAACAGTAGGCTGTGATTACAAAGCAACCTAGTGGCTATTACAAACAGGACTGTTTTAACCCTATCAAACTCAGCGTCCTACCATAGATCAATTCTGAAATGTTTGTTAAAATGACAGTACAATTGTGTACATGCTGTACAGGCTGTGCAGACAGTTTTCTTTATGCTACCTGTCATATGTTTCAGAAGAAATTGCGTCAGACAAACAAACTAAAAGTCTACTAATCTCCGTCAGTGTTAGATCACATCCTTAACAGCGTTTAGTCACATGATTGACAGGAGAGAGAGGATTAAATGCCAGTGATTTTGCATCAGCCTTAATGGATTAATAACTCATAGGTTAAAAACGATGCATGTGGTTATATATGTATATACGCCTTTACTATGTGTCTTTTGCCTCTACTAAGCAAAATAAGCCCTTCATTTTGTTCCTGCTCTGTAATCTCCGGAGTTCCTCACATGACCACTCAGTCTCGTGCCTTCTCTGGACTCTTTGTGGCTGTGTTGGGCTTCAGTCCAGGCAAGCATGTGTGTTTGATCTGATTCGTGTTGAAGTGTTTTTTATCGTCTGCATGAGGCCCCAGGCTTCTGCCTCTGTGCGTACCATGCTGTCCTGTCAAGTCCAGCTACGGTCTGACCATCTAACACTATTATGTTCAGACAAAAGCTATCACAATAATGGTATTCTGAAGTTTCTCAAGCCTTTTAGATCACATAATTGGAAGGGACTTTGTCTTGTGACCAGGCCTAGTGATGCTGCATCATTATTTTGGGAGTAAATATTTATTTTTCTCATAGCTGCATTGAATTTATGCCTCCTAACAAAGACTAGGCCACATAAACCACTTTTCCATTGCTTCATAGTGCGGATGTTTCCTTTTGTTAGGCTATATGAAGAAAGCAGCATGTTCTGCTGATTGACGTGTCAAGGAGATTTTATGTTGTAAGCAAAAATATATGTGGTGATGAAATGGCTGTAAAGACTGTGGCTCCTTTGTGGCATGGTAGCCATATGCTAGTCGATTCTACCAGCACATTTAGTAAGGCCTTAGCAAGGCATACCCATATATACAGTATATCTGTATACATATAGATAACAAAGTAATACCAGCATATCTTAGCTAGCTATTTAGATGTTCAACATAAAATACTTTTTTATGAAAACTTTAGCAAAAGTTCTTCTAGTAAGACTCTCTAAGACCTACCGAGGTTCTCCATCGCTACATCTTTACAGCCTACACCTTTCTTTAAAATGGCTCTACTCAGCTTCAGGTGCTGACATTTTGACATTCTCCTCCTTCCTAACCAACACTAACACTAACTAGCCCTATCTGGTTGTCCAGCGGTTGGTTCCACATTTGCCATACCAATCAGACAGGATCTGTGCGGGTTTCAATGCTCCAAGACCTGGAACAAACATAGGGCTTATGCCAAGGACCCTTAAATTACCAAATCACTCATACCTCCATAGTCTTTTTGGTAGGACTGTTAGTAATGCAAGCTAATTGGCTAATTCAGTGGAGTGACTCAGTCCAGTTCATATTTTCAAAATCAAGCATGTTTCAACAGAGAACAATGGCTGGCCAAGATCTTGCCTCTTTAAAGTTGTTCTCCTTACCTCAACTGAAATGGCTTGAAGGACAGTCCCATACAGCCCATATGCCGACACCCAGGAGGCGTCCCTGCGCTAAGTCCGCTGCGCTGCCTTCTCAAATGCTTGCTGGACACAACTGCAGAATCACCGCACTGCACTCTAACTGTACAATGTTGAACTGTCAAGTCCAGCTACCGTCTGACCATCTAACACTATTATGTTCAAACAAAAGCTAATATAATAATGGTATTCTAAAGTTGTTTTTTTTTACCTCACAAAACTGGCACTGGGATTGTGTCTCATGAGTTTGTGTCCCAGCCTAGTGGTGCTGCATCATTATTTTGAGAGTAAATGTTTATTTTTCCTCATAGCTGCATTGAGTTTATGTCATCTAATAAAGACTAGGCCACATAAGCCACTTTTCCATTGCTTCATAGTGTGGACGTTTCATTTTATTGTATGAGGAAAGCTGGGAAAAGGCACAGCCCATTATACTTATTGACATGCTGTATAGGTTTTATGATGTGCACTAATTATCACACTCAGCTCCACCATCAGCTCGAAGCGTCACTGGTAGGTGGTGATCAGTCCAGGCTCCCTCCTTGGCACCTCCACTATCTTGGCCACCCATCCTCACCGTGCTGCCACTTCTTTCACAGTCTTCAGCTGGATTTGGTCCTGCCTGCCATGGTTCTTTCTTTCTTGCCCACTGGTTGGCGCTATCTCATCCCTGACACCAGTGTGACATCAGTGCAGAGTGAGATGTAGGATTGAGCTCTTTAAGTAAATATTTTGAAAAACCACAGACAGTGCTTCCCCACACGTCAGGGAAACAGGCATCACTTCTAACCATTCAACTCTCCGTGACGGTAAACACTAACACTGCACTAACTAGCCGGCAACCCAGCACAGAATAGCATAAACAACACATCGCCAGATCATTTCCTCCAGAATTATCTCAGTCAGAGGGTAAAACTGTGGAGGCTGCAGATTCATACTGGATTAAAACCACAGATCACCTTCTGTTCAAATACAGCTTTACCTGGTCAGCTGACAAAGATGAAATTTGATCTTTCGCACACAGCTTCAGTAATTTCACGCCCATACTCACCCTCCTGCTGAAACAGGCTTGACCTGAATACTCTATATCGTCTAATAGATGCTCTTCCAACACATCCCTCTTCATCACCTTCATGACAGTCAAACTCTGCATGAACTTCTAACCTGTTTGTGGCAGTACTATAATCCCATTTTACACTCCTTACATCTCCTCCGGATATGTTCTCTGTTACATGGATATGAAGCTGTTAGGAGTGCTATAATGTTCTCACATCTGACATCTTGTATTTGCCTGACACAATGAGTTATCTGCCAGATTTTTATCTGGCATCTTCTGACAGGTTGGTTATTGGCTGGTTCTGCTACTTCTTCTGTTTTCTCTTCCTCCGGCATTAGATGTACCATAATTCCTCTATTGACTGTTACCACTCATTAGGGATTTGCAAAAATGAGTGGCAAACTGTTTAGGCCTTCGATTTGGGACAACTGACAAAACAAAATAAGTAGAAATATAGAAATAAGGCCACTTTATCAGTGATGCTAATTTCAGTTAATGTCTCTAGGGGACTTTACTAGTCTGTTAGCTCTAAGCTAACAGTGATTTACATTAATTAAACACAGTCACATCTGAAGCTGCTAAAAGGTGTTACATGTTTTACTTGAAACTTGTGAAGACATATAATCATACTGTACGTGGCAGTTTCACGCCCCACTGTATATGCTGCTACAAGCATTCATATTCAGTGATGTATCTTGACAAAGATCAAGACTGATGTCTTTGTTTTCTCTTATTAAAGTGGTCAAGTGTTTTTTATTGCCTTTCCTCAATATAACTTGTATACATAGGAACAAAATGTCTTTCTTTGGGCTCCCTGGTGCAACACACAACAGCAGCTCATTATACAGGACTACAGATGCACACCAGGGCCGAATATCCAATACATATACCACACAGTAAATATACAGCACATAAATGCACAAGACAGTTAATACTACACAGGACAACAAAATATTATACAGGAATGGGAAATTCGGACTTTAGCAGCAAGTACTGATTGTAGAACTAGTGTAAACACTGTCAGTGTAGGCTGTACAGAAAGGTGCAGTCTCATAGCAGAAACATAGTTCAAAGTCCTGCCTATCACAATCAAAAGTGAATTAAAACATGTCTATTATAATAACTCCTTGCCTCAACAGTAACGGCTTGAGGGACAATGCGGCAGGGTGCTTGTGTCGACTCCTCTGGCATCAGCATACCCAGGAGGTGTCCCTGGCATACTCCGCCATGCTGCATTCTGAAATGCTGGACACAACTGCAGGACTGTAATTGAGTGCTGTGTAATCTGAATCTAGAAGTCCTAAAAAACAGGAGAACTCGCAATATCTACCAGGATTTCAGAAAATTTAGGGTAGATATGAGCATGACTGAATTAAAAAAGAAACGTTATAGCCATGTATATTTTAGTTCTCAAAAATCTTTAGGGCTTGTCAGAAACCTGAACTGAATATGCATGGGCTGAGTCATCTATTGCCGAATACATCTACGATAAACATATGTAGATGTGTTTAGCTGTTAATTAATTTGTCTTAATAAACAGAAGTATATAAAAAAAGTAAAATAGCATTTGTTGTAAAACATGCTAAATGAATAAAGTGGAACGGAACTGAATTAAATAACAGCGTCTGAGGCAGTAATAGACTCAGTGTGGAGCATTCTGTACTGTCTGTGTCTAATACGATGAGATCAGCCTTTTGGAAATGACTCAGGAGCAGAGCCAGTCGCAGTCACAGTGAACCTGGAAGCCCCAAAAACCGCCGCTGCTAAATACAGCACAGCCTTTTACAACCACTCACCCGATCAATTTCCGCCCTGCGTCCTCGCTCAGCTCGGCCTGTACGTTCCTCTCCAGCTGTCCTCACTGTTCCACGTGTTTTCTCTGAAATATCAATACCTTTTGATGCAGTTTTGAAAATGGTGGGCGGTCAATGCGTGAGTCAAAGTGGAGGGAAGGCCCAGGCCACTTCCGTGAAATCTAGCGCTTTCTTTTTTCATCTCGCCCACATCAAAGCTGTCATGTCTTCTCCAGGGATCGATGATGCGCTGAATGTGATTTCTAAAAAGGAAATATATACAGACAAGCCACTTCATTAAACCCACCTCCCTGTTTCTGCACTCACTGTCCATTTTATCAGCTTCACTTTCCATACAGGTGCACAGCTGAATACAGATTGCAGTCGAACTGTTTCTCTGCATAATTTGTTAACAACATATAACCCTGTTCTTTAACAATCCGGACCACCAGAGAAGGTATGATTCTGGTGGTGGATCATTCCCAGCTCTGCTGACATGGTGGTGGTAGTCTCTGTGTGTGTGCCGTGCTGGTTTGCACTGGAGGGAATCAGACACATTTACATTTATGACATTTAGCTGACGCTCTTATTCAGAACGACTTACAAGGTAAATCATATTACAGGCAGGCCAACGTAGTGTTAGGAGTCTTGCCTAGGTGTAGCACGGGGACTCTTACTAGTGTAGCACAGCATTCGAACCCCATTCGAGCCCCAATCTCCCACATGTGGTGGTGGCTCCGTGGCAGGTAGTGGTGTTATCTGCTGAGCTACACCAAGACACGTGTGCCAGGTACCACTGACTCGGAGGCGTATATTGGTATTTTAGAGAGACATATGCTGCCATCAATGTGACATATTTTCCTGGGAAGTCCATGTTTTTTTCCACACAATGCCAGGTCTCCTGCATACAACAATGTGGGTTTGTAAACTATTGCATGCTATTGAAATTGTATGGTGCAGCATCATGAAGAGAAGAATCAGACAAGGACAATCACAGACGGTTGAGCAACTGAGGTCTGGTATCAAGTAAGAAGGGGCAATTACATTTGCAAAACTGCAACAATTGGTATCTTTAGTTCCCAAACCATTAAAACGTGTAATTAAAGGAAAGGTGATGTAACACAGTGGTAAACATGCTTTATTCAG
The DNA here is from genome assembly GCA_024036415.1 of Prochilodus magdalenae. Classification (NCBI taxonomy): domain Eukaryota; kingdom Metazoa; phylum Chordata; class Actinopteri; order Characiformes; family Prochilodontidae; genus Prochilodus; species Prochilodus magdalenae. The sequence continues at coordinate 291,375 of JAMWET010005296.1, forward strand.
TGTGCTGCAGGAATTTACAAATACACAAAGCCCACTGTTGTTAACTGTTACTGTGATTACATTGCTGGGCAATTCTGATGATATGGTTTCATTCAGTTCAGTGCTCTAAATGACCATTAGAAATGTTTCACTCACTATGTAAATACACATCAACTCTGTTATGTTACATCATTCCCCCATATGCAAACTGTTTGGAATCCACATATAGGAACTAATGGTTTTTAAATCCAGGCATAAAAGTGAAAACAGTGTGTGTTATTACAGTTATGTTATTTTGATTCTATTAATGGGACACATGTGGCTGCAGGCATTAAAATGAACTGTTCATATCTGCGGTGGTGAGCTGTGACCGTCACAGACAGGCCTTCAGTGTCAGAGCTCTGTCATAACTGTATATATTCTGGTCTCTAACTGCTGCAGCATTTAAGGTGGAACAGAACATTTGCTGGCATCAACACGTAACTGCTAGAGCTTTTAAAGGAACAAGGCAGTTCTAAATGAAAGAGCGACATTTAGGGTTTCTAAAGGCATACCATGTTATAGCATATACTTTACCCTGTAGCAGTTTCACAGTGACTCAGTTTGTTAGAGAAGCTCAGAAGTGAGGCTGGTAACGAGCTGCTGCCTCTGCCTCTGTCATCATTTCAAACGCTTCGCGATATTAAGCTGCCGCTTGTATTCACTTAGTGAATCACTATTTAGGACTTTCAGAAAATCTCCGGTGTTCCAAATGTTCCTTTGTACCACTGTAAAAACCAATATTGATTATCCAGATTTAAGGTTTAAGTATTTAACACTTTTATTTCCATCCACAGCTTAACAAAAGTGGTACTGACATACTTGGTTCTACGATAGGTTCTACTTGGTTCTACTATAAATTCTACTTTATCGCCAGTTGAAATATATAGATCTGATATATGGAGTTCTTAATGAGACCTCTGCATAAAATCCATAACTGGGGAATGATGCTTCACAACAGTGTTAAAACATGCAACTAATATCGCTCTATTGTTAATATATGTTTATTTGATTCATAAGGCCTCTTATTGTCTTGCAATTACTGGTAAGAATAATTCATAAACACTGAATTACCGCTTTATAAATATGTTAATCAGTGCTTATCCATGTGTTTATCCATTCAAATTAAGTTCCACAATACAATGTCTATCCAAAGTCCTTCAGCCACATGTCAGAAAAATTAGAAGGCTTAAATGGACAGAGCCAGAAAAGGGATTTTTAAACAAGAGAGAGACGTGAGCTCTGCGTTTGGCAGCTGTGCAGTGCTGTGGTCTTGTCCGCGACAGCGCTCTCACACACATATGTTTATCTCCGCACGTCAGGGATGAGCACATACTTGGCCCTGTGAGTGTGTGTGAGTGTTTGTGTGTGTGTTTGTGGGCGCATGTGCATGCAAGTATGCACAGAGCACATTTGTTGTCTCGTGTTTGCATGAAGCAAATGAGATTTTCTGTATTTATATGAGTTTATGGTCGAGCAGTGGTCACTCTAGTTCTTGTAGAAGACTAAATGACAGCAGGCTTTGTGAATGAATGGTGCGTCAGTATTGCGGGTTAAGAGGGACAGCGTTTGGGTTTATTTGTATTCGTGCATCTGTGTTTGCGTGCATGCTGTACCAACTTACTATGTGTTTTCACAGCATTAGACCCTGTCTTTACGCCCAAAACGCCTCTCATACAAATATACTGTCATTAAACTGGCCTGTCTGCGCACATGTCTGTGCATTTAGTACATTTTCAGGACAGAAATATTATGACTTTCTAGGAAAACCAGAGAAAGGAGGGATGACCCATTATGGGATAAACAAAATGTCTTGACTTTATAGAGTGATGTTGTCAAAACCTACATTCTTGTTTAGATAAGAAAACAAGAAGTAATATATTCAATTAAAATGATCATATACATGTAAAATGTACATATACAATCATGAAAGCTTTATATTTTTAATGGCATGGTAACAGATACTAATTGTTGCAATTTTACAACTGAATTTATTTAACCTTCTTGCTTGATTAAGACATTAGCCAGTCAAGCACACTTACTCTGTGTATACAAAGCCAAGCTGTCGTTGCATGTACAAAATGAGGCCTGGCTAATAAATGAGGCCACCAATAACCCCCATACCATTACAGATGCTGGCTTTTACACTTGCCAGACATTTCAGCATCCTTGAATATTCTCTCTAGACGTGTGATGTGTCACAACAAGCCGTCATCTTGCCATGGACCATGGTACCTTCACACAGATTTGTTGGTCGTCTCCACCAAGACAAAAGGGGGACTTATCACTGAAGATGACCCACTGCCATTCTGAGTCACTCCATGTCAGTCTGGCACAACACCATTGCAGTCTGTGGTGATGTTGATATGTTGTTAAGAGCAGTCGTCCTAACAGTCTGTGTGCATGTAGTCCTACCTCGTACAGTCGTCCGCCAATGGTGCTGGCACTAACAGGATGACTCATCACTGCTCACTGAATGTCTGCAGTCGTGGCTGTTGGGTCAGTCAGGCACAGCGATGAGGCCTGTCCATGCTTACGTCACATACATGGCTGGGCATTAAACGTGAATCATTTGCATCTCTTACAAGGTCAAACTTATCCACCAAGATTCATTCCTGTCGACCGATTCCTTCTGGGTGCAACTACTTGTGCTGCTATTCTTTTGATGATAAGCATATATGGACATATATGTAGATAAATACAAACTGGACATTTTATTACATATGTTATTTCATATTAGATTACTTATATATTGTCACAGTTAAAAAACATGTTGCCCATTTACATTGTATGAAACTTTCATGATTCATGACTCATCACTATATATATATATATATATATATATATATATATATATATATATATATATATATATGCATATGTGCCTGACATTGTATAAAATGTCTATGCATATGTATGTGACCATATGTGTGGGTGTCTGTGTTGAGGTGTGCCTGTATGAGGGGGTTGGTAGTATGTGTGTGTGGGTGAGTTACATGTGTTTAGTAGAAAACCACTTTTGAGCTCACAAAGCATCTGTAATTCAAACATACCTTCATTACGACTAGTGTGTGTGTATGTGTGTGTGTGTGGGTGAGTGTGTGTGTGTGTGTGTGTGTGTGTGTGTGTGTGTGTGTGTGTGTGTGTGTGTGTAACAGCTGTACTCTCCTGTCGGCTGGTAGTGTTTAACGGCGGTAATTAAAGCCTAAGTGCTGTAAGGCGTGAGGGTAAGCCTAAATGCCACAGAGACTGAACACAGCAGCCCAGCGGCGCTCTTAGGCCTGATCCCAGATCAGATTTCCCTCCATCAATCCACGCTGAAGACATCATATGCCACAAGGCCAAGTGCTCTGGGGATCAGCTTTCAAAGCGAAAAGCACACTCCCTCTCCCAGGATCTGCTCGGGCAGCTCTGTGACAGTGTGTAGAAAGTGCAGACTCAGTTTGTATTGACTTTACTGAATTGTCCTGATGTGTTGTGTCGGGCTGCTACTGTATGCTGTTGTTCTGAAACACACTACGCTGTGTTTTTTGCTGTGCTGACCGTTCCCGTATGGGTGCCGGCTGTTTTGCCCTGCGGTCACACGTCTGCTGACTGGCCCTCCAGGAACTATTTTAAACTCCCCGCCGAGCTCCACTGGGCTTTCTGCTGAAAAAAGAGAGGAAAACGCAGGGCAGGAAAGCCAAAACGGTGAAGGAGTCACGGGAAAGTTCCCTCCGACACAGCAGTATTCATGTGTCTGTGCTGTTTAGGAGCTGAAGATATAAAGGAATCAGCTGTTAACTGGATATACAATATGAGCTTTGTGTATTTATACCTTAACTGTACCTTTTTAGTGTATACATAGCAGTCTAACAGTCTGTTTCCCCTCTCATTTAAAGAAAGAGGAGAGATGGGATATATATACGCATCATTAAAACGGGATTGCATTTAGAAGGAATTGTGGGATTGCAATCCTGTTCGATCAGGTTCAGAGCGGTTACCATGACTGATATTTTTGTTGAGCTACACATACAGAAGTAGTGTCTCTCAGAATGGCGTTGGGCCGCCATGATTGCTAATGCAACATGTCAGACGTCTCATCATGGAGTTGTAGAAGTTCTTAATGGTGTCCTGTGATAATCCATCTCATGCATCTTGCATGTTCTCATTATTGGATCCACTAATGATTTTTCTCTATAGAACAGAATTATGATACATTATGATGTTAATATTTCCACTTCTTTTTAAGTTCTTTAAAGTTTTTATTTAATTTACAAAGTCTTATTAACATAGATGATGCCAAAAGAGAAGCAAACAAAGGAGCCCCAGGCAAGGGACATGGGGCTAAAAAAATTTATTTGAATAGCTTTGATTAAAAGGCAACGGATTTGACAATTGGATTGTGCGATTTCACATTTACACAAGCTTGTTTTAACAAGACTGGTAAGCAAAGAATTGTCAAATCCCACTGTATATTTAATAGTGAGTCTTTAGAATGATAATAATATACAAAACTCTCAAGTAAAGTGAACTGGGCCAATCAACAGAAAACAACTAGAGCACTAATACTACCACAAAGCCCAGCGCTACATTCTTGGGACCGGAAACATGCAGTCTACTTTGCTAGCTAGCTGGATCCATTAGTCAACCAACTGACAGAATCTGGGAGACTTTGAATTTACAACTTTGGAAAATGGATAAGAGGAAAAGTGGATCTGGCAGAGGAAAAGGAAAATAAACGCTCTTGAGAAAGAAGCTGAAAAGTGCTCACAAATTACAGATACATTCAGCAACGGAGCTGCAGGCCAGTCAGCATTAGCCACCTGTACTCACAGGACCACTCTGATCTATGGCTAGCTACAGCTGTAGGCTATTCTTTTCTGTCACAAAGAATCAAATGAACCCACCACTGAGAAGTAGAGGGTGTTTTGTGGGGGCCCAAAAAGAGTTTCTGCTTCAGGTACACCATAGCTCGTAGTTAGAGACTATAGAGCCTCTGCACAATCAGTCAGTCATCATCTAGCCCTTCAGCAATGCTAGGTTTCTCGCCACAAATTAAAAACCACAAAGCTTATACTGAAGATCCTTTGCCTTAAAGGCAGTTTAAGAACCTGAAATTGTAAGCACTTATAGGTAATATCATAACAAGGCTTTAAAATGGAAGGCACGGTTTACAAAGTGCAAATATGTAGAAGTGTGACAGTGATTTCTTCAAAATACACCTGGTACAGCTTTAATATGTGAAGCTAAACTAATGACAACATTTGTATTGAAGTCTACATCAGTGGCAGCGAACTGTCTTTCCATAACGTGACATATTTGTTCCTGGAACACGGTATCTGGGTTTTGCTTGATGAAGTGGGAGTGGGATATGAAAAATTTAAAACATATAATTTTTCTTTGCTTGCTCGCCCTTGCCAAGGAGTCAGATGACATTTTAATGAAACACTACAAAAAACAAACATTTGTTTTTCAAATATACCATCTGCTCTGCTAACCAGACCTAAAAACAGCCTTATTAATCTATAACAACATGCCACTGTATCATCTGACCTGCTCCATAAGCCTAAATCTCCAGAATGATCCTATAGTTCTATACCCTCTGTCCTGTTACCCAGACCTAAACACAGCTTCTAAAATAAGCCTATACCTTTACTATACCATATAAGACTTAATGTTCTGTGTTGAATCTAGAATGCCCAAACAACATTTACATGCTCCAACATTGCTAACATACTTTTAGAAATTTCATAGATGCACCGAAAACATAAATAATGACAATAATAAAATTATGATATCATATTATGTTTCCCCATTTCAAAATGTGAATGTTTATGTTGAAACTCCTTCTATTGCTATTATGCCTTTATTGACTTTTTTTCAATTCCACAATCACACAAGTACATCAGTGCAGGGCGCAAGGACTAGCATGTGCTTCTGCAGAGTCATATAGAGCCAGCCACTGCATCTTATCAAACTGGCACTGAAACAATATCACTGGACTCCTCAACATGCCTGGAGAACACTAACTGCCAGTTCTATAACATGAATTAGCACACACTAATATTGGCTAGGAGTGCACTAAATGGTGCAGGGAGAACCATCGTACCTCCCGGAAAGAGCAAGCCCAATTTTGCTCAGCCATGGGTGGCTAAGGCATTGGGAAAGGGACTCACAAATTCCTAATGATAGAATTTAGATGGTTTTGCATGTTAGAGCCCATATTGTTATGCCACTGGTATGAAAGCACTTTATAAATAATGTTGTTATTATTATTAGAGATGCATCAATATTGATACTGGTGTTACTCCAGGTATGCCATGGTTTTGGCCAATTTTAAAGATTTTGCCTTGGCATATCTCTGCCAGGCATAAGCTGTGCAATTTTAGCCTAATTTCTATACATACACAATCACAATTACAACCACTTCCCCAATACTGGTGGACATACTAAGGCTAACAAAACAGATGCAAAAAAAGAAAAAATTGAAATCAGCAGTAACTAAGTCTGTTCATGCCCACTTCACTCGGTTTAAATGAGGGAAAAGTTATATGTGTTATTATGTTACTTCCTAAAACTGATCTTAAGACAGGCTGTAGAAGCGTTTTTTGTTGAGAAAGTTGTTTGACACTAGGGTTAAAAGCACTTTTGCTTCATTCGCTGCAAATCCGGAAACTCCAGGCAAGTTATGTTTTATACAAAGTGCTGTGGCACTCACAGTGTAGCTTCGCTCCATCTATCAGCCCCACTAGTCTTTCTTAGCAGGCGGCTAGGGAGTAATAGTACAGTGCATTCATAGGTTAACTGGAGCTCCATGGATGTGATGTACAAAGGGCATACATCACGTCCCTAGTACGAGTCCAGTACATCGAGGTGCTGCTTGCAGCCATCTGGAGAATACATGCTGTCTACAGCCATGTAACATTCACTGCTGTGAAATGAGCAAGATGTCAGGGACCAAAATGCACTATGGCAGTGCCAACACTGTGTTGTAAGTAGTTCAGTTTTTGAGCTGTTTTAGGTTCATTCGTACATGGACTTTTATGTTAAAGAGACTAAATACCAATGGAGTAGAGCACAGGACTGTGTTTTTAGCAGTTAGCCCTTACTGTGTAAAGCACAGTTTTACCTAATTAACTCCTAATAACTTAGAACATTAAAGGAGTCAAGCAGTTTGTCTTCATTGATAGCCTACTTTTCACCAAATAAAATTCAAAGCCCTACCCAGGACCCTCCCAACAAATATCCAAATAGTCCAATATATGGGCCCATTCCTAGTTTTTGCATAGCATGCCATTTGGACTATCCCTTTTTGCTTTTGATATTTAAAAAAGGACCCAAGTAACACCATGCTGTTTTTTAATGATCATTAATTTACTGAAGGAATGAAAATGTTGTTCAGACCTATGTGGAAAAGTAACTGACCGCTTAGCTGTTAAATCAACCAGTTAACCAAATTCAATTGGACTATTGATTTCAATTGTACTGGACACACCGAGGCATGATTACTACCAGATCTGCTAAACAAGACATCTACCAGCCCGGAAAGTGTTACTGGGGTTACTACAGTGAGAGCCAAAGAGAAACAATGATGACCAACCCTCTCAAAAGTGGTCAACCTAACAAAATTTCACCAAGAGTGCATCAACAACCAACACAGGAATTCAGAAAGAAAAACCCAGCTGAATATCTAAAGAACTGTGGGCCTCTTTTGCCCTGGTTAAGGTCATTGTATTGTCCCACAGTAAGAAAGACGCTGGGCAAAAATGGCATCCATGGGAGAGTTGCAAGGTGCAAAACATCTTCTGACCAAAAAGAACACAAAGGCTCACCTCACATTATTCAAAAACATCTAGATCAGGCCCTCCTCATCTTCTGTGGACTGGTGTGTCAAAGGTGGTACCATTCGGAAGGCATGGGTTCTGGCATAAAGTCAACACCAGAACATCATACCAGTCAGAGATAGTGGTGGTACTGTGTTGGTCTGGAGCTGTTTTGCTTCCGCAGGACCTGCACAACTTGTCATAGACAATGTCCAACATGAGTTCATAACCTAAAGCTCAAGTGCAGTTAGATTATGCAGCAGATCAATGTTCTGTTCAGCTCAAAAGAACAGAAAAGGTTTAGAGTGGCCAAGACAAAATCCTGACTTGAACCCCACTAAGATGTGATGGCAAGACCTTAAATGGGCACTTCATGCTGGAAAATCCTCAATGTAGACAAAATAAGAGTCAGCAAAATTCCTCCACAGTGATGTCAAAGATGTTATACCAAATGTTTGATTGCAAGTGTTGCTGCCAGGAGTGGCACAGCTGTTTATTAGGTTTAGGGGGCAGATACTGTTTTCACATGGGTTTAAATAGATCTTTATCTTCAGTAAACGATCATCTAAAAGCTGAATTTTGTGTTTACTCATGTTTCTTCATCTTGTATTGAAATCAGTTGGATGATGTAAATCAAATGTGACAACCTAGTAAAGAAGAAATTATCAGGTGAGGGCCAAAATATTTGGTCACATAATATAAACTGTAAGCTTTGTCCAAACAGAATGGTCTATTTAAATGGAGAATTGTCACCTGACAATGCGGTGCATGACTGGCTTTAGAGGGCATTCATCTACCATTCAACCAGCCAATCAAAAGACTCCAACAAGACAGGAGACTAATAATACTATTAATAAAACTATAATTCACTTACAGCTGTATAGAAGCACCTGCCCTCTGTATGCTACTTGATCCAAGGTAACTTTTGTAACGCAGCTCGCTAACGCACATTGTTTAAAATCAGCCTATCAATTTATCTGCCAAGATAAAAATACACTAACTAATGGTATTTGTATTGAGCGCACAAAACGAATGGCTCTGGCCTGAAATATGACATAAACCATGAAATCATGAGCAGGAGAAGTTGAGGGATAATTTGATGGTTGTTTACTGCAGTGCTGCAGTAACAGTGGCAAGAAATGGATCATGAAATAAGATTCGAGATCTGTTTTAGGCAGGCTGAGATGAAAATAGGGTCTAGAATTGCTCCTGTCTGGCAGCAATTCCAGTCACAGTTCTCCTCTGACTAATACAGATGTTCTTTTGTTTTAAAGCTAAAGGCTATTTTGCCACAGCAACCTGAAAACAGTACCATCTCCCTCTCTGCACCCTTTTAGCTTCCTTCTCCTCCATTTACACAAATCCTAATGCACCGTCTGGGTGGTACACACACACACACACACATTCACACACACACATAAATACACACATTGTACACACATCTGCATGTCAGGGCCAAATGAAGACCGCCTGTTCCAAACCAATGCTATCTTAATTCAGGGGCCTGAAGGGGGCAAGCATGGAAAAAAAACTCACAATAATGAGCGCAGTACTAATCGCAATACTGCTGGAGGACACTCCACCTCGAAACGCAGTGGCTCACACATAAACACACTCCGTCTCTTACAAGCAGTCGTGTACGGAAAATCTGCACATGTAATTTACAATTTGAATGCACAGAATAAACCAGCTTCAAATACAGCAATCCCTTTTTATTACAGTTATTATTTTATTCTGAATTTGTTTATGTGTATATATGAGTACATGCTACATCATCAGTGAATCTGTAACTGACCAGTGACTCATTTGTGCAACATGTAGTTTGCCATTTGCATTAACTTGCATGAACAGACTCACAACCACACTCAGAACCATGTACAATGAAAGCTCTTATCCCACTATTCGCATACTATTCACGTACCTCACTGTACCATGCATACGGGTCCTCTATCAATTATACAGATAATTATATGAAAGTTTGGGTGCCCTGTCCTCAATAAATAAATATCATCTTTGTTTAATAGAATTTTCTTTATCTACTTTTAGGAAGTAGAAGGAACTTTTCAAGCACTAAAGTTAGACTACAAACCTACTACTACTATTACAAGTACTCCGTCCTTGTCTTATTATTATTATTATTATTACTATTACTATTATTATTATTATTATTATTATTATTATTATTATTGTTGTTGTTGTTGTTATTGTTATTATTATTATTGTAATTATTATAGTAATAACTACAATTATTATCGTTATTATTATTATTATTAGTAGTAGTAGTAGTAGTAGTAATAATAATAATAATAATAATAATAATAATAATTTTCTATTCCTATTTTTTATTCATCATAAATTTTACAAAACATATTTAAATAAATAAAAAAAGGTTGAGAAAAACCCTGAGATCCAAATTTTATTTGGACAACCTCAATATGTAAGCAACTGCACCAAGTTAGAACGAAAAGACATTCTTAATTGTAATGTAAGTTAATGTAAAAATCCCATCCACAAAAGTAAAACTCACAGCAACTTATACAGTCACTTACCACATAGAGGGTCGCATGCAAAAGTTTAATTTAAAATGTTAAATTCAGCAAATAAACATGACTGTGGCACCATCTGACTGTATGTAATTACTCATCTGAATAACAAAGCACAACAGAAGTAGGAACTCTCAGCTGCTAAAGGCTAATCTTGGTTGGACCTTAGCATTTCACCACGTCAGAACCAATATTGTTGATTACGTTCAAGGTTAACTCTGCTAATCCTACAAGGTCAGGCCATTTCTCTTTGTAAAACTGTGCATAAACAAACACACCTACACACAAGACCCGTGTGGGAGCACTAAGAGTCTTCTAATGAATAGACTGGAGCACCGACCACAACTGGAGCGAGCGAAAGAGTAGGGCCTAAAGAGAGAGAGCAGAGATGGAATCGTTAGCATCTGGCTTGCAGATACATTGAGGCCCTGTGGTCTCCGAGAATCTTGCCTTTGCGACTAAAGCTGCGCACACACAAGCGATCCTTACTCAGATTAACAACATCCCGAGGCGGCCGACTTGTGTGCCAAACCTAAATCCAGAGAACCCAACACACGCACGCCTCCCACATCCTCCGCATATCTGTGGGTGTATATGTGCCGGACTAAAGTCAAGGACGGCGCATTTTATGTGCAAATACCTTTTTTTTTCTTTGACGGCGAAATCTAAACTGACGGCTCTCGCTCCAAAAGCGTATCCAGACACGAGCAGCCTCGGGGAGCGACTAGGCGAAAAGAAGCGATAAGGTTCACACAGTAGTAATGAAATAGCATCTTTCTGGACTCCTTATCCCACATCATGACAGCTGGCATGGAAAACACTGTACCTCATAAATCCGAATAACAATTTGGTCCTTGTTTTATGTAAGTGTGTTGCACAGGCAGACACCTGGTAGCAGAGCAAACAACCCGCCTCCAGTAATGGCCTAATTTCTTTATCACGCTGATGCGCAGACAAGTCCAGAATGATTGCTCTGTTCATAGCTAATACATCAACAAGGTGTCAGATGGTTCTGTTTGTTCTCCACAGCAGTAGATTCCACCCTGCTGGAGACACCAGCCCCCACACCCACACTGATTTATGATTTCCCTAAGCTTTGCTGACATTGTAGTATGTTTAAAGGTATGAGAAAATCATGGGAACAGACTGACTGCAGAGCAGACGAATAGGCAAGGACTTTTTCCCGAGGACCCAAATTAATACACAGATATTTGGGTGTTTCAGTGGGGGGTCGAAGTGGAGCTCATGTAACTCATATTCATTTGCGCATTTGGGAAAAGGCCCAAAGGGTTTGATGGACCAGTTACTGCTTGTGCTTTTAAGAGTTTTTAAGAGGTTGGTGTAATCAACACCTGTGACAAGTCGGTTGTGTAGTGTGTCAGAAACAAGCTGCAAAGGAAAAGGAATGGTAGCCATACTCTTATGAAGCTCTATTCCTCTTTTCTTCCAAAGAACGGTTAAAGAAGAATGAAGCTGATGTTCTGGAATGGCCACGTCATGATCTTAATCTAATAGAAATGTTGTGGAAGGACCTAAACAGAGCAGTATATGTGAAGCTGTTCTGCAAAGAAGAATAGGCTAAGATTCTTCCAGGCTGACATGCAGGGCTGATCAACAGTTACCAGAAATGTTTAACTCCAGTTATTGCTGCATGGTTATGTTTTACATCTTATAGGTTTGATATTCCAAAGGGTTTGATGGACTAGTTACTGCTTGTGCTTTTGAAAGTTATAAGAGTTTACTGCAGTCAACATCAATGCCAAGTCGCCCATGGTGGTATGGTGGTCATACTCTTATTAGGTTCAGTTTTGGTCCATCCAATCAGATTTATTTAGTGCCTCCACTTGCCCTAATGCCGTGAAGGCCTTAACAAAATACATACAATTGCAATGGGTGGGGCCAATTTAGTGAGGAAGAAATGTCACTTGGACATCTGGACATCCTAGACTCCTCACTAAAAGTGAATATGGCCAGCAGGTTTCAGGTCATATATTAGAAATGGAATATGATGGCTGCAACTCAGGGCTCTTTACAGAAGGGGTTATTGTAAAACTGCTACATGTGATAAATATCTAAAATACAGCGTTGGAAGGCCCTTTACAAGCTTCAAAACATTGCCAAGTAAAAACCTTTATGCTAACATGTAAATCCCACAAAGAGTGTTAGCAGGAAGTAGCATTATTATTTTTTCTTTTTTTTTTTTTCTTTTTTTTTACATTGATGGCCTAAATTGATGACCTGGTTATAACAGAAACCATTTTGCCTGATCTTTAAAGTATGTGAATATTCTTTGGCCTTCTCAAATCAAAAATGTGGTATATAATATAAAAGGGGGTTATGTATAAAGTGATTTCAGGAGAGTTAGTTTAATTTTGTCCCAGGAGGGTAGAGTTGTGCTGTTTCAAGTAGGGCTCCGGTGTGATCGTATCGCGGGAGTTCCTGTTTATATTTACAGTTATATTTACAGTGTATTTGCTGTACTTTGCTCACTCCCCTTAGCTATATATTCTGTATCTGTACATTTTATATTGCGCCTGAACTTTAACTTGCTTATTGCTAATGTACCATATATTGTATATGGGATTAATGTAGTATTAATTAATGTAGTTTTTTTTACATATAATTATGTTTTGTATTTTGACACCTGCACATCTGCTGTTTGGCAAATAAGGATTCTGATTGTACAATGTTTTTTAGTGATTTTTCACTGATTTGAGTTCTGCTTGCATCACATACATACAAGATTTATATTGTAGTGCAGATTGCTGAAGATCTACCATTGTGGTAAGTTCAGCTCCAGCACAAATGCCCCAGAAGCCATTCAGGATCTTCATCAACTGATGTTTGATCAGTGCTGGAGTTAAACGCTGCAGGGGGTTAAGATCTCCAGGACCGGGCTTGGGAATCACTGATGTATATGGTATTAGAATAACTAACTGGGATAAAACTATATTGTAATATTAAGTATAGACTAATACAGTAGTTATATGACAATTGTGGAAATTAACTTTAGAAATCTGATACTGTTATTTAAGGCTGGTGTTTAAAATACACATAGCTTTTCCTGTAAACAATAATACATTCTCACACTGATTTCTAAGTGTTAGTGGCCAGAGCTGCTACTGCAACACTTGAAAGTGCTAACTTGAAGGGAAGTGAGATTCTTTGCACCTGCTATTTTAAAAATCACCAAACTGCCATCAAACAAAAAAGCCATTGCTTGTGCTTTTTAATGTTCAGCACAAGCAAGTTACATGCAGTACTGCCAGGTCTGCCCCTCCTCTGCAATGTATCTGAGGAATCTTCAGTAAGTAATCCATGAACATTTTCCATCCTCTGTCCTAACCAGTGCCTGCCTGAACTGGCCTAGCTGATCTCGTGCTGATCTAGCAGCTGACCCAGTATGGTCATGCAGGTTGACCAGCATACCAGGATACAAAAACCAACATATATTGACTTTGCTAGTGACCAGCCATGCTGGTATATGCTGGTTTGTCTGGCAGGGCATGAAGCTTTGCTAATGCTAATGAGTCAAAACTAGTTGCTGCAGTTAGCCCTATGCTAATGAGGTCACACATTTTCTTATAGTCAAGGGAAAGATGGGATGAGTGAAACAGCATAAGATTGTTCACCTAGCTAAGAAAAGAAGGCAAAATAAGGGGGGATGAAGTTTCATTCATGACCTCCACATAACCTCTGCTTTAGAAATGGCTGTCTTGCTAACTCAACCACGCATACAAGCTCTTTTCAGAGCACAGTTGGAAGGGGAGGCACCTGTATGGTAATGGAGAGGAGTCGTCACAGAAAGCAGAACAGACTGTTAGTGTGATTTTGCATTTGTACGTCATTTTAAGAGTAGCTGATGCTCCTCCTGCTTTCCTAAAGAAAAGAGGGTGACAGAATGGAGGCATGTGCCAATTTATTAGGGTAGGTTTGGATGGGAGTGGTGCGTGCCTTTTCAAAGGTAAATCTGAGAAGGGCAAGACGTTTGACATGTGCCGGAGAAAAAAGAAGAGCAGGCCCTCAAATCAATTCTCTCCCCTCTTTAAAGACAAAGGAGGCAGCTATTTAAAAAAAGGGCCCTTTAAAATGGATTTTCTACCTCTTTAAAAAAAGAGTAGATGAGAGCGGTGAGCGAAAAGAACAAGGGGAGGAATATGAGGCTGTAAAAATTGATCCCCAACTTTAGAGCCATTACAGTGTGGTGGAAAATAGAATGTGCTATTTTCTGTAAGGTCATTTTCCAAAAGGGGTCTGCGTGGAGAATACTTGGCTTGGAGGCAAAGTGATAAACGGCTCAGAAGGGTTCATTCACCGGTTCTGAAGGGCAACTTCAAACAGCCTTTGCTAACATTAATTCTTCAAGGGTTAACCTATCTTAGAACCTCCACTTTAGAGTCGCCAGCACTCAAGACTGGCTTTGAGAGTCAAAGAATCTGCCAAGACCCTTCAGAATTATAAAAATTCTCAGTTTTTGAGCAATTAAATGGTCTTAAATGTTTGGAAGCCCACTCCAATCAGGCAGCAGAGGAGAAACTGCCTGTGGCAGCAGTATGTCAAAATATTTTCTGAGAATATCAGAATACAGGCTTCCACTAGTAGTATCTAGTAGCATCTTATTTATTTCATGACTATACAGTATTATCATATTCTTCAAATATAATAATAATTGAATAATAATCATAAAATTGTTGCATTTTGCCCAAATGTCAGTTATGTTCTTCAAATTCTCCTCAGATTTGTCCAAATTAGCAGCTACAAAACACTATACAGAGAGTATAATGCTACACTGAGTGTATTTGGGCAATGCTTGGATAGGATAGCTAGATAAACAGGTACACTGGTAGCAGAAGTACAACAGCCCCTCCTAAAAGAAGAAGAAGAAAGTGAAACAACACCCAGATTGCTGTCAGATGGAGTGGCCCACCCTGTTGCTGTTATGGAGGGGGTGGGATGAAGAACAGTGGAGCAGTGGAGTGTGCCAGACTGTATGACATAATGGCAATAAGAGAAAGATTGGGGGCAATAAAACCAATTCACTTTTCTTCATTTACAAAACAGAGGGTTAAACAAAAGAAGTACTGGACAAAGGGGCGGGGCTGATAACAGCTGGAAGTGTGCCATGTTTGAGCACGAGTGAGTGACTCCAGCAGGGCAAAGGCCATAAAATCGATGCGCTTTCTCTTCAGTAATGAGAAAGGAAGCATGAAAGAAGAAAGAGGCAGCGCAACACTTACTATGACTCTAATGAATTGAGAAGTGTGTTGTGCTGGGCGTGCTGGTTTAAGGGGTCCAGGAGAGACACTGTAACAGCGGGACACAGGACGAGCTGTAAAACTGATTCGAACAGGAGGAGGTGAAGGTGCTTTAAAGTCAGGAGGCTGGAAATTTGACTGGAGAATAATTCGGAACGGCATGTGTTCAAATCTAATTTTTTCAGCCTGGCAAAGATATTGCAGGTGGAGGGAGAAAAACTATCTGTAGAAAATGGCCTAAATAGCATTGTAAATTCCTGCTGTTAAAATAAAGACTTTAAAAAACACTCTTTAAAAAAAAGCGCAAAGAGAAACATTCGCAACGTTCAATGTAATTATTTTTGGATAAAATTTTGGTGTCTATTGTTAAAGTTTCGAAATACTCAGGTGTCAGAATTCCTTATCGCTGTTTAATAGCCATTATAAAAGTCAGGAGCTGAACAATTAATCCTGGAAAATGTATACGTATTTGTATTTAAAGAGTTTTTCAACATTATAGCCAGACTTTAAACAAACCAGTTGAACACATTAATCATTTATTTTAAAAATGATACCATATAGCACTCATAATAAACAGCACAAAAATGTATAACAGGAATCAGTCAGTGAAATTCTGGGCATCATTCAGAAACATGCTGTACAAACTATTCAAACGTTTCAATTAAAGGTGAGTCGGAATATTCAAACAGTCCCAAAAGTTTAAAAACATCGAATTAATAAGTAAAAAATAAATTTGAATCTTTGGTTATTAGCAAACTAGCTTTTCTAACTTTACTCATTGCACCACAACATGTGCTCTCCACTAGAGGGCACTGTGAAATGTACGTTTTGGTTAAAGGTATATAACTAAGGGTATATAACCTGATGTTTCACTAAATAGTTCCTACAAATAGAAAAGCCTACAACTTATGATATAAAGACGTAAAATTACAGAGAAAAACATTAAGTTGGATTTCTATCCAGTTTTCCTTCTGTTGTTTACTTTCAGTCATGGTCAATACGTAACTGCTAGTTGAGGCTGCCTAGGTCAGGGGTATTCAACTAAAGCTTCCAGCTACATCAAATATCACAAAAGTCTAGTTAAAGTTACAAGGTCAAATAAATGAATTCATATTGAGCTTTATTTGTGTTTTATCTTTCTTTGGAACTGAATTTTAAACCATGGAAATAAGATTTATCAGTTTGGAAGGTGACATAATTCCTGATGCCATTTTTGCGACTATATTCATTACAATTATTATAATGTACATATTACTGTAAATAGTGTACTGTAGTGGTGCGAACTCATTACTACCTCTGCTCTTTGGTAGTAAGGGAAACACATCTGTGTATCATCTCTTTGCACCGTGTGTCAAACTTAAAGGCCAGAATCTCCCACTACTAAAGGACGGAAGCGGAGGCCAGTAAAATGCATTTCCTTTTCGACTTAAGTGCCCACGGAGAAGGCGCAGGCCTCACAGAGGGAGGTGGATTGAGAGGGAAGGAAGGATTGAGGCCATAAATTTCACTCGCTCTTTCTCTTAAGTAATGAGGGATGTCGAATGGAGAAGTGTGCCAGCCTGGAAGGAGGCAGGGCTGAAGGAGGGGTAATGTCCATTACATTAGCTTTTATTACCACCCAGTCCAGAAGTGCATGAGTGACATTCATATGTTTACTGCAGTCTGGTGAAAGACGGACCACACACACACACCCATACCCACACACACACCCCCACACACACACACACACTCACACACACACACACACAAACTGGTGATTCATTTACATTAGTGTTGATGACCATGTCAACAGTGTTATACTTTCCTTCTCTCTATCTTTCTTTCTTTCTTTCTTTCTTTCTTTCTTTCTTTCTTTCATAATAACCTCAAAAGTGCTTGACCTTTATATAACTCCATGTTCCTTTTTATATTGAATAATGATGATGAGATAATGGTAGCAGCCGGATATGGCTGTGATTGCAAAAACGCTTTAAGATTCCATAATAACGTCATTTAGAAGATTTGTGAGGAGAACGCTCCTGAATGCAATTTGTCTCTGATGGAAGTAATGTTCCAGCAGTGTAATTGTACAGGCTGTGTTTCAGCGTTAAGAGTTTCATGGCTGTGTCCCCAAGTTACCCCCTGTGGTATGAGGGAAACTGGGTTTTTTCAGTTAAATGCAAATTTCACTCAAAAGCGCTAACGTTCCTAATAAAGGAATAAAGTTTGGGTCAGCTAACACTGAGCAAACGTATCAGTATCACAGTGTGGGGTTCTATAAATGTCTTCCAGCACACACACAAACTACCTTGCAGTATTCCTGTGATCAGAAACTGGCTACTGATAATTAGGGTAAATGCAGACTGACAGATTTGCATGACAACAAATGGGCTACAGTCTGTAACTGTAGTTTTGCCAAACTGCCAATCCAAAGTTTAGACATCCCTGCTTGAATATGGTTCTTATAAGCTTCATGATCTGCAGGCATATGCTAAAATACTTGAACTACCATTTAATACAGAGGGGTCCAAACGCCTGAGGCCACTAATGCAGATACTTCTGTTTTGTATTATTTTCTGACTGAATAAAAAGAGTTTTTTAAATAGTGTGAGGAAAAAGTTGAATCATTGCAATATTTATAGCAAAACTACAATTAATACTGAGATATAAATTTCAGAATTTTTGCATTTGGTATGTTATTGCATTTTGGGGCAAAAATCATAAGTACAGTAAAGCACAAATTCACCTGAGCATAATCTGAACACAATGAAAGGCTTAAAAACTGTCCTTCAGCTTCAACATTATCCATGTAAGACTAAATCATTAGCTGTCCGCTAATGGCTTCTCTTTTATTTTACAATGGTAAATGATAAATAGTAAGCTAACACCAGAGCAGAACACATATAAGGTATGTTATCCTCCTGAAGGAGACCTTGATTGCAAGTACCAGGTAGTCATTTCTAATAAAGAGGATGGTGAACAAAACGGTCTCCAGCAGAGAGTTGAGTGGGAAAGTACTTGTTTGAAATTGCCCTTGCCCTGCTAATTAAATTTTTATGCAGATCACTGTACTTTCTGCAGGCAGTGACAGTTTGTTTGGTCTTTGGCCTGGATACGCTGTCTTTTGCTCACTGCTGTTTACCTGCATCTGCTGTTATTTGTCTGGTGTCTCTGCATGTGAGGTCAGCTTTGAAAACTACACATGCCTATCAAAGGATGCTTGTATTTATCATTTGGTGCATTTCAGCATTTGCAATGTAAAATTAAGCCAAAGGAAAAAGGTACAATAACCCGGACTTGGGACTATGACAGTAGAGTTTGACTAGGCTGTGAGTTGGTGACTTTGTACTGTTACAGTGGGCTTTGACTAGGCTGTGAGTTGGTGACTTTGTACTGTTACAGTGGGCTTTTACTAGGCTATGAGTCGGCGACTTTGCAGTGTTACAGTGGGCTTTGACTAGGCTGTGAGTTGGTGACTTTGTACTGTTACAGTGGGCTTTGACTAGGCTGTGAGTTGGTGACTTTGTACTGTTACAGTGGGCTTTGACTAGGCTGTGAGTCGGTGACTTTGTACTGTTACAGTGGGCTTTGACTAGGCCCCAAGCCAGGGACTTTGCATTATGACAATAAAGTTTACCTGACCTGCAAGCTGGGGACTTTTCACTGATATAGTGAAGTCAGCCTGGGCCCTGCATCGAGCAAGTGGAGTTTATATAGACCACAAACAGAGACACTAGATGGACCATGTCTGGTTTGTAGAACTTCACATTGTGACAGGAGAGCTTTTCTAGGCCACACGGTAGGGACTTTGCAGAATGGCAGAGAAGTTTAAGAAGGCTATGAGTTGGGGACTTTGCACCTTAACAGCAGAGTTTGACTTGGGGGCAAGCTCGGGACTTTGCACTGCTACAGTAGATTCTGACTAGGTAGTGAGGCAGGGGCTTTGCTCCAGTGCAGTGAAGAAAGACTGGTCCGAGAGCTGGGCCCTTGCATTAAGATAGTGGAGTTTGTATTTACCGCAAACCAGGACACTTTTGACCATGGTAGTAGAGTGTGTCTAGACCATGAACTGAGAACTTCACTCTGTGACAGCAGACCTTGTCTAGGCCATGAGCTAGGGACTTTGCAGAATGGTAGAGAAATTTGACAAGGCCACGACTTTGCACCATGACAGCATAGTTTGACTAGGCTGCAAACTGGGACACTTTTCACCGCGATAGTGGAGATTGCCTAAGCCACGAGCCGGGACTTTTCACCACGGTAGAAGAGTTTGCATAGGCAGTTATCCTGGGACTTCACACCATGATAGCAGAGTCTGACTGGGCTGCAAGCCAGGAAACTATTCATCCCAGTTGTTTCTCTCGCTGCCAGCTGGGAAACTCTGCCGGAGTGTGTTTGTGTGTGTTTGTTTTGTTTGTTGTTATTTGAAATGGTGAGGTGCCCTTGAGTGTGAGAAAGGTGTTAAATCAATTAAACCTATTATTATTATTATTATTATTATTATTATTATTATTGCAGTTTCAGTGATTGGGCCCCTAGACTGCTAATAACTCATCCCTAGGATCACTGTAGGGGAATATTTGGCTGAAATATATTGGATGTGGACCATCAGATGTTGATTTGCAGCAGTAAATGGGATGATCATTAAGAGTCTCTGTAGTCACTACAGGCAATAATTCAAACGTGTGTCAGTGTCACTTATTGCAGCTTAATGATGGAACACACTGCTCAGAAGTGAGACTCTGCTGTCCTCCCACTGTGGAGTCTGGAGGAAAGATGGAGGTCTTGACACTTTAGACAGCTCTTTGCTCTCTGCGTGGGTGAGGAAGGGGTGTGTGTGTGTGTGTGAGAGAGAGAGTGAGTGTATGAGTGCATGTGTGTGTATGTCAGTGCCTTAATGATGTGCTGTGGTTAGATTTCAACATCCTGAGTCTGAGAACGAAAAGCTTTGCATTTTAACTTTGCCAGCTTTGTTATTTGTGTTGCAATGATATTCTGTGGAAGCGCAGCAGTGAAACCGTATCGCTGCTTTGTGTGGGTGTGTGGGTGTGCTCAGTGTTGCAGAAGTGTTTATGCAGCGCTGTAATTTGGTTCGATTGTTAGTGTTGTGCTGTATACTGCAGAGAAAGGCTGATGTTTGCTCTCTGTGTGGTCCATACTGTTCTCTTATCTGTCTATCACATACCAATGCAGACATATCAAGGGCACCAGTGGTTAAAAGATCTATCATTCATCCACAGTCATCACTGTCATCACTGTTTCCTATCTCAGAAACTAGCTTCAGTTGTATAATCATGTATTGATATAAAGCCTGTGTTGACGCTATATGCTGAAATGAAAGTGTTGCTGTTGTTAACATTGTTAGTGTTCAAAAGAATATTGATTCAGGCTATTCTGATAATAGATAATAGCACTGCTAGACTGTTATCTTCACTCTTGGCATCGCTTACCTCTCTCGCTCTTTTCTTCTTTGCGTTTGTTAGAGTTTGCTTCTCTTTTATGCTTTCTAATCCATCGTCTGTTTACCGTCTATTTCTGTTTTCCTCCCCCGCTCCCTCCCTCACTGTGAGTCCGTCCACCTCCTTCTAGGCAGCGTGCTCGCTCTTTCTCACTGTCCCACAAAAGCTACAGACTTTTCCAGAACACTTCTTCTTATGCTTACTGTGATTTGGTGCCACCCTTTTCGCCTCATGCTTGTTCCTGTCCTCCACTTTCTGTCGCCTTTGTGAAGACTGGTGGTTGTAGTGCTGTGTTTTGTTATTTCCTCATGCAGCTCAAGGCTTTTGTTTGTTTAGCTAGCAATCATTGTCATCCTAGCTCTTTTTAGACAGTGCTTCCTTTCTCGCTCCTGTGGTGTACCTCAGGGGTATATTGTAGGGTCAGTGTTAATTAGTTTATCTCACCTCTCCTCGCTCAGAATATAGACAACTGTTGTTTGCAGCAATAGATAGCAAGCTAAACTGCAAATCTACACCGTTTCTGAAGTATATATTCTGGGATGAATTCCCATTTCAAGTCCATTCAGAGTACTGAGAAAATGTTTAGGTTTCTGGGACAGCATTTTAAAATCATGCTACAATAACTGATGCCAAAGGATTATACATTCCTGTGAATCATATTTTTAGCTGAATTAATCTATTTAAATATTATTTTTCATACGAATAAGACCAAGACAATAAGGTTAGGCTGCACTAAAATAACTATTAATCGGAAATTTGTAGATGTGCTAAATGTTGTTGAACGGTGTTCTTGTGGACTTATTCTATGAATCATAGGCCATATATGACAGCCTATATTTTTTATGACTTCAAAGCATATCTCAATATTGATATACCTTCCATACTTTTCAGCAGTTTTAGAGAAAACTCCACATTGCTACTCATCACACTATAAACTCACAGCTGCAATTTCCAGTTCATGGATAATACTTCAGGAGAGCAAGTAGCAAAGTACTGCAGCTTAGAAAGATATTATCCCTGATACAAAAGACCCAAGGGCAGATTTACTAATAGAGGCACCAATTACTGACAGCCTAGAGACAGTGTGTGGTAGAGGTAGAGTAGAGGCCATTTCAGCAGAATATCTACTAATAACTTTCATGCAAATATACTTGCAGCTTAATTAACATGCCCTGTTTTGCTAACTTCATTTGGGGAGCTTACCCTGCTCATGTCATACTTATTGTATTGAAGGCTACTTTTATCAAATATGAAATAAATATTTGTTCATAATAGGTTTTAATTTTCTTTTTGGCAGGTGTATGTACATAATTTCAACATTTTTATTAAAAATATATATTTTTATTCAATAAAGAGTTCTTATACTTTCATAAAGTATTCGTTTTTTATTATTATTATTATTTTGACATATTACTTAATATTATATAATTATCATATTAGGTCAGTCCAAACCTGGTTAGCATAAAGTTGTCACAAATGAAAGAAAGTGGGCTTCCTATTTGATCAACAGAACTCAGTTACAACTATGGTTTGGTCATGTAGAGTAGAACAGCAGAACAGTAGCATAATTTCTAACCAGTATGTAGCACTGGGAGAAGGAAACTCCCACCCATGCAAAATAGCAGTGAATTCCCCTTGTGTTTTTATCTTCTCAGTGCTGAAGTGTCATGGCTCTTATTCTAAAAGCTGCTTGTAAATTTTGAAATGAGCATATTGCTTTAGATTAGTATATGCTTTACTGAAGCTCACTGACGCACTACTTACCTCAATAAATCTCTCTAGTTTAGAAATTCAAATACATAGATCCACCTCATTTCTGTGCGGGCGAAGTGGACCTGAGTGGGTTCAGAACACAAGTGAGTAGGTGTGTACTCTGGGCAAGCATTTTAAATAAATGTAGCTAGAGCATCTAGTCAACCTGCACAGCCAGTTTACATAACATTACATCCACATTCCAGACCAGAGCCAAGTAGCCCGTTTGTTTAACAGCAGGTGTTGTAATAGTCATTGACGTAGCCTTAAGACGGTTGGTAGATGGCAGCCAGCTGGAAGCACAATGACCATGCCAGGAGAACACAGGCATCTATTCCTTGTAGGATATGTGAAGTACGCAGAGCGTGCCAGCTTAAGGCTGTAGATGGTAATGATTCCGGAGTTCACCTCTGGGCAGCGTTTAAAATTAGGACCATTAGCTTCTGATCCCGCTCCTAATACTCCACATCCACCCCCTGGCCTTATCCCAGCCTCCTCTATGTGTTTTCAGCAACAGTGCGGGGTGTGTGTGCATTGTATAAACTAACAGAATACCTATCTGACCAAACTAGAAAATCACCCCTAGAATCAAGCGATCCAGACGTAGACAGGCTGCATTGGTTCATTATGTTCTTGTGTGCAGGAATCTTAAATGGACAGTCCTGCTAAAATGTATTATATTGTAATAAACCATTACAACATCCATTGTAAACATGCCTACTCACCACCTACACTGGTGCCACAACAGTCTCAGTTATATTGTTCAATGTAAACACTAGGAAATCCCCCTTCAGATGATGTGGGTACATATATTTATACTTATATATACATATTTGCTAGTTAATAAAGCTAACTAACAGAAAAAGAAGCCAGATAGCTAACATTACTGCTGAAAGTCCCATCTTTAGTCATTGCCTTTATATCAGTAGCTATGTAATGCATTCTTAATATTATAGTACAGGAAATCAGATGGGTTAGTTTTGAGGGATGAACTGTTGTGCTGCAGAATTTTAGATAACATAAGTAAGGGGTACTAAATCTCAATTCTATAGCAGTAATAGCCTCTACTCTATGAACCTCTTCTCCATGCTATGAGGATTTGGTTGCATTCCGGCACGAGAGCATTAGCGAGGCCAGCTACTAATGATGATAAGTTTTTATTGCATGGGAAGTACAGATTTCAAGCACCACTCCAAACAATTTCAAAGGTATTGGAGCTCCATCACACCAGAGAATACAGTTCCACAGTCTTGGCATCAGGCATGGTGGTTTCATGTGTAAATGCTCCAGAGTGTCCTATTCTATCAGCAAAGCCTTCCAGTGGAGCTTATACAAGCTGTATGTGCACAATTGTATGCTTGTGTCAGCAATGGTTGCACCTTTTAGTATCTGATTGTTTTAACTGTAATGGGTAAACATAGTACTGACACCAAGAAGGCATTATAATCAATCACTTGAATGTCATCAGGCAGGTTTTGTGAAACCATGGCGTTTCTTACACACCAGTAGATTCTAATGATCTGAATTGGTGATGACAGTCAGTTACTGTGTATTTTTCCCCTCAGGTCAGTCTTTAGTAAGTGAAATAACAATTCGGTGGAGTTTAGGTCAAGTGATAAGAGGGCAAATATACAGGGGTTGGACAATGAAACTGAAACACCTGGTTTTAGACCACAATCATTTATTAGTATGGTGTAGGGCCTCCTTTTGCGGCCAATACAGCGTCAGTTCGTCTTGGGAATTACATATACTGCGTCCTGCACAGTGGTCAGAGGGATTTTAAGCCATTCTTCTTGCAGGATAGTGGCCAGGTCACTACGTGATGCTGGTGGAGGTTCGTCCTTCTTAGTCGGTATGCTGACATACCGCCTGGATATACGTGGCTACTGAGATTAGCAGCACAAAAGAGTTGCTGTCTCGCGTCAGCCAGATGCGCCAGCAGTAGACTTGTTTATTTGTGCTACAACTAATTTGTCCTGCTTTTGAAATCCTGTGGTTATGGTCACCACGTATAATGTTGTGCTCTTTTGTACAATCTAATCACGAGCATGTCTAGTATACTTTGCTTACTTCTATTGATCTTGCTAAACTGTAACTGCTGCTACACTCTTTGGCATCTTACTTGTGTGCAATGTGCAATTGTAATGAAGATTGGCCACCAGGCTGGTCAATCTTGTAGCCATGATGACCTCCACACATCTAAAATGACTAGGTGTTTCTGTGTTTTCATGTTTCAACAATAGTGCTTTGTATGTGTCTGTGTTGATGAATAAAGATACCTTTGATTCTTATATTAGTTATAGTTTCATACTTTATTAATGTCACATGGTTTCAATGGTGGGATGATTTTGGTGATGATTGAGAGGAGGAGGCTGATTATAAATTTAGATCCGATTACGAGACATAGGCTAAAGAGAATAATGACAGGTTGTTATTGTCCAGTGTTTCATGTAGTATCTGCAGTAGGAAAAGGTCAAACTGTCGTTTGATTTAGAATTACGTATTCATCTATAGGGTTTCCTGTTCTCTCAGTTTAGTCAGGGATCTTCTGAATTTCAATCTTGCCAGTAGCATATAACACAACACAAATCGTATTCAGCGCCATAACAGCAGGGAGAAGAAAAAAAAAGGGGAAGGTATAGAACAACCCGAAGAAGAGAGGAGAACCCCCACAATTACACCACGTTCGGAAAGTAAAAAGGAAACACCACACTTCTGATGCCAAAGGTTTTTTTTGTTTTTTTTTCTTATTAAAACTTTTTCAATCAGCGTAGATTTTTAATCATTAATTGTGTATATTTTTTATTTTTTTTAAGTTCTCTTTTCTGCAGAGAGAGGGTCTTTGATTTAGGAAATTTCTTTTATAATTCCTCTCTGAATACAGGCTCAGCATGGCTAGGTTTGTAGATTGGTTTCCTTTAATACAAGTTTGGTTGTGTTTTCTTAAAGTCCTGTGCTAATTCACAATGTAGACAGCTTGACAAAAAACTTCCACTTGCTCAGTTCCTGCAGTATTCGTGTTGCTGGTTAGGGCGTGCGAATGGTGGAGTGTGACCCCATGTGCCATTCTGGTCATTGTGAACATATTGGACAATAAACTGTGTTTATCTTGGTCTGACTTGTACGGTATTGCTAGCACAGAAGTTAATTTGATAGAAGCAAATTGGTGTTGTTTGCAACACAGGCACAGCATTGCTATTTAAGGAGTTGGTACTTAAAGAGAAAAGCACAATTCCGAGTGGCGTAGAAAGTGAGTAAGAGCAAGTTGGTAAGGAGCTTGATGGGCACATGACACTGACCATGGTGCATCTGCACTGTATTGGAAATCTGTTGTAATTATGACCCAATGAATGCTTTCAACATTTTATACAAATGTCAAAACAGCTTAGGCACTTCTGATTGTGATTATTTAGATAGTGACTTTGTCATGCCATAGAGATTGCGAAAGAGAGCTGTTTCTGAGTTTTTCAGTATACAGCAACGAAAGCGGATATTCAGCTGCCAGAGCGCAAACGAGAACTCTGTGCTGGTGAAGATTGTATGCAGCTGTGGAAATTAGCTGTTGGAAACCTCCAACTGACTGCCCTATGGTGCTGCTGATCTGAATAAGAGTATCTGTGACACAACCACAAAAAATTAGTATGCCACAAAATACTATAAGTAACAAAAAGAACAGCTTGTTCCCATCTCATAGAAGTCAAAAAAAAATCAAGAAAGTTCACTATACATTTCCACATACTCCATCAAAGTTGCAAACAAAGAATTCTTTAATTGTGGATATTTAAAAAACATTGTCAGAGAAGAATTCTTACCAAAAAACGAAAGTTTTACGAATGGCTTTAAGTTGGAAAAGGACATGGTTATTAAGGGTCTTACACACTTTCAATAATACTTGAATGGCGGAAAAAGAAACATGTCAAATCTTGCAGGAGTAAAATAAAGTTATGTAGATTTAGCTTGTTCTAGGGTGAATATTATGGCTTGTGGGGAAGGCACCCCCACCTTTTGGTTATTCCTTGATTAGGGCCTTTAATATTGAGCCAGCAAGTATTATATTTTTCAAAGCAAATTAAAAAATATATGTGTGAACTATACTGATTATTTTCATTTATTTTAAATATAAACTAAGTTTGGGGGGGATGGGCTACTTATTTGAATTACACAAGATCTCCAGACCATAGTGTTCTGACAAGTGGATTATCTAAATAAATATGGAAATATATAGTGCTATGTTGTGATATCAAAACAGCACGCAGGGAAAGCCATTCATCATTAAGTGACTTTATGCATAGAAAAGCGTCATAGGATTTATAAAAGCACATGGATAATAAAAAAAAATAAAACAAAAAAATAAAAAACAAAAAAAAACAAAAAATCAAAAAAAACATATAAATTAAAATCCTAAGCTGATTTAATTATTTTTCACACAAGATTTTTAACAAGAATGTTAATTAAACAAAACCCTAAACCCATCAATTAAACCACATCTTTAAAACAACCTCAAGCAACAACGTAATTTACACACTATTTGAAAAACCATAAATAACATGTTCCGTTTATTACCCCTTTTTTTTTATTTTTTTTAATTTTTTTATTAATGTTTTAATTTTCTTTTATTTTTTTTTTTTTTTTTTTTTGTTTTTTTTTTTGTTTTATTTCTGTTTTTAATTAAAAAAATTATATGATTTTTAAATACTTTTTTTATACTTTTCATTTCTTCCCCCATAAGTCATCTTTTTTTGTATGTCCCTATCTGTTTTGTTGTCAAGCAAACATTCCTGTAATTAAACATGTTAGGCCTATTACTTTCTTATAGGTGTACTTTTCATTTTTCTATTTAACTTAATAGAGTACTATCTCACACTGACTGAGCATATAAACAAGATATTAGAAAAGTGGGGGAGTTAGATTGTCTGATGGTGTCTGTATCTTTATGATAAACTCGGTTGATCCTGAGACCACTCCCACCCCACTCATCTCACATCGATGCGCGAGGGAAACAAACAACGATGTAATCCAAAGTACACAGTCCAAATTCATCGCCTTTATATAGGCTTCCAATTAGCATCTTTCTAAACTGAATTCCTTCCTACATCAGACATTTAAGCAGTGTGGCTAATATACTATTTATCCTTAGCAGGCCGCCTTTCCACCTAAATGCTGTGCCTAAAAAATAGTAAAAAATGATAATCATGATTTCTCGATTCTTTAACATAAATACAAACCTAAAAAAAAAAAAATGAGAAGTAACATGAAATGACAGGATCACCAGATAAATTGTGATGTAGACATTGGACTAAAAAAAAGGGTTGAACTTGTTGTGGTAGCTTCAGGACAAGCTCGTGTAGGTGTATGGACATTCAGGCAATGACATATTTTTATTACGATGGTTATATCCAAAGTCACAGGAATGTTATTGCATAAACTGCTGTTTTTGTTCATTTTGGGCGTTCAAAACAAACCCATGCGTGAAGAGTATAGGTTGAAAACACACAGGAGACTCTTGGATACTGGGGTAAAGGCTGGTCTTTAGCTAACAGAAATTCTAAAGCACATTGCACATGAGCCTATGCCCAAGGTCCAGATTTATACTCTAATAATACAGCACAATTATTCGGTAATTTAGATGTATTTAAAGGCTGTAAATACTGACAGCTATAAACTGTGTTTCTGAAGCTTCATGAAATATTTCCATAGCCTAACAGCTGTGCACAAGCCTAACATCACCATACGCAATGCCAAGCATTGGGTGGAGTGGGGTAAAGCACACTGACACTGGACTCTTGAACAGTGGAAATGTGTTCTCTGGAGTGATGACTCGTACTTCGTTGGTCTCAGCCCCTCAGTTCAAATGAAGGTAATGTTAATGCTACAGCATACAAAGACTTTTTAGACAATTATATGCTTCCACACTCGAGAAGCATATAATTCCACATTCTGGATTAGGATGTCTCATCACACGCTCATTTAGGTGTGATAGTCAGATGTCCTTATTCTTTTGGCCATTGAATGATATCAATATTTGACATATCCATTTCCCATCTTACATGTGACACATCTCTTTCACAACAGGATTTCTGTACTGTATCACACAGCCTCACTGCATGCACACTGTATGTTACTACAACTTACTGTGACACTCCATACTATAACTTAACGCTCCAAATATACTATTCCTTTTTTGTTGGTGTGTTGAGTCTAACTGTTCGGGAAATGTTACAGTAACACAGTAACAAAACAGTAACTAAAACTTAGTTGCTATTCAGTGCATGCGATGTGCTGTTGTGTTTATAGTGGGAAATCGGTGCATGAGGTAATCTGAGATGCTTACTGTGATTTATAGTCTAACTAGGCCAATAATATGGGTGTGGGTGCTATATCCAGCTTTAACTCTAAAAGGCTTTGGGCTATCAGCTCAGTTCAAATTGCATTGAAAGTGGAGATTCTTAACTGTTAGAGACACATTTATTGGAAACTGAGTAAGGTTCAGTGCACATTCTGATCTTCTCAGCATCGTTCAAGTCTATTAAGTTACAATCTATACCGCTGTAATTTGAATGCATAATTGTTGAACTGGGCCTCTTAGTATATATTGCCCCCAGTTCTCTCTGGGTTCTCACATTAAAGGACTTCTCTTATATTTAATTTTCCCCTTAAGTCAACTTTTTAATGCTTCGGTAATATAATACCAAAAATAGGCATGAATTCATATTTAAATGATGATTTTCCAACCTCTCCCCTAATTTAAAAAAGCTGGTTATGTTACTGTGCCTATAAGACTGATACATGTAAATGAGCACTGTTCTGTTTTGAAAAGCAGTCTAAGATAAAACCTTCCTTACAACATCAGCATGAATATGCAGGGCTAAATTGCTGTAGGCTGAATAGGGTGATATATGTAAATGTCTTAGTTCTCATGTCAAAAACAACGAATTTAAATCTCGCTGTTTTTGCAGTAGAGTTTCCATATATGGACTGTATGGATGGAGAGTGAACTGAATGTTTAGAAACTTTAACAGCATTTATGTGCTACGTCATATTTATTCATGAGGTTTCCATGCACTTTTAAGCCTGCACATATTTCGTTCTTAATGTATCATGTTTTCTGTCTTAAAGGCGGGCAAAAGTCTTTACATAATGAGAAACAAATATTTTGTCTTTTGAAAGATAACAAGGTAAAACAAAGGCAAATTTTGATTTCTCCCTAAACTACTATTATAATCTGAACCTCTATGACAGATGAATCTCAGAATTGTCACCCTGGAATATTGGGAGAACATCCATTCTTGTTATAACCGGGACATTTAGTACATTCAGGCAGTCAGCTGATTTCATTTTATTAGCCTTTTAAAGTTGCTGAGCCTCTTGAAGCCCTCCCAGATCATAACACTGCCTCCAGAGGCTTGTACAGTAGGGGCTATGTATGACTGGTGCATCACTTCATCTGTTTCCCTTCTTATCCTAATGCCCATCTCTCTGGAATAGAGTCCGTCTGGACTCGTCAGACTACATGACTTTTACCCATTTCCAGTTTTTGTGATCACTACAAGATTTAAGCCTTTTTTCTGATTAGCTTTACTAACAAGTGGCTTTCTTATGACTGAACAGCTGTTCTTGTTGTGTTGTTGTTCTTGTGGAAATACTGTCTTACTTCACTGAACATAGGCCGTGATTTTCTAGACTCGATGTTTTACAATGTTAAGTGTCCTCCGATCAAAGTTCAGGGATTGTTTTTTCTGGCGAACACACTTCAGGTTTTACCACTATCTTTATTAATAGATGCCTTGGACGGTCCTTAACCCTAGTTCCAACATCCAGGGAATCTGTTTCCTTGTTTGGTCTATTTCAATGAATCTCTATCCATCAGTAAGATCTCTTCCATGACCATAGAAAACATCTTCCAACATGTTTAAGGAATTAATTAAAAGAATTGTTATTAATCACTGCAATAATTGTCCAGTCAAATACTTACAGCAGTGTATCTACACTATCCTGTGTATACTAGCTGTTGTCTGTGCTGCAGACTTAGTAAACCTGAAGATCAGATAATAAAACCAGTCGACCTTGTATTAACAAGGCTTTCCGTCATTGGACAAGATATAACAATTATCAACCGTGACTGCGTATGCATGTGAAAATGATTTATAGAAAGAAAAAGTCAATAACACACCATCACCATATCAGTGTCACTGCTGAAAATGATCTACCACTCAAATAATGACTCCTCTGTGGGGGTCCTGGCCTTTGAAGGACAGGGTAACATGGTATACAGAGAAACAGATGAACGAGAGTCTGTAACTTTAGAACTACAAAGTGTGCCCATATGGTAAGTATTATCAAATGGACAATAAGTATAGATTCAAGGAGGTGTACCTAATGAAGTGGGCAGTGGGTGCATTTCACAATAGCATGGCTTATCTGGGCTTATGCAACACCGTCGTATAACTATAACAGTGAAAGACTATATGATAAAGTTACATTCTGTGGGGCTTCGAGTTGATATGGCTCTACCCGGCCCCCCCAGCTCTGGAGCAACTTTTATATAACATAGTTTCATCACAATACACAAAACCCTGCTGCAGGGTCTGCTGTATTGCAAAACTCATGACGACTGATGGGAGAGCATGGGCAGCTCATTTGATCTCCAGAGTGTATTAAAAACACTGCTGACTCAACCCACACCCACCAATACACAACCAGCCCCTTTCATGTATGTGTAGTGGTGGGTGAGAGAGCGAGTGTGTGTATGCTTGTGTGTTCGTGTGAAGGGGTGGGGGTGGGGGTGGGGGTAGGCGTGGGGGCTTCAAATGCCCCAGAAAACAAAACACAAACAGACATACAGACAGACAGCTAGATAGCCTTCAGGAGCGTGAATACGTTACCTATGGAGGAAGTACTAGAGAACTGTTGATGAGCCAATAGTTGCGACAGTAGCTTATGGCCCTGTTGATGTGCCACCTACATAGACAGACAGATACACTGATTTAGAGCAGTGTCTTAAATGATGGAAATGTACAGCAATGTGTACTGGATGCTTAATTCGTGTGGTCTTATCATATGCACACGTTGAATCAATTAGCTGTGTAAATGTAAGGTGATAGCTCTTGTAAGGAGGTGGTAATTAGATTTAGCCCGGGCTATTAACTCCCATCTAGATTCATGGGTGGCTTCTGATCAAGGCAGCGACTTTGTCCCTCATCAGCAGAGGGCCTGCTTGTGGTCTGATGAATGATGAAAGTGGACACAGCTTATTGCCAGAACCCAAACAGCCCATGAACTGTGACACAACACTCAGCGAATCTCATATGTCTCCCTAGTTAGTGCCTCAGAAAAATGATACTCCAACTAGTCAAAGTCTGTTGTTTGACCATTAAGGAGCCATTAGGAATAGTGTTTAGCTCTACACTAAGCTTACAGTGCAGCTTGAATAAGCAGATGGATGTTTGGTTTAAATCACTCAATATAAATGTCCAAGAGAACAAGTCAGAGCGATCCATATCTGTGTTACTGACTTGCTCTTTCATCTATCCTTTGCCCCCTGTTTGCGAACGGGACTGAACCGTAGAGGGCGACCGAGCTCTCTGCGGCTCGAGGCGCTCAACACGAGCACTGATTGGGTGCGTGCCCCAAGGAGGCGTGGCCTACCAGACAGCCTTTCAACAAAACAAAATCGCGCCGCGCGACTTCATTCACTAGCCGAGTTGCTGTATACGGAGCTACTGAGAGACTGCTGGTCATTAACATAAAAAAAAAAATAAAAAAAACATCGCTGGAGTTGCAGTTAGACTAACCGAAGACTACTGGCACAGCTACACGGGAAGCGGCTGACACTTTTTGTACCTCGTTTTTACTCTTTTATTTCCCTTTTTCCCGTCGTGTTTTGGCTTACGAAGTCTCCGGCATGGACTCGCTGTGGGCTCCCTGCATCATAGTGAGCGTTTGCGTTTGGCTCTCCTCAGCCGAGAGACACAGCGTTTTCTGGAATAGCACAAACACAAAGTAAGTCAAACCTGATCTTCATTTATTCCTTTTCCGAAACAACTTTCAGTGGGTTCTATAGGAGCACACACTAGCTTTTGTAGGCTGGAGCGTTACTTTGAACAAGCTCGCAGTGCGCTGCGGTTCAGACTCCTCATCAGGGAGACGCTCGAGCTCTTAGCAGTGCAGGTCAGTGTGGGGTTTTCATTGACAGTGATATGGACGTCAGATCACATGGGACGCACACATACACCCTGAACGACAAAGCTCTTCATTTAACCGTAGGACGTCTGTTAAATGTTTTTTTCTTTCACTGTTTGTCCACATGCTTATTAGGAAGAGTGTATTTAAAGGTTCTCCAGGACTTGTGGGTGTTGATAAAGTGGGGTGGTTGTTTCTGACTGTGCTGTAGCATAGAGCATAAAAACCTTATCGGTAAATAAAGTCTGCTAAAACCCATATACTACTCCAGGCTGCATACTGGGTGTGAGTGAACTGTTGATCTGCTTCATCGCATGTAAAATACATGACTACGTCCACTTCATAGGCTGCAACGAGTGTCTTACTGCAGTCCTGGTTCTGGAGTAACCCTGCTTTGCACAATTCAGTGATTTCCATGTTCAGATGGGTTTGTTTATTAGCTGATGACCTGCAGTATAATTTGAAGGGGGAGGTGCCTACAGTTGTGGTACATTGCTGTGAAAAACTGGCCTAGCCTGTAGCTTGGTTAACACGGTTTGGTTGCTCTAATATCTCAGGTATAGTCGAGATAAAGTAGTAGCTTATCATCAGCCCAGTAGGTTTCCTCTGTGTTCTGACTCTGAGGATATCAGACGTTGATAAGTGTAACCTCCTTACTGGGTTTACCTAATAGACACAGTGCACAGGTTTTTATGTAGTTATGATGTTCCTGAAGGAACCTGGTGTAACTTTTTGGTGTGATCGTATTGCAGGATTACAGAACCCTGGTTTTTACGTGTTGAAACAACAAAAAATCTAATGTTAAAGGTGTTTGCAGCTGTACTCTGTTTCACATATGACTTAAAGCCAACATTCCTACCCCGCACTTAGGAAAACACGATGCAGTTAGCTGCTGTTCTGTCATTGCTGGTTTTCTCAACGCTAGTCCTACGCTTTCGCCATCAGGCACAGTATGTCTTGCCTAAACGTACCAGATCCAGCTCATGAATGGCTGGATAATGAGCTGATGAGCTGGATCAGGTGTGTTCAGACAGAAGGTTCCCAGGACTGGAGTCGAGAAGCCCTGTGTTAGAAGATAAGATGATTAAGAAGGTATCCGCTGCTGGGATCCAGGTTTAAAGTAACCTGACCCTTATGCCATGGGCACATGCAGAGCCGGGGGGGTGGGGGCAGAGGAGAAACTCGGCTTTGTCGGATTGGAGGAGCTGGAGCCAACTTTGCGAATGAATCGCAGGCACAGAGACGTGACAGAAAGTTATGAATGAGAATAGAAAACTGGAGGTCTAAAAGAATGCATGGCGGAGTATGTGGGTGTGCTCCTCAGCTCTCTCTTAAACCTTACAAAATCCATTCTTTATAGAAAGACATGCACATACCTTAAATTTAAAGTGGATTACTTTTCCCTGGGAGATGTAACAGTTATGTCAGAAGCCAAATGACAGCAATCACACAAGTGTAATAGGGGAGGGTCCTGTTATTTGTCACTGGATGGTTTTTGTACTTTCTCTCTGGGTGCCTGTATCCTACATTCACAGGAAACAAGTGAAATGTAGGAGAAAAATTAGTCTATGTTCATTTTTATATCTTGCTGTTTTTCTGTTTCTTTCTTTCTTTTAGCTGAAAGACATGAAGGGGTAAATCTAACTGTGATATTATTTCTGTGCAGTTTCTTAGGATTTGTATGCTGAGTGTACTGTGCCAGACTACTAGTTCAAGCTATCCTACATTATTAGGTCAAACTACCCCCAATTAAAGCACTTACATAATGTTAAATGATGTATGTTAATTATAACTGAACCTGCTGTGATTGATACTTTGCATTGTTGAGACAAAAGCTATTAATCAAACAGCCCTACAAAATCAAGACCCAAGAGAGAATTTTTAGACTGAATGGACACAGGAATTCAGCATGCCTTGTCCACAGTGCATCTGTGTCAGTGTAAATGTGGGTGTCTTAGTTGTGTGGTGTTTAAGAAAGGGAGGACTAAAGAGGTGTGTGTGTGTGTGTGTGTGTGTGTGTGTGTGTGTGCGCGTGTGCGCGCGCCTCAGGGCAGGTTGACTCCAAGGTCGTCGGTGGCTGGGAGCGGAGCATGGCTCTGTTTCAGCTTGAGCCCGGACTCTGTTGTTTGACAGCTACTCTGTGTG
Organism: Prochilodus magdalenae; assembly: GCA_024036415.1. NCBI lineage: Eukaryota > Metazoa > Chordata > Actinopteri > Characiformes > Prochilodontidae > Prochilodus > Prochilodus magdalenae. Next base: position 326,510 of record JAMWET010005296.1, read on the forward strand.
TGCATGTGTAGTTGTGTTTCTAGTTCCAGAAGGTAAACTCAGTGGATGTGTTGCTGCGTGTTGGTATTGTTCCTGCCTCTGCTTGCTGGTATAGTTCAGTCTGTTAGACTAAGCAGTGATTCAGTAAGCACTGAACACAGCTGCTTCTGTCCTGCTGAACACTGTGAAACTGATCAACCAGAAGGAAAGGGAGAGGGTGTGTGCGTGCACACGCGGTTCTTATTCATGGAGTCTATCAGACACACATTAACCTGACTTCCTCTCTAACTTTACACACACAGATCATTCACCTTGATCTCTCTCTCTCTTTCTCGCTCACTCTAAGTTCTTCTTTATCCTCTTGTTTTTCTTTTCTTCTTTCTTGCTGTCTGTCTTTTCTTAATTTCTTTCTTTTTTCGTTTATACTTTTTTCTGTATTAAATTTTCTCTCTTTCACGCTCTCTCTCTCTCTCTCCCTACCTGTTTCCCCTTCTCCTCCATACCTCTCTTTCACTCCTGGCTGCCCGCCCATCGTACCGCTTGCCTCACTGGCACAAGGTTCACCCTACTCCTTCTTTTTTTCTTTAACTCTTTCCCTTCATCCTTACCTCTCTGTCTCTCTGAGTTGTTGCCCTCAGTAAAGACTCTTGTTATGGATTAATCCATCTCTAAAGACGCTTTGCTGTGCTGGTTAAGGGATGACGGCCCGATGGCTCTCTGTTTCTCACACGCTGGCAGTTTTCTTTCTTTCATTGAGGGACTGACCAGTTAAGTAAGGTCCTTTTTGTTGCACGTTCCACCCCAAATGAGCTGAGCTGCCAGTGCAGGTCTGCTGGTGAACAAAGCCGGGGTTAGTGTGACCATCACAGGCCGGAGTTCATCACACAGATGAAGTACTGTTCACACTGTCTGTCACAGTGTGTGTGTGTGTGTGTGTGTGTGTGTGCGCGCGCGCTGGGGATAGAGACTAGACCACTGTTGATAAAGTACCGCTTTGGTTTTGTCAGCTTGTCACCGTCCTATTTAACTCACCCTGTCAGTGTGTGAGTGAGTGATGAAGTGCCATTCACTCCATGTAGCATGCCACTCTCTCTCTCTGTCTTTCTGGTGGTCTCTGAATGGGTCCGCTCAGCCCTCTTCTCTCTTTCCCTACGCGCTGTTTCATTCTTCTCTCTCTCACTGCTTTACTCTTTCTGTTCTTCTCATCCCCACCTTACATGCCCCCTCTCCTCTTTTCATTCCTTTATGTGCCCCTTCTTTCCTTTTACCCTCTTTTGGGGAAAAAAAAAAGGTCTCTCTCTCTCTCGATCTTTTATCGCTCTCTTGGCATCTGTAGCCATTACTCAGTATGCACTCACTACCACTCCCTCCTTTTCTCCCTCTTTTTTCTGTTCTCTTCCTTCCTTTTCTCTCTCTCTCTCTCTCTCGCTCGCTCTCTCTGTCACTAACATGCACAAACTTATTATACCCCTTAATAACATTGACAAGTTTGCACAACTTAAAGATGATCTGAAAGACATTTTGGTGATTCAGTGATCCTAATATTTTTTAGCAAAATTGAAAAATTGTGTACATTTTACTTGTTTTGCCAAACCATTCATTCTCCTGACTCATAGGATCCTAAAAGCCAGTGCAGTGCTGTTCTGTATTCGTTAAAGATCTTCTTGAAAACAGTTTGAAATGTTCCTTGCTGGTGCTTTTTCTGCATTTTCCAACTTGTTCATTAAACCTAGAACCCCATTTTGTGCTGCATATTGTATATCACGAAATTAGCCTTGCTAAGTGCTGTTATGGCTAGTCGTTTCCACTCACTAACCGTTGTGTACATGCTGTATGCCAAGTAATAACCTTGGCCTAGCATAAACAGTACTTTTAAGATACTTTTTTGAATTTGAGTCTTTTCTGTTGAAAATTTGGTGGATGGGAAAACCCAGGTATTGAGGCGTTATTTGTTTGCCTAATCACCCACCTCTACCTACGCTGTCTTTCTCTTGGCCTCTTGGCCTTGGCCTCTGATACCTCCCTAAACCCCCGCCTCAGCTTGCAGAGTATAGTCTAGCATTAGAATCTAATGTCTGGCAAATCCCTGCCAGATTTGTACATGCTTACCCCTCACTATCTGTTAACGTAGCTCTACCAATACTTTATAACATCTCTCTTAAGATGTAATGAATTGGCAATATATCTCCTACTGCCTCCTGACCATACTAAGATCATAGGTTTGGTTGAGGAAAATCAGGAATGAAGGGGTGTGTGGGAGAGAGAGAGGGAGAGAGAGATACAGTGTTAAAGAGACTGTGTGTTTTTCTCCCTGAGTGTGAGTTTCCTGGCCAGCTCTTTTCCCGGGAAAATGGCACATCCTGTACGCACAGTAAACAATACCTTTCTCACACTTGCGCACGCAAGAACTCTGATTCTTACACAAGTCCCTCTCGTTCTCACACACACACACACACACACACGCCAGTAAATCTGCAGGTATATTGATGTCCTGAATGACTTTTTTTTCCATTTTTATGCAAGTCAACTATAATATCCCTAAAGTCTTGGGATGTAATGATGCATTGTCATGTAATGGTCAGATTGTATCGTATCATAACCAGCTTGTGGCTGGTATATTAACTTCAATTCGGGACACAATAAACCTTAGATTTTGTTTGAACGCCCTTCTTTAATATCCTTTTTTTGTTTTTTAACCCCTATCCCACTTTCTTTTTTGATGAACACATTAAGGAGCTTTAACAGTGTGTATGCATTCTCAAGTTTAAGCAGACACCAAAAAAAAAGAAAAGATTGTTGTTAATTCAGTTCTTAACTTTGTCAATCATTAATCCCCTACCTAAACACGTAACACTTGTTCCTCAGCACTTCTACATGCACACATGCAAATACATTGCACAGTTTTAGTTTGCCCATGTTTAGTTTGCCCTATTGCACTTTTAGACACATTTAATGTTTTTGAGTGAGAGTGAGAAGGACACTAAGCATATCTGGTTATCAAGTGATATATATATTTTTTTACTGTATGCAAATAATTTGTGTTTGTCTGCGCATATATATGTGTGTGTGTGTGTGTGTGTGTGTGTATGCGCGGGCGCCACAGTGAGGCTGCATTCTGCTTGCGGTAAACGTGGCCCCAGTGTGTGTGGTTTTGGCTCGCATGGCCTCGTTGTTTGTCCTGCGCCTGAAAGTTCAAGATTGGAAGCGATAGGCCATTCCCACGAGGCACCGCACGCACGCCGCTCTGGCACCAGGCTGCCAGCTTGGCCAGATGGGCAGCGCCCCCCACAGGCCAGCTAAAGCCCTGAACCACAAACCATTTAGCTTAAGTTCTCTATAGGGTACCTCAGTTCAGCTGAACTTGATCTACAGATAATTGAAACTGCTTTAGGAGTCAATAAAGCAATTAATAGAATTAAATGGCTGCAAAGCAGCAGTAAACAAAAATAAATTATAATGACACTGGAGAGAACAGTGTCACTCCCTCCATCACTCTCTCACTCTTACATCGTATGTGATTCTAATTGTAGTGGGGAAGCACTGAGGGCTCAGGCAGAGACGGTCGATGTTCTTGATTGGTTTTGTGTTGTGAATTGGCTCATGGTAATAAATACGACCTACTGGCCTCCATCAGGGACACGGTGATCAGATGAGTGGTTTCCAGCTTTAAGGTTTATCTGCTATATATAAGCAGTGCATGTTATATTTAAAATACTGAATACATAGTTTTCTCTTCTGCACAGTTAGTCAGCAACCCAACATGGGTCAGTTTGTGACTAGGACTACTACCGATCTGATGGTATTTGGCTGGTGGACTGTTCATGACATAGTGAAATGTTTTTGTGTGTGTGGAGCCGATGCACGGTACCAGATACCAGTTTTCCCACATTCCCAAACTGAGTCGTTTTTGACCAGCACAAACCAACCGTCAGCAGATTAGCCACTAACTAGGTTGACCTACACAAATGTGTTTCATTGAAGTGGCCTGAGAGTGTATTTCATATTTTAATTTATATTGAGAGTGCATAAACAATATTAAGAATAATGTGACCAGTAGGGGTGTAGGCGATTCTGGATCAGGTCTAATATACCATACCATAACACGCCATATCTGGACAAATGGCTTAGATTTGCGTGATTGGATACAATAATCATAGATAAATATATGATGTCACCGTTTTGTGTTTCTACTTTCATGATTCAGTGACAAATGTGTAGTAAGTTCATGTTAACCCTGAAACACTGATAACAGAGTTAAGAGAGAAAAACATGACCTAAAAAGCATTACACTCCCAACTTCCTTCTGGGATCTTGTGACCGTGGTTACGAAAGCCCTTGTTATTCCCACCTGTGGAAGCTAGCAGGCGTTCAATACCAGAGGAATGCTAACATCCTTATCACCACGTTCAATCAATAGAGGAAAGAGTTCAGTCATTATTATATCTGGAGAAGAGAAAGGGTTAAACCAGCAAAGGAGGAAAGAGAGAATCTGACAACTTTTTAAGGAACGATATGCGAGGTGACAGCCGGAGGAAAACAAAAAGAGATTAATGAGGAAAAGTGTATCAAGAGGGATGAAACGAGCTGGCTGGCAATATTATCTTTAAAGGCAGTTCTACCAGATACCAGAGTCTCTATGGCAGCAGTACAGGAGCCAGGTCATTGACCAGCATGCCTGAAATTCCAGTTAGCTGCATTATGATTGGTTGCGGGGCATTGAGGAGGAGGGGTCAAACCGAGCGATGAAGGGCGAACGGAGGGAGGGGAAAGGGACAGAGATGGATGGACAGATGAAGAGATGAAAGTGTGGGTCTTGGTTTGTTCTGGGTATCAAAGCCCCTCTCTCTCTTGCTCCCTCTCCTTCTCTCCTCTATTTCTCTCTCTCTCTCCTCTATTTCTCTCCTCTTCTATTTCTGTTACACTCTTCCACACTCCTGTAGACATGTGCTGTACTTGAGAACACTTCAAAAGAAAGACAGTTTGGCTTGAGTGCTTTTCAATTTTTTATTGACACAGAGCAGAGAGTGTTTCTGGGCAGAGTTTTACTTACATTCTTCTTCTTTAATCTCGCCACTAAAGCATGTACCCCTCCGCTTTTTTCCCTCTTTCTTTCTCTCATTCGTCCAAAAGGTCTTACTGGAACTCTCTCGTTATTAAAACGACTTAACCCAATGAAGGGGGCCCCCAAGCTTCTCTCTCTCTTTCTTTTTCTCTTTTTCTCTTTTTCTCGCTCTGTGTGTGTGTGTGTGTATGTGTGTGTGTGTAGCAGGGTTTGGGGAGGATGAATAGGTCAGTGTGGCCTTTCAGCAGCTCCAGCTCCGCAATCCCGGCGCTCCGAGTTCCCGATTATCCGGCCCAGCAGCATTCTGAACCAGTCACCCAGAAGACCAACACTCACTATTAGAGGCGTGCTACAAAAGTTCAGAGGAAAAAATGTGTCTGAGGTCTTCAGGGTTAATTGAATTCTGTAAGAGCTGTACAGAAAGAACAGAGTAAGTTTAAAAAGGATGAAGAAAAAAGTGTGTAATCAACAGGTGTGAGCAAACAGGAGGGAGAATAAACTTCGGAGACCATCTAGATCCTGGAGTCCACTGTTATATATTGGATAATACTGACTCACAGTAAAAGCTACATGACTGAATAATAGGGTAATGGTTGTAAAGCAGGTGAATCAGGACTGAAAGACTGCTCACACATTTTCCTGTTTGGTAACCAGCAGTGTGTGCGTGCGCGTGTGTACGTATTGGGCTCTGTGCTGCTGACTCAGAGCATTTCCTCAACCCTTTACCCCTCAGCAGGCCATCCCTTCCCCCCCAAAGCCCCTACATTCCAGACACAGAAAGAGAGAGGGAGATGGTTAGATGGACAGAAAGGGCGTAGGGGTGAAGAGCGAGAAACGCAACTCTGGCCCGAAGATTAAAAGAACAGAGATTAGAGGCACAGCAAGCGTGGATGCCAGTAAAAAATTCCAACTCGGTGAAACTGCTAAACACAAACATTTCAGCCGGATCACTCACCGTATACTCGGCAGCACACACCCATTTCTTCCCAAATTTCTCCCATACTTCTACTAATCAATCTCAGGTTGCAGATAGCCTCTCGTTTCCTCTTTTCGCTTTTTTGAACTGAAAAGAAAGAGAAAAAACCAGACCAGACAAGTAGAGATGAAGGGAATAGGATGTTTCTGGTTAGCTGTTCTATCAGGTGCTTTTATTAGCAGTTAGTTTTGTTAGTTTAAGTGGAACATTAGCAAAATATGCATTGCTTCCCAGAGACTTAAGAGTACTGACTGTAGGAGAGAGTAGTAGATGTAAAAATGTGTGTTTAACTGCTAATTAATCCCATCTGATTTCCTGACCATGTCAATTTTCTTGGTATTTTTAAATGTTACTGCCACCCCCCTTTTTAACCAGTGCTGCTCTTTTTTAAGCTTTACTCTTTTGAGCCTTTTTAAAGAAAAGGGAGAACACAAAACACAGTTAATGAGCATTGGTGGGTGTCAGCCAAATTCTGAGATTAGCAGGGCATGCAAGAGAGAGTAAAGGAAGGAGAGACATTAAAAGGCAGAGAGTGAAAGGATTCACTGTATGAATAAAGCCATTGATGAAGTAAACTGTAAGAGTCTAAAAGACACTGAGCAGCCCCAAGAAGAGCCACTGACCCCTCGCCTAGGGATCAATTCCCATCCCCCTCTGTCTCTCTTTCTCCCTCTTTCTCTGCCTTGCTCCCCTCTGACTCCTACTCCCTCGGGGGCCGGGGTGGAGCGGCATAATTGCCCCCCTCTGGGGCCGCTTTAATACCCTTCTTTGTGTTTTAATTGCCCCCCCTCCAACCCTCTTTTGATGAACACATTGGGGCCATACCGCAAACAGCTTTTAATCAGGACCTTTAACAGTGTGTGTGCATTCTCAAGTTTTAGCAGACGGCAACAGAAAGGAAAAGTTACTAGGTTTCAACTCCTCAGATATAGTGTCCGTGCGAATGTCCCTGTTGAACATGAAAACTGACAGTGTGTCAGCATGAGGAGTTGGAGATTTCTGTGTGCTACTATGTTTTTCAGCACCCTAGTAAAGAAGCCACGTGCTGTCTTGTCTTGCATGATGACCTACATTGTGACTAACACTCTTTCACACCCAGATCCCAAAATGAATTCATTAATCATTGCAGCCATAAATATATATGATGTATATAAAATTCTGCCTTAGAGGAGTAAATGACCATTCTTATTAAGCTGTATTCCCCACCTTCCCCCAACCTTCTGCACAGTGCTCCTTCTAAACCCCCCAACATGAGGGACAGCCCTTCTTGGGTTGCCTTTTCAGCACCTTTCTTCATGTCGTGTGTGTTTGTGTTGTCTGCAATGAGGCGAAGCAGTCGACCAATTAAAAGGGCCGTGTGTGCTGGTATGTGTGTGTTTGTGTTTGGGGGGCATTTAGCGAAGCCTGTAGACAGATCGTCTGTCCAGGCGGTCCGTAATCAAGCACCAACGTAAAGCAGACGCACACAACACACACTTTGATCATTAGATTAACATGTGGAGCTCGTCACCCACACACACAGATACACACGAGGCAAAAAAAAATCTAAATGTTATTTCTACATTTCAGATTCTCATGGAAGCAGCCTTATGATGTGCTGTGTGCTGGTGTATAAGTATTTGTAAAACATGATCCAAAACTCCTCACTGCCGTTAAGAAATGCACCCTTAATCTCTTTATCCCGGGACAGGGAGAGATGGACTGTTATGAGAAGGGATATCACAAGCTCTACAACATGCTTATATAAAGCTCATAAATGATCTTATGACAATAGTAGTAATAGTCTACTGCAACACATTACACACTGTATCTTGCGAGATGGACCATTGTACCTAATTAGTTTGCAGGCCCACAGTAAAAATTTAAAAAACAGTTTTGTATCTTTGATATTTACAAGGATGTTATGATTGATTTAACCGTATTACTTTAATAAAGATAGTAATAACCTCTGTATACATACAGCCACATATCTGTGATTGGTCTGGATGCACACAGCACACACTAAAAGTGATTGTTTAAAGGCTCATCTACAAACCGCATGCATCTGAGGTATCCATCTGGCTGAGGCCCATGTTGTGATACCAACTGACAAGCAATATATTAGTATATTATTCAAAGCTCCAAGTGAAATAGTGTGCGGATCCACAATTAGGCACAGTGTGGGGTCGATATGAAAAACCTGATCCACTTTAGTGAGAGAGTAACTGGAGGGGGCCAGCTGGCGGCTACTGCTGGGCCTGATGATGGATGGATGGATGAATGAGTATTGCACAGAGCTACTACCAGATGAAAGGGAAAGTTTTAGGGGGCTGTCCAGTTTAAAAGCAGAGGTGAGGAAATTACTAAACCATTACCGTGACTGCATGTGTGGCTTACAAAGATCACTTTAATAACTTCCATTGTGCAGACATTAATTTTATACATTTTAAGATTAAGCATACTTTAAATAATCTCTTTCTGCTCCCTCACTCTAAGAAACGTTTTGTAACTAAGTTACAAATATATAAATTAATATATATATATATAAATTAATATTTCTTTCTCAATATATACATTCCTAGTTAGTCTTTCTCCAGTAAAATATTTATTGACATCTTTTTTGACATTCCTTTTTTTTGGGTATGTGTTAAAAAAAAAAAAAACTCTTCTTAATTTCTGATCTCAGTTAGATGTCAGTATATTGTTGGATCAGACATCTAATCAGTAACGACAGACATAGTTCATAGTTGACTATAAAAGTCCCTGTTGGTTTAAGAAGCACAGCGGGCATCATGTGAACATTGCCTACAGCAGTAGAAAAACAGCTTGATCAAATACAAGGAAAGAGTTGGGCCATTTGCAGCACTGAGTAAACACTGCATTGCTTTTGGAAAGCTGCCGAGAAATGATAAAGCAGAGAGGTCACAGAGGGCCACGTTAATGATCGTCTGCGAGTGTAGTATTCTTCACTTGTTGCTGAAAAACTCTGTTGCTGTGCAAAACTATTTCACCTACAGCTGCAGCGATTCTTGCTTGGGGCCTTAATCACAGACACACAAACTTGCATTCTTTGTCTCTCTGGTGTGCAGGTTTGTGTCAGGAGGGCAGGCAAAAGGGGAGATAGCAATGAGAGCTAGAAAAACTGAAGGAGGAGTGGAACGAGGGAGAGGAGAGGCAGACAGTCAGACTGTCTCTGCACCCTCCCTGTGTGGATGTCAAATGAAAAGAGGAGTGTGGTACAGACAGGGTGTGTGAGTGAGTGTGTAATGAGAGAGGGGAGTGTGTCAAAGTTTGCAGACAGAACACTGATTTATTTCTCTATTTTGTGCACACCATTCCTCAGAGGAGCGTGTTTTTCTTTGACATCGCTTTAATTTGGAGAGGTAAATATGGGGCTATGGTATCATCATAATAAATTAGGCTATTGAAAGTTCCATAGACTAAAGTTCTGAAGTTTGTTTATCGCTCATTACCTGCCTTAGTTAAGACAACATAAATGTCATGGCTGCTTCAAAGTGTGGCGATTTCTTTACAACGCCACGATGCTTGCTTTCTCTCGCTGAACAAGACCCATATAGTGGTCTGTGTAATGGTTTGCGGAAATGAGCTTTTGATATGGTACATCGTTTAATTGTGCTATTGTGTCATATATCTCAATGTTGCGTCTCTACAGTATCACCCTCTTCCATATTCAATTATACATTATCCTCAATAATGCGTGTGTGTGTTTTACGGGGGCCAGGTCCCAACGTGAAGCCACAGACATCAATAGTCAATCACCCTAGATGGGTTCCTGACAGCATTCTAATATCTTGAGGCAAACAACACCCGGTTGTCCTTTGGGGTGTGAGATCAATGAGAACACACATTTAAACGCACACACTCTCAAAGTTTCCTTTGTCTCGCCCCCACTACCCAACCCCCACTGTAATGGTCCGATCAACAGTTCAATATCAATGATGAATATTCATACACTCTCTTCTGCTCGCCGCATATTCAAACATTCAGCACATCAATCTTCCTCTTTTTAAAGATCTGGACTTTCCTCCCCCTGTCTCACCATTGTTCCATCTCTCCGGCCCGTGCTGATTTCCCTCTGCTCCTTGAGCACACATTTCCAATCGATGGGGGGCAATTGCAGTCGTGATTGCGCTGCACTCTGCATTCAGGCTAGATGGCAGTCCTGATGCAACTGCTGTGACTGTGGTTTCAGACACAGTGCTTTCAGTGACCTGTAATTTCTTTCACTGTCTTTCTTGTTCCACCTGTCAAACACATTTTCACCATTGTCATTTTATTATTAGGGGCCTTTGAAATGGCAGTGTTTCTTTTTCCCCATCTATAGTCCTCAATTTGGGTTTTATGATTTGTTGTTTCAAATGGCAGAAATTGTAGCGTTCGTTTTGTTATTACGATTCTTCAATCATAGAATGGCGATCTAAATGTACCATCTGATCTGTTCGATTGTATTTATTAACGATGCTTTACTTTGTTATTCTGGACTGGTGTCAGAACTGATACTAACCTTTGAAATACTACAGTTCCTCAGGAACTTTGCAGTAAACACAGATTGCTCATAGATATTTTTTTTCTTCCTCAGAAAACTGTTGTAGTTTATCGAAGGGAAGGGACTGCATCTGCAGCTTAATGGTTAAAGATACTATTAGAATACTATATAGAGAACAGATATCTCCGCCAGAATAATAGAAGAAGCACATAATAGCACATACTGACCAACAGTCCTTAAAAGAAATATGGTGTATGACCACCTTTACCATGTCTCATAAGCATGTACTGTATATTTATATCATTCATTTGCCAGAATCAGTTTCAGAAGAGAAAAGGTTCAGTTCTACTCTGTTCTTTTTCTCATGTACATTTAGTCTGACACACCTGACTCAAGACCTGCGGAATGCCAGTTACCTAATTCAGGTGTTGAGAGCATGAACAGAACAAAAATTAAGACTGGATTCTTAATGTTGTATGTTTTTTAGGACCTTGTAGTGTTTTAACCTAACTCATCTGTCTCCTTTTGCAGGTTCCAGGGCAACGACTACACTGTGGAGGTGCGCCTGAATGATTACCTGGACATTGTCTGCCCGCACTACCCTTTGGGCGAGGTGCCGTCACAAGACGCCGAACGCTATGTGCTGTACATGGTGGAGCGTGAGGATTATGAGGCCTGCCGCCCACAGTCCTATGACCAGATGCGCTGGGAGTGTGGCCACCCCTTTGCTCAGCATGCGGCTGAGAAATTCTCCGAGAAGTTCCAGCGCTTCACACCTTTTACCTTGGGCAAGGAGTTCCGCCAGGGAGAGAGCTACTACTATATTTGTAAGTATCTATGATGAAACGATGTAAAGTGGAAATGCATCCGGTGCATATGTCCAAAACTTAATTGACCTTAAGGTGCACCCATTGCTGAAACAGGCATTCAGTTATGCACTCAGCTTGTACAGTTCATCTCTGTTGAACCCTACTGCTAATACAAAGGGTTCAGCCACACATGTGCCTAAGGTCACCATACCAAATGTCAAAAGGTTGTTATTGCAGCAAAAGGAGGATCAATGTTTGTTTCTTCCAAGATCAATGTATGAGGCAATGTCTATAAAGTTTTAGGCTTGTACACTGGATGTTATTGGGAAATCTCATATAACCAGTATTCGTAGAAAGAGAATTATGTTCTTAATCTGTGTCTTCTGTTCATTTGTACACTGTATTTATTTCCACTGGTCCATTTGTTAAAACATGTCCACAGGATGTAAAGGGGCTGTGGTATCATAAAAGTGTGACAGAGACAGCTTGTTCTAGGGTTTCTCAGATGTCCTAGTGGGCCACTGTAGGGAACTAGGCCTGTCAACCTACATCTGTTGTTACACATCCTGTATAAAAACGATATAATCTAATATATGTATAAGATAAGAAACTTAATATGAAATATTATTAAATATGATCCTGAAATACTGTAAGCCATAGTTTTAACAATTGAGTGAAGGAAATTAAGCTACAGAAGTTCAACTATATATTTAAGTGGAACATTGTGTTAAAAACTTGCCGTGTTTGTGAGCTGATGACTGAGCAATGCAATCCACACCCTTGACTCTCTAGTTATACATTTACGGTTCCGCAAGGTGCTAGGAGGAATAGTGAGCGCATGAGTCAACTTTGAGCGCCATTTCAGAGCGTCAGTAATGAATAGGTCCCCTGCGAGTCATGCAAGTCCACACTCTTGGGCCCTAAAACTGGCAAGGAAGCCACTACGTGTCTTTTTGGCTGCTCAGTGTGCCACACATGCTAAGTTAGGGCAGTTGTAAAAACAGGGCTTGGACTTCTGTATGAAAGTGGACTGGAGTATGAGAGAGTAGCTGTAAGGGTCAGTTTTCAGTTCAGTTCTCTTACTCTGGCCAGTCTTTTTCCTATCATAAATGGATAGCTTTGTGAAGCAAGAATGAATGTCTCTGTTTTGGATGAAAGATGGAACTTTGCTAAGGCCCAACTGCCCTTTTAAGGTGTGCCGTAGGGCTCCTTGCAAATGAATCTTAGGAGAAATTGGGGATTAGACCACACAGAGCTATAATAGAAGGTATGATAGGCAGTTCACAGCTCCAGATGGCTAAGTCTTGAGCCTCTGGCTAGCTCAAGAAACCGGATTATGGACTATGCAATGGCTAAGACCATTAGTTTAGCCTCTAATTAATGCTAAGTGGTTCTTTCCACCTACTCTCTCTCTTTCATCCTCCCTTCAATATCATCTTTTTCTCTTGTGCCCTCAACAGCTAAACCACTACACCACCATGGGCAGGAGTGTCTGAGGCTGAAGGTGGACGTAGTTGCTAACGATGGTGAGTATCGAGGCCCTGCTGAACCAGTGTTTAAAAAACAGGTTTATGATCAGCGGCACTGTCGTGTTTACACTGTATGTTAACCTGTTCTGTTTCGCTTCTGTTCAGGATCCCAAGAGGCTAGAGTTGGATCAGGCAAAGTTACCAAGCCAGGGAGTGGAGGAGGAACCCTCACTACCTCCAATAGGTTACCAGCAGGTATATATATATTCATTCTTTTATTCATTCGTTTACTCTTCTCCGGTATCCCACATGGGTCTAAAGGGTACTTTTTTATTCCATGAAAATTCAATAAAATCTAATTGTCATGTCCAGGGCTGGATTAAATGCAGGAATAATAAGGCAAAATAAAACAAAAATACATTGTAAAGTCCAGTCTCCCAATACCTTACTCTATTATGTCTATGTCTAGAAATATATCAAATGTCGTGTTAAGACACTGCTAGTTATTTACGTTTTTGTTGTTGATTTGGCACAAATGGAAAGTTTTCACCACATCAGATTCCATGAGTCTACTTAAATACAAACATTGCTTGAGTTTTTGTTTGTTTGTTAGTTTTAATTGTACTTATGGGTTTTAAACTAGTGGATATGTCTAGATGTCAACAGTGTCCATAACTGATATTAGAATTGTTCGTGCTTTTTAACAAGTGCTAAGAAATCCTTTCCCTCTACTTCACAGATGATCCTATAGTCTTGCCAGAGGTCCAGGAAAGCAGGCGAACGAACTCAGCAGTCACAACAGCATCCATGACCATCCTTACAGCGCTGCTGCCTGTATTACTATTGCTGATCTTGCAGTAAGAACATTATACGGACTGCACATCACAATAGACTTGTCTCTTAAGACTACAATGACGGTGGCCTGTGTTGACCAGAAACGCACAGGAGGAGTTCTCAAAAAGCCCAGTGCTGGCCACTAGGGAAAGGAAAACAGAAGCGCTCCAGCGCTAAACTGAAAGAGTTTACTGGGTCTAGGAGGGCTTTTTAACCCTCTTACCTTTCTGTCTGAGGGGGAATTCTTTTTGTCTGCAAGGATGCTTTTCGTGAAGGGAAAAAACTTTTCTCAGACATCCTCCCCTGCCCAAGTGTAACTTTTGGACAAACCCAGATCTTTGTGCTCAGTTCTTGGAGAAGTGGTGAACTGAGGAAGAGGAAAGCCGAGGTGTTCAAGAGTTCTGTCCAAACAGAGACAACTTATCTGTAGTAGATAATAGGACGCAAGTCGAAGATCTCATGAGCCAAAGACCACTAAGCTTCTCGCTAAAGTGTACAGTGATCAGACCTTTTGCTATTGTCTCGTATTGTATTATTCCAGTGGGATTTTTTATGTAGCAACAGAGAAGCAGGGTCTGTTTGTTTTTTTTTCTTGTTTTTTTTCTTTTTGTAAATCAACTGGACTGAGTGTTTTATAGGCACTAAATCAAACATTTGACACAAAACAACACATGCAGACACTTCACACATTCTAGTACACTCCATACACCACCGCGTCCCGTCTCGCTTTTGTATATGTTTTGTTTAATAAGTTATGAAGTGTGGTGCAGAACAAATTGCTGTATATAATGAACAAAAGATGAAAAATGTTTACTGTGTGAAACAGAAGAAGGAAGAAGGCTAAGAATGAGAGTGATTGTGTTTTCCTGAGAGAGTGAACGAGCGTGTGCATGAGAAGAAAGAATTTGTGTCAATCAGCCAAATAGACGCACTGTTCCTAGATTGAGTATTAGTGGGGGAGGCGCAGTGGTTGCTATTCTCTCAGAGCTAGATGTGATCCGTAAGAACATCAGGGGACAACTTGAGAAAATTTGGCCTGAACCTAAACTTCCTAGGGTGGAAACAAACCAACATTGTCCAGTGGCCAGCAGGTCTGTCATTAGCTCGTCGATCTAATGTAAATTAGCATGCTGATTTGTGTCACGCAGGAAAGGCATAACATGCAGTGAGAATACACATTGCATCATTCGCATAGTTTGCTTTGCTTGTGTTATCAGCTGTACTCCAAGGCACAGCCAGGAGGAATCTGGGGCTAGTTTTAGGGCAGCGAACTGGTGCTACTTTTTCAGGCCTCCTTATTCAGGAACAGCCCGAGGCAAATTCATGTTTCGAGTCTGAACCCGATCAGATCCTGATGAAATTATGTCCTCACCAGAGTCAAATCTGAAACTGACCCAAACTGGCCCATCATCCTCCCAAAAAACTGATGCTCCTAATGATATGTGATATTTATCCTAGTGATATCCTCCTAGTGATATTTATTCTTCAGTAAGCTTTTAAACAATATCTCAGACTTTTCTTTGTCTAGATGACCGTTCCATTAAGCATAGTTCTCACATTCTTAATGCTAAAATTCTTTAATTCTGAAACGAAGTTACTTAATAAACAGATGAAATGTTCTTTTGGCTGCACTAAACTGAGGGGGAAATGCAGGGTAAAATCTCTCTTCGATGGCGGATTTCGAGACCCCAAATGTGAAATTTGGCCAGATATATTGAGCACAGTGTACACTGGTAACATTTACAGTACATGTTTACTAACTAACATGCTGTAGTACATCAACAATGGTCACATAGCTTAACTAATGGTGAATAAACATATAACATCTACACGTGTACATGTGTTCAGTACTGATGTAACAGCAGTTGTTACATATTTACTTAACATTAGTTCATCATTGTTGATGTTTTGCTTCATGGTAACTGATGCATTACTGCTCGTTAATTAGTGTTACCCTCTTCCTCTTAGTCGCTAAATCTCAATCCAGCACCAAGAGTTATCAAGTTGTCCCCAGACGTGTATTCTCTTGACGAGATCACGTCTGGCCCTGTGAGACGAGTGGTAGGCCGGCCTCCTGAAAGGACCGACATGTACTTTGAACAGTTTTAATAGGACCAAACTACTTTTAACAACAGTTCAATACAATACAGTACTGAATAATACTGGGGCACGTGCACACATCTCACACACACTCCTCCACTACAGAACCAGAACCACTACACACTCAAACTGACAACACAGCATCCAGTGTAGCTGTTGTAGCAAAGTTTTGAACGGTTGTTTGTACGACTGACGCAGGTGTACACGACTAACAACAAGTTCCCCTCGGATCTTTCCCGTGTTTTGTACGTGTTATGTAAAATGTATATTATGTATATATAGAGGATTATATAAGAAAAGAAAAAAATGTTTGATTAAAAAAGTTAATGTGAAATTCTTATGTGAAATAAAAAAAAAAGTATTTTTGGAAATGTCATTACCTTTTGTCTGTTGTGGTCTTTAACTCAGCGAAAGCACATGACGTAGCAGCCTGACCCTTCACACACACACGCGCGGAGCAGACCAGGCTTCCCAGCTCATGTTCACACATTTCGATGCTATCAGTTCTCGCTCATAACAATGAAAACCTAAGGAATTCTCACGCTGGAACGAGAGCAGGTTTCTGCTGTTCGTGTCAGTGAAGCAAAGTTGAAACATTTATCAGATTTTGGGTTCCCCTCCGAGTTTGCTTTCGGACGCAGGGGGGAAGCAGAAACAATAGTCGGCGATCAGAGGCATCGGTCTGGCATGTGTATGCGTGTGTATATACTGCTGGGAATTTAAAGCTGCAGTAGTGATTCTTATTTATATACTTGATATAAACTTGAACACGGTGCCACAGAAGAACCACGTTTGGCACTAGAAAGGTTCCAGAGGAGGGTTAAAGAAAGAAATTCCGTCCTGCAATTTTCTATTCTTTGACTGAGGACTGGAAAATGTGGTGAGATTTTCCTCCACAGTGGTGCACTGAATGCTGCAGATACAGGTCAGCTGAAACACTGAAATATGCTTCCCCCAACATTGCTCCATCTTTGGCATCTGAACACGTTTCAGCCTGAAAACTGAAGCTGCTGCAGTCCTGCTGATTTCTTCACAGTGCTGGTGAGGGGAATCAGGGATTTTTATTTTTATGGAGATTTATTTATCCCTTATCCATAAAGACCATAAAGACTTCCTGTACCCTTCTGAGTTATGTATGTAATGACAGAGGTGATGATGAAGGCTGTAGTGGAGATGGCACAGCCGTGCAGCCCGCTGCTTGTACATCTCCACCATGGATGGGTTGTAGGACATATCTGTACGGAGGAAGTGATAAAACTATTAGGCCGTATTTTCAGAACCATGTTGAGGGAGATTTCTGAGGCATTACACTCCTCAGACATCTGGTTCCTATCACCACCCTTACTCTCTAGTCTCCAGCACAGAGGATTTCTAACCCAGGGCTCAGTGGAATGGATCCCCACACTGCTCTTTCTCTGTTTACATGTTGTGGCTCATTCCTTCTTCATTATCCGCAGTCTAACTCTTCCTTTCCTGTGCTTCGTTCTGAATTCCTGTCCTCTCTCTCTCCATTTCTCTCTCTCTCCTTATTGTTCCACCCTTCCTCTTGATCATCTCCAGAGGCCTCTCTTTTACTTCTCTCTCTCTGACTTCTCTCTCTCTCTCTCTCTGACTTCTCTCTCTCTCTCTCTCTTTCATTGTTCTACTCTTTCTTTTGCCTACCCTCTCTTCTCCAAAGGGCCTCTTATTTGTTACTCTGTTTCCCTCTCTCTTCTCTCTATTTATACTCTTTCTCTACCTTAGTTTTCTCTCTCTTACACTCTGTGTCTCGTCCTCTTGCTTATCTCCAGAGTCTTCTCTTTGTTATCTCTCTCTCTCTTTCTCTCTCAGTCTCTCTCTCTCTATTTCTCCTGCTCCTCATTATTTCATTCTTCATGTAGTTCATCTCCAGAGTTCTCTCTTTCTCTCTTCTACCTCTCTCTCTGTCTCACTCATCTTACTTTATCTCTTTCCTTCTCTGTCCTATTTGTTCCACCCTTCCTATATCTACAGAGCTCTCTCTCTCTCTCTTACTTCTACCTTTCACTACTCTGTCCCTCTCATCTCTTTTTTCTTCTCCTTCTCTGTCCTTATTGTTCCACCCTTCCTTTCGCTGATCTCCAGAGGACTCTCTCTCTTACTCCTATCTCTCTTTCTATTTCTTCTCCTTCTTTGTCCTCATCGTTCCACCCTTCCTCTCGCTCATCTCCAGAGGTCTCTCTCTCTTACTTCTACCTTTCTCTGTCCCCCCTCTCTCTCTCTATTTCCTCTCCTTCTTTGTCCTCATTGTTCCACCCTTCCTCTCGCTCATCTCCAGAGGTCTCTCTCTCTTACTTCTACCTTTCTCTGTCCCCCCTCTCTCTCTCTATTTCTTCTCCTTCTCTGTCCTCATTGTTCCACCCTTCCTCTCGCTCATCTACTGAGGCCTCCTCTGTTTTTTTTATGGCCGTGACCGTAAAAACAGCTGTCCCGCTGCCGGCTGCTACCGCGCCTCTCTCCCCGTCCCGTGTGTTTTCAAAGCGATGGCCCTGTGACCGTAAATCTCAGACACACTCACACACACTCTTAACCATTTGACCTGTGCTGAGGGGCTCGGTCAGTTCAGAGGTGATGAGGAGCTGTTAATTAGAGTAGCGCTGTCTGAACACCCCCGCTGCATCAGTGCCCAGGCACAACTGTGGAGACCAGGAGCCGGGACTGACCATTTAGAACGGCTGGAGACAAAGAGACAGGTGTGAGACGGGGCAACAGATGAAGAACCTAACTATATTAAAGTAAATGTAGTACAAATAGTGGGCCCTTCTCAAAACCTGATTTACAGGAGTACTTATATATTATTATTATTATTATTATTAAACACAGAGAAAAGAGCAAAGCAACACATTCTACTGTCATTAATATAAATGACTTATAGGAATCATATACGCTGCCTTGATATATATCATATACACCTGAGATCGTTGTGTTATGATAATAACAGTAAGTGAGGCATGAAGACTTCACTGTGAACAGTGCCTGTGTTTGATTCCTGGCTGGTTCTCTCCCTGTCTGTGTGGGTTTCCTTTGGGTGCTTTGTTTCCTCCCACAGTCCAAAGACATGCGGTCGGAGGAATTGGAGATGCTAACGTGCCCCCTAGGTGTGTGTGAATGTATATGTCTTGTGTGTGTCTGCCCGCTGATGAACTCCCGACCTGTCCAAGGTGTTCCTGTATCCTCATTAGGAGCAATTTCCAAACAGCGGAAGGTACCACAAGCATCTGTACAAATAAACACATGCAACTCTTCGTTTACGCCACCGACCAGGTACTCGTGTGTGTTCATGTGTGGAGCCATTAGCTTAAGCTGCTTTTGCTTCAGTATTCTTGATAACACTGGAAGTGCATACTGGCAGATTACACACACAGTCATGTTGTTAGCTAAAGGTACTTTTAAAGGGGTCCTATATAGATTTTCATTTTCCCCCTCCTTTGATGTATTTTAGCTGTGCATGAAAATGTTCTGCTAATTTATAAAGCCCAAAAGCATATCGTCGCTGTCCAAAGAAAAACAGATCATCTCCAAAATGGCAACTTCACAGGAGAGGCCAAAAACCTCATTTAATTTGAATGGATGTCAATGGAACCAGACGTCTTTCCAAGCAGTTTTGGGCTATTTCTGTTGGTCCGTTCTTCATGAGATTTACAGCCAGTGTAAACAGCACCTCATGTGATCCAATGAGGCATAAAACTAAAAATCAACAAAAATGGAGATACACGTTTTTCTTTGGACAGCGACGATAAGAAGAGCTCAAACAGAGCGTTTCAGGAAAAAGAGATAAGGCTTTTAATACTGAGAATACCATCCAAACTGCAAAGCCTGGTGGTGGCAGCATCCTGTTGTTCGGGTGTTTTACTGGAGAGCTGAGTGGTGCCCTTCAGAAAATGATCTAGAAATATTCATGTAACATCTGGTCTTCCAATCAGACAGCAATCCAAACAATTTTTCCATAGCTATAACAAACTGGCTTAAAAACAATACAGTGAAAGCAGTGAATAAAAGTATACAATAAAAGTCATTTAATCTGAATTTAACATTTAAAATATCTAATATTATCAAATATTACTACATATACAGCATCACCGCTTAGAAATCTGCTCACTATTCCTGATTTTAATGGGATGATAGCTGTCTCTGTAAGTAAGCATGTAATGCTGTTCATTGTTTATTTGCTCACGTTTTACCCAGAAATCATTTTTGGTTCAAATCTAAGATGAATGTCAGGAAAACATCACCTATATTAAAGGAGTTAACCAACGTGTGTGATTGTTCACGATTTGTAAAAAAACTCAAATAGAGCCTTAGGGAACACCTATGAATTTGCTGTTTGCTATTTTGTACATTATATAGCTTATAGCTTAAATATAGCTTAAATGAATTCCATGCAGTCACTGCAAAGTAGCATTGAACATACAACATGTGTAAAAGAGGAAGACCAGAAATCTAGCCAACTGTGCAAGGCAGACTAAAAAAACAGAATTCCTCCTTCCTTCCTGAGTTTCTCCTCCTCTTTCCTGCAAAACACTTTTTTTCCAGCGCCCCTTCACTATCAGCACAAGTGTCCCTTCGGTAAATCAGTATGTTTTTAGTTTTCTCATATGACGGAGAGCTATTCGGCTGTTCCAACACATCTGCGTCCACATATTAAAATAAATATGCTGAGCTCAAGTCCCGAAGGGGTATATATAAACTAGAGAGAGAGGGTTAGCTTCAGATTTAAGCATGCTGAAATCAACCAGAGCTTTGAATAAATGCCTATCACTCTCCATAATATTGCTCAAAACATTTTTTGATTTCACAGATTGCTTTGTTTATTCCTGGAGGCCGAATTTCATTACCCTATCAAGCCCTTTAGTCCTAGAAAAAGAAGGAAAGCACTTGACTGCCAGCACCTTTGGCTTTGTCTTGTTGGAGTAATTAAAGATATGAAAGAGGGCTTGGGCTGGGAATAAAACCATACTCTCCTGTTATAACATGCCCTAAACAATGAGGCCCTTGAAAACAGGGAAATACGGTATTACAGCAGGCTCTGCGGAGCTGGAGCGTTAGCTTCACAGCCTTTTCCTTCACATGGTGACGCAAAGGCAGGGGGAAGCTGCCCGTGTGTTCTTGATTGAGGCAGCAACAAGTATTGAAAAGTACAATGAATTGGAGTGGTATTAGTCATAGGCCTTGCGCAATCCTCTGACTACCTTACAAATACAGAGCACAACAGGATATGGCTGAACAGCTGCTCGGAAAATGGGATGTTAAACACAGCAGGAAGCACACGATGAAATCACTTGGAGACTCTGGTTATCTGTGATTAGGTCTACTTGCTTTGCCCCATATTGAGTCACAGACAATCAGTCTTTTCTTCCATGCTGGCTACTTGCTACACCTGTTAATCTCAGATCCCAC
This sequence comes from Prochilodus magdalenae, assembly GCA_024036415.1. NCBI lineage: Eukaryota > Metazoa > Chordata > Actinopteri > Characiformes > Prochilodontidae > Prochilodus > Prochilodus magdalenae. Next base: position 347,640 of record JAMWET010005296.1, read on the forward strand.
TTGCACTTTCAGTTTGGAGTTCTCGCATTAGCACTATAGTAATACTGTCCCAGCGCTATAGTAATACTGTCCCAGCACTATAGTAATACTGTCCCAGCAATATAGTAATACTGTCCCAACACTATAGTAATACTGTTCCAACACTACAGTAATACTGTCCCAACACTATAGTAATATTGTCCCAGCACTATAGTAATACTGTCCCAGCAATATAGTAATACTGTCCCAACACTATAGTAATACTGTCCCAACACTATAGTAATACTGTTCCAACACTATAGTAATACTGTCCCAACACTATAGTAATATTGTCCCAGCACTATAGTAATACTGTCCCAACACTATAGTAATACTGTCCCAACACTATAGTAATATTGTCCCAGCACTATAGTAATACTGTTCCAACACTACAGTAATACTGTCCCAACACTATAGTAATACTGTTCCAACACTACAGTAATACTGTCCCAACACTACAGTAATATTGTCCCAGCACTATAGTAATACTGTCCCAGCAATATAGTAATACTGTCCCAGCACTATAGTAATACTGTCCCAACACTATAGTAATACTGTCCCAGCACTATAGTAATACTGTCCCAACACTATAGTAATACTGTCCCAGCACTATAGTAATACTGTCCCAACACTATAGTAATACTGTCCCAGCACTATAGTAATACTGTCCCAACACTACAGTAATACTGTTCCAACACTACAGTAATACTGTTCCAACCCTATATAAATACTGTCCCCACACTATAGTAATACTGTTCCAACACTATAGTAATACTGTTCTAACACTATAGTAATACTGTCCCAACACTATAGTAATACTGTCCCAGCACTATAGTAATACTGTCCCAACACTGTATAAATACTGTCCCCACACTCTAGTAATGCTGTCCCCCATTATAGTAATACTGTCCCCACACTATAGTAAAACTGTTCCCACACTATAGTAATACTGTCCCAACACTATAGTAATACTGTCCCAGCACTATAGTAATACTGTCCCCACATTATAGTAATACTGTCCCAACACTATAGTAATACTGTCGCAACACTATAGTAATACTGTCCCCACATTATAGTAATACTGTCGCAACACTATAGTAATACTGTCCCCACACTATAGTAATACTGTCCCAGCACTATAGTAACACTGTCCCGACACTATAGTAATACTGTCCCCACATTATAGTAATACTGTCCCAACACTATAGTAATACTGTCCCCACACTATAGTAATACTGTCGCAACACTATAGTAATACTGTCCCAACACTATAGTAATACTGTCCCAGCACTATAGTAATACTGTCCCAGCAATATAGTAATACTGTCCCAACACTATAGTAATACTGTTCCAACACTACAGTAATACTGTCCCAACACTATAGTAATATTGTCCCAGCACTATAGTAATACTGTCCCAACACTATAGTAATACTGTCCCAACACTATAGTAATACTGTCCCAACACTATAGTAATACTGTCCCAACACTACAGTAATACTGTCCCCACACTATAGTAATACTGTCCCAGCACTATAGTAATACTGTCCCCACACTATAGTAATACTGTCCCAGCACTATAGTAATACTGTCGCAACACTATAGTAATATTTCCCCCACACTATAGAAATACTGTCACCACACTATAGTAATACTGTCCCAACACTATAGTAATACTGTTCCAGCACTATAGTAATACTGTCCCAGCAATATAGTAATACTGTCCCAGCACTATAGTAATACTGTCCCAACACTATAGTAATACTGTCCCAGCACTACAGTAATACTGTTCCAACACTACAGTAATACTGTCCCAGCACTATAGTAATACTGTCCCAACACTATAGTAATACTGTCCCAGCACTATAGTAATACTGTCCCAACACTACAGTAATACTGTTCCAACACTACAGTAATACTGTTCCAACCCTATATAAATACTGTCCCCACACTATAGTAATACTGTCCCAACACTATAGTAATACTGTTCTAACACTATAGTAATACTGTCCCAACACTATAGTAATACTGTCCCAGCACTATAGTAATACTGTCCCAACACTGTATAAATACTGTCCCCACACTCTAGTAATGCTGTCCCCCCATTATAGTAATACTGTCCCCACACTATAGTAAAACTGTTCCCACACTATAGTAATACTGTCCCAACACTATAGTAATACTGTCCCAGCACTATAGTAATACTGTCCCCACATTATAGTAATACTGTCCCAACACTATAGTAATACTGTCGCAACACTATAGTAATACTGTCCCCACATTATAGTAATACTGTCGCAACACTATAGTAATACTGTCCCCACACTATAGTAATACTGTCCCAGCACTATAGTAACACTGTCCCGACACTATAGTAATACTGTCCCCACATTATAGTAATACTGTCCCAACACTATAGTAATACTGTCCCCACACTATAGTAATACTGTCGCAACACTATAGTAATACTGTCCCCACACTATAGAAATACTGTCCCAACACTAATGTAATACTGTTCCAACACTATAGCAATACTGTCCCAACACTATAGTAATACTGTCCCCACACTATAGCAATACTGTCCCAACACTATAGTAATACTGTCGCAACACTATAGTAATACTGTCCCAGCACTATAGTAATACTGTCCCCACACTATAGTAATACTGTCCCAGCACTATAGTAATACTGTCGCAACACTATAGTAATATTGTCCCCACACTATAGAAATACTGTCCCAACACTAATGTAATACTGTTCCAACACTATAGCAATACTGTTCCAACCCTATATAAATACTGTCCCCACACTATAGTAATACTGTTCCAACACTATAGTAATACTGTTCTAACACTATAGTAATACTGTCCCAACACTATAGTAATACTGTCCCAGCACTATAGTAATACTGTCCCAACACTGTATAAATACTGTCCCCACACTCTAGTAATGCTGTCCCCCCATTATAGTAATACTGTCCCCACACTATAGCAATACTGTCACAGCACTATAGTAATACTGTCCCAACACTATAGTAATGCTGTCCCAGCACTATAGCAATACTGTCCCCACACTATAGCAATACTGTCCCAGCACTATAGTAATACTGTCCGAACACTATAGTAATACTGTCCCAACACAATAGCAATACTGGCCTAGCACTATAGTAACACTGTTCCAGCACTAAAGTAACACTGTCCCAACACTATAGTAATACTGTCACCACACTATAGTAATACTGTCCCAGCACTATAGTAATACTGTTCCAGCACTATAGTAATACTGTCCCAACACTATAGTAATACTGTCCCAACACTATAGCAATACTGGCCCAGCACTATAGTAACACTGTTCCAACACTATAGTAATACTGTTCCAGCACTAAAGTAATACTGTCCCAACACTATAGTAATACTGTCACCACACTATAGTAATACTGTCCCCACACTATAGTAATACTGTTCCAGCACTATAGTAATACTGTCCCAACACTATAGTAATATTGTCCCAACACTATAGTAATACTGTTCCAGCACTATAGTAATACTGTCCCAACACTATAGTAATATTGTCCCAGCACTATAGTAATACTGTCCCTGCACTACAGTAATACTACTATAGTAAGGTCTACAGAGAGTATAATATATTTATCATCTGCACATACAGTAGTAGCACTTTTTTTGTCATTCTTATTTTATTGTTCCTTTGTTTGGTTTGGAAAAGAAAGGGGTTCAATTCCTGAAATGGCTAACTGAAAATGATCCAAACAGGAAGTTCATCTTTCTGGTATGGGGGTATATATAGGCAAATGAATTAATTGGGACTTCTGGAGCTGGCCTGAGGGCCTTACATGTAACATTAATGACCAACATAAGTAGGAAATAAAAGTAGAATCACTTTCATTTACAATAGCTGGTTGTACAAATGTTACTCAGGCGTTTTGGGAGTCTAGATATATAAACACAAGCGACCAGGTTTCATCAACTGTTAATAATGGACAACAATAGTGGCAGCTTCAGTTCGCTTTACTGAAGGAATCACAGTAAAGCTGCTACATACAAAGTATAATATATGAATATCGTAGGAGGAGCAGACCACAAACCAGTGACAGGATGTGGATGCGTGAGGCCAGTAAGTCTAGTCTGTCTGGTCCTGAAGGGCTACTGTAGCACAACTTTAATGATGGTTAAATTACACACCCATGCCACTTACCCGCATATTGCTATACACCAGGTACACATCTTGATAATACTGGTATGCCCTGATGGCAGTGGCATCTTTCATCAGGATAAGGTTCCCTGCCATACTACACACATTGCTGATGGTTTGAGGAACGTAGTGAGCAGCCTCCTCCCTCAACTTACAGGACTTAAGGGATCTGTTGCTCTGTTGCTAACATCCCAGTGCCAGATTCTACAGGGCACCTTTAAAGTTCAGAGCTGCTTTAGCAGCACGCAGAGCACCAATAACACATTATGCAGGTGGTCATAATATTTTGGCTTGTATATATAGTAGTAGTGTATATGTAGTTCTGTTTAGTGCTCCTGATGTTTCCATGTAGGGAATACTGAATATAAGCCCATTTTGAAAGCAGTCTCTGTTTGAGACAAAATGACCACGTGACACTCTCACCATCCTCTTCCCAACATATGGTCTGTGCTGCCATCCAAAAGAATGGAAAAGAGCCAACCATGTAGACGGGAAATGAGCGACCATGGCAAGAGAGTGAAAGGAAGGCAGGGAGATTAAACTTGATTATAAGAGCAGCTTGATTATGAGCACACTTCTTGACTTCTTGAACACTTATGGCTTGTGGAGCCAGAAAAGGCTGCAATCAGGAACTAAAAAAGACCTCTAAATAAATGTAACATTAGGAGTTTCCTGATCTTTTGGGTTACTTGGTTCTACCAGCTTTGGCTCCTTTGGTTTTAAAGGTGCCACAGATTGTATTTACTCAGTGTTTGAAATGGGTCGGCAATGTCTGTGTATCGAAAAACGCCCAGATGTGATTTAGCATGTCCATTTACAGCTCTTTGATTTGTTCCTGATATGAACCATCTCATGAATAGTTTGATGAGCTATGCTCTGATTGGCTAGTTACAGTGAGACACCACAATGATCACACAGAAGTAAACTGTCAAAACAGACACACTTGGAGCTTGCTAGTAGCTAATGCTAACGTCGGCTGGAGGTTATGAAACCAGCCTTGGGTTGCTGGTTTAATTCTATGAACTGACAGTAATGACTTATGTTCCCTTAAGCAAGGCACCTAACCTCCAACTGCTCCCTCGGCACTGTTGATAGGGCTGCCCACCGCCCCAGGCAAGTGTGCTCACTGCTCCCCAAGGTGTGTGTTCACAAGTGTGTGTGTATGTGGGTTTTTCACCTCACGGATGGGTTAAATGCGGAAGACATGTTCCACTGTGTGCAAACACAAATGGAATAATAATGGCTCTCAGAGCATGACTGGCCCACCTGAATGAACAATGCAGAGTGAGTTGTAAGTCCCTTATTTAGAATGATCTGCACCAGCCAGCATGGCTGCAACTTATGGGTTGCTGTGGGTAGGTTGCTCTTCAGTCTTCAGCTCGATATTGTTCAAGGTTTGAGAAACTGTTCCAAGTGAAATGTGCTGACTTGGTCCAGGATCTTGTTGAATACATGGGAGCTCAAGTCAGCTTCCTATTCACCAGCTTGTTTTGCTCATTTTCTGTTCCACCTTTAATGCTGCCACTGTTACACTCTGGTATCTGAATAAGCTGTAGCTTGGAATACAACATTAAATTGAGAAGCTGATGAATATGCAGCGAGCTTCTGCCTCATTTAAATATAAAAATAGACCACTCCATTCGGTTTCTTGGGAAGAATATGAAAAATCGCCTTCATAGCCTGGAACAATAGAGCATACAGTGCTGCATTTTCATTGCCGTTGCTCTGTTGTTGTGGTTTCGCTGGGCTAGAACGTGAGCTGGTGTATTTTGAAATCAGCCAGTTTTATAAATGTCGGATTTGTCATTTGTAAGGGAGGCACAACATTGTTTAAGGTTCACGGTATGTCAGTTCTACGGTATGTACTGAACTCTCCTTATTCAACTATGAGACTGTAAATACAGTTTGTCATTCTATGGCACATTTAATGCAGCAAAAGACAATCAGTGAATTTCAGGAACAGAGCCAAAGAAATCACCTGTCTGTTCAGTTATTCTGAGAAGAATATCAGTGCACTCATCCTTGACTGGCAGTGGAGACTTGCTGTTCTCTCACATTTCAATTCAGGCCATTATTTTTTGACAGAAATGCATAAAATAAATAAAAAGTCATGTTGAGGCAAAAACACATTGGCAACTCTTTGTAAGACCACAGTGCCAAACCAAGAGAAATATAAGACCAGGCCAGTACTATCAAAATCAGCCAACTCAAAACCCCAAGTCATTATCAAGCCGTCTAACCATCTATAAAACAAAGACTCTCGACCAAAATCTCAGCGAGAGAAGGTCAACCCTGGTACCGTTTAAGTTCAGGAACAGTGTAAAGAAAAACCTCACAGGACAAAAAACTACTGGAACTTATATTCTGTCGCTCATAAAACTCAGTATACATGAACCATGATGCTAGTTTATACGTTCAGAGTCAACTATTTAATTTCTATCTGCCACAAATTCCCTCTTAGGGTCATCTGAAGATATAAAAGCAAACTGCTGGAACCAGGGAAAGCAGGGAAAGCAGGTTTGCAGAAGGGCATTTAGGAAGGTGAAAACAGGTTTATTGCCATGTTCAAATACAAGTGAAACCAGCCCTGGCAATGTTTAATAGGGATTAAACATTTATCAACACTGAGCCATTTAAATTGGCCAAGCCATTTCTACTTTCGTTTATCCAGTCTTTCACTTATACAAGGGGAATGCAGTCCAAATTCAACTGTTTAGATGTAAAAAAAAAAAAAAAAAAAAAAAGAAAGTGGTCTGAGGTGCATTGAAGAGAATCTTATCGACACTGATTTAAAATAAAATAGAAAATGGAACTTTTTTTCAGCCTTAGAACTGCTGAACAATGTATCATAGTACGTGTCCTCTTGTTTCTACCCCTTCGGGTCTTTCTGTAAGTAAATAAAGGAAAGGATTGTATTAGGCAGGCATTTGTTTTATTAAAGCCACATCAAGCTAAGCTTCTAAGCTTTGGGCAAAGTTAAATACCACATATACCAGTTAATTATGTAGCTAGTTAGCTTTCATTTTAACGGCATGTTATTAAAACTGCTATGAATTCAATTACAATATTGTAAAAAATATAACGATAATCGTTCACACACACCCGAGACACCAACTGCCATGCAACATTTAGTGTGTTGATGTCTTCATAAAAAAGTGAGCCATCGTAATTAGCTTCTTCTTCATGTTTGGTAGGGGTTTATTCTGTGCATGACATACTAAGCTACTGTTGTCTGATTGGCTAGATGCAGAGTGGTGGTTGTACGCATTTGCATATAGTTGCGATCTGCTGAACAGTTCCGATGCGCAGCAGGGCAGGCACCACACTCATTATTATTGAAATGACTTGGATACGGTAAGGCGAAAAGGAAAGTGGGCCTGTCCCATCAGACACAATTTAAGAAGTGTGGAATGGATTTTCACAGGACACCGGTAGGAAGCTCTACAACTGCATGCTGAGATGTCTGAGAAAACATGGCGTCCTGAGGACATACCTAAAGACAGATTTTTGTTCCTGGTAACCTTTATCTTTCTTCCAAATAGTAATCGACTGCTTCTTTCTGGGTGCAGCTATTCTTCTGGTGATGAGTATATATCTGTTCTGTCTGATAACTTTCTGTGAGGTATCTTTTAGAGGCATTAGACTCTTAGAGATGTCTGGCTACTCTCTCTACTCCTGTGTATGATTCCAAGTCAGTAGACTTTTCTAGAATGCTAAAATCAAAAATTAGCAAGTAAAAAAGCATGTGGTGAAACACAGGCATACAGCTAAATCACCCACAATGCTAACTTGTGCTGAGAACGAATCTGCTAGCGTAATCTACTTTCCGTGATGATTCAGTACTTCTCACTCATATGTGGCGGCATTAGTGTGTTTGGATGAACTCTTTGTTTACCCAGACAGTAAAAATGGTTCCTGACAAGCATGAATTGTAACAGACGAGGACATCTGATCCCTCAATCATTTGTCTGAACCAATAGCTATCATTTTCTGGGTCAGAAAAGCAGCAAAAAGAACAAAAGCGAGGCGCTACTGGGAACCCTGCCATGGGCTCAGCTTGCACTCCTCCACCCAGTCCTTCTTTGGTGAGCAGCTTTGAGGTGCATGCATGCTTCTGGCTCCACACCTTGCTAACAGATGTTAGCAAAACCTTTTAGCTAATCAGCTTCAACAATAAGGTTTACATTACCTGAAACGCTTGCCCTTGCAAGTGAGTTTTAGGAGTCAGACGTTTAAGCGTTTCTACGTACGGCCTCTTCATGGCTTCTATTTATTTATTCAGTCCAGGCCTTTTTTTGACTTGCCAAGTTCACAGCATGCTGTGCAGTTGGCATGCGGCGGTGCATTTCTCTTTTGTTCAAACACATTTCCAGCATCTTGAGCAATTGTTGAGTTGGGCGTGTTGTCAGTGAACTTCAGTGGAGTGTGTTAGATTTATCTCAGTAAGCTAATGCACACTGATATATAAGAACAGTACTACAGAATACAGATATCTCGGCTCTGTGAACAGAACAAAAAGGTCTTCTGAAATTCATACCCACGTTATCTACAGAAGTACGCCTACATAGTTGCACGTTGCTTACAAAAGCATGAGACTTATGGCATAGCACATAATGACGGTAACACTATTTGCTGGTAATGTATAATATACTTTAACATATTCACAGAGTAATATATAATTTATGTACCGCCAAGATCAGTAAGTATACGACTTTGTATGGACACAAAGAGCTTTTAACTAAATAGACATTTGATCAGTTTGTAACATGGTCATGAGGTGTCATTCCCAAGTGATGAATCTTACAAGGCAAACCATTTACACCGATCAGCCTTAACACTGAAACCACCTCCTTGTACCCTACACTCTTTGTTCATTTTCTCAGCTCCACCTACCATATAGAAGCACTTAGTAGTTCTACAAGAGATGGACGACAGTCTGCAATAGAACTATTAGGTGCTGAGTGCTAATAAAAATAGACAAAGATATATATATATATATATATATATATATATATATATATATATATATATATATATATATGGTTCTTGAATTCAAATAGAAACATACAGAAATGACTGACAGTGGCCTCTACCCTACAATTCCATTACTTAGAACTCAAAACTTCGTAAGTGTTTGATAAATGGAGCAAATCTCTATTACTTTAGGCCCCATTATCTCATAAATATTCTTGTAACTGGTGGAACAAGCTGTTCATAAATCCTCAAGCACTGTTCTTTACTCAATACTTACTCCCGTGTCATCACATCCCTTTGGAGGTAGGGTTATCCATGTAAGACATGGCCTTCTTATCTACCGCTGTAATTCTAATGTCATTGGATGAACATGTGGGCTTAGCCTTCAGTAGCAGTGTACCGCCATTTTGCACTACATTTAAGTGTAAAGAAAAGTGTTTGCCACATGAGAGACACTCCAGTGACCCTCATATATTGGCTGGCTTTAATTACAGCTCTATAGATGGCATAGCCAATAGTAGAGATTTGTTCCTACACTGCGTCTACTACAGACAGACTGAGTGAATTCTGTAGTGGACGTGGCTTCCTTGAATGCTTTGTTAAGAACTTTGAGGTTGGGAAAGCCTGGCAAGTGGTATTTAAATGGATAAAGGTGCCGTCTAAGGAGCCACGAACACTTAAACGGAAGGAAATAGAGATGATCTCTCCATAGCTGATTATTTTTCCACAGAATGAAGTTGTGGTAGGTCTGGCTTTTATGACATTCGGGTCAAACTAAGTCTTCTTTAGCCACTAAGGTTAATTTAGAGACCCACAAACCCATAAAGGTGTAATAAATCAGCTCCAATGCAAGCCGTTAAATCTGCTCAGGGACCACAGAGGGCTGTCTGGAGCCTAGTCAGCATTACTGGCCGCGGCTACGCTAACGACAGCTTGCAGGTAACTGCAGGAGGTGACATCACAATGCTTTCAGCGCCAGCCAACCAGCATTCTGGGGGAGCCATCAGGGGGCAGGGCCTGCAGATCATTCCAAACACCCCTAAAGAGTGCTACAGAGCGGTTTAGCAGTCTGTAATGAGCCTGTCCTCACTCAGATGCTCAGAGCAGGGTTTAGTTCATTCCTCTACAGGGGGGCACTCCAAATGAGACCCAGGGCCTTCATTTAAAACCCAGAGTGAGCGACAGGACTCGTCTGGCCAAAAACATCAGATTAATTCTGAGCTGTGTAAATATAGTGCACTCGTGTGCACTTAGTGGCTTCGGGATTAGCGTTTTAAGAGCCAGCACATGGACATGGATCATATTCTGGAATTTCCATACAGAGCCCTGGTGTGTTTTTGTTTTTCCTTTCTGAAACGGTGTCAAATGGAATGGGACGGATGGAGGTTTTCCATCCGCAAAACAATCGAGGGCTGAAGGCTCTCGCGCCGCATTTGGAACGAAAACATAAGAAATTGTTAATCAAACGATAAAAGTTATGAGGAAAAATAGTCTGTATTTTACATTATGACTTAGCCAGTAACATATGGAATGCAGAACAGAAAAAGCCAAATATTATCCATTACAGAGCTCGTATTCCAGTGGACCACATCATGTTCAGATTTCACAGCAGCGACCCATTCAATACAGCCATTTCCATTAGAACCCCACACTAACCCCACTTAGTGCAGTTTTTTGGATCAGTTTCTCTTCACCACATTGAAATAATTGGTGGTTGTTAAAGAAAAATGACTCTCTTGAAAAAAAATTAAAAAATCTGATCCGGAATCAGCACACCCATCCTAAGATGCTGTACGCATACGGACCCTGGTTCATTGTAATACAAACCAACACCCTTTGAGAGGAATTGTACAGATTACACAATCAGCTCCATCTTAAAACAGTAACAGGGCTCAGTTTTTTTGCCGCAGACATTCCTGTGCACTCATGGGTGTGTTTCTTGAACACTGTTACCCTATTATCAAACTCATTAAAAATCAACCTCTCGGTTTTATATCGGGTGGTATTGTTAGTGCTGAGTCCACGGTCTGCCTATCTCGCACAAGCGTGAAGCCATGCGGTAGGGTTGTTACTAACTAGGCTAGGCTAAAAAATGCAGGGTCAAAAATCACAGAGATGTCTCCATTCCCATGCCAGTCCAAATACACATGCTCGTGAAACTGCACTGAAATAGCACATTCTCCATTGGCTTTATGTACATGTGCTCGCAAGGTTTTACATGGGCTGTTAGACTGGGGTGCAGTGTGTCCATCTGTAGAACAGATTTTTAGCTCTTGATGTTTTTAGAACATTTCAGTTTCCATTGTAACCTCTCAGTTTCTAAACTTAGGTCAGAAAGACAAAACAACAAACTGGTGAAACCCGTAGTTTAGTCACAGACACTGGGGAACAGCATATTTCAGCTACAAAAAAAAAAAAAAGGCATCTGTCCATAGTTTGATAATGGTCCATACAAGCAGGCTAGGTGACTTTCTATTACAGTCCTCACATTTTCAATCCCTTCTTCCTTAAGTCCTCTTTAGCCTCTTTTATCTGTGCCTGCAGCTCTTTGGCTGCCTCCTCACAGTCATTAAACGTGGCCACTCTGTAGCCAATTGTTGCCAGCGAATAACATCCGAACACCACCAGCAGGTAAACAGGCATCGGCCAGGCAATTTCTTTGTATGCAGTCGGCAACTGCAAGTCCAGGAGGTCAAAGGTAACCAACCCCCATGCAACGCCCACCAACGACACACCCAGAAGCCACTCCAGAAGTTTGGTCATTGTGAAGGAACCTGGGGAACCTTGGGAGGGGGCCGAATACAAACAAGACAACAGGTTAGATGAGCTTTCTGATGTTTCAGATTTCATACAAGACCTCATAGTACTATGTGTTTCTTATTATACGAATTCAGCACAGTAACAATGATCCAGAGAATACTCCATCAATACTATAGGTACAAACAGACAAAAGCTTTTTGTTTAAGATACCCTCCCCCAAGTACTGAAAAAAAGATTTGCACAAAAACAAAGGGAACTACTTAAACTGGAAATGCATTTGAGATTTCTGTACAATTTCATATAGACTACAATTCATTAAAAGTAGTATTATATGAAATGGAGCATGGTAGAGAAAATTACTGACGGATTTTCCATATAGTATTGTTACAATGTCACAATCTGCTTTTCTGATTGTTGGTTCTTCAAGTAAAACTACATGGGAGTGTAATGAGACCTGGGTAATGGGATTAGGTGCAGTGCAGTTTGAAAAACGTTCAATATAAATCACTGCGGTTTTAGGTTTGTCATCATTATGGTAATTTGTGGCACTATGGCTCCTTCACTGTAAAAATATGTTTCATTGGTCGAACCTAAAAAACATGTAAAAACTTGTAAACAAGCAGACCAGTTGTTTATTATTATTATTATTTTTTTTTTAATTGCACTTTTTATTACTGTGTACTACGAATGTTGCAATTTTTTTAAAGCTTATTAAAAAATCATGATGCATATCTCAGGGCTGAGCTATATGACAAACTACACCATTATCAGGATAAATTATATCACATCTCAATACAGTATGCTTTTCTGAATATATGCTGGATATGTAAAACACAGACCCACTACATTATAGACTGTTTTACTGGGTTTAGTGTAACGCAGTACTGTAATATTGTACTGGTTTGTATTATTTGTGTTACAATATTTTGCCATATCACCCAAAATATAACCCCTAAATATAAGATTGTTAATGACACTGTAAGCACCTTATAACATACGTGTAAATAATGTTATATATTAAGTTTAACATAACGTTATATAATTACTAATAAAATAACATAATACAATATCATTTTTTAATGCAGGTATTAAACACTTTAAACGTCCCATCATCACCATTGTAAGCAACTCATCTCAACTCATATATTTTAAAAACTCGGTCATATCTGTTATTGAATCGATCTGACTTCTTTTTCAAGTGTATTTTTCCTGCACGGTAATTAGCATGCTAGCTGAACGACTAGCTCAGTTAATCTGACTTGTAATCGGAGTAGTAAATAACTCTGATCACTCTTAATGACTTTGCTCACTCCTTTAAGGTTTAATTATGCAGAAATAAATACGGTGGTGTTTTACAAAACATATCAGACCAAAAAGATGCGAGATTAAATAATAATCCCCGTTAGCAGACGGAAATATAAGTGACTTATTACGAACTGTACTTTTTTTTTTTACACAGTCTAGTTCATAGTAGTTCGGTTATAACTAACTTAACAGGCTTTAAAGAAAGTCCTCGTGAACCTAAAGCTGTTTACATGTCCAGCATGCTCGTTATTTCAAATACCTTTCTACAACGACGCCGTTAGTCAGATTAACTGAGTTAGCCATTCAGCTAGCCTGCATGCTAATTACCGTGCAGCAAAAAATACACTTAAAAAAGAACAGATATGAGTTTGTAAAATATCGGTCACAATAATCCCCTGTAAATTACAGTATTGACGTCGGAACGAGTCCAAAGACGTGCCGGTCTGTATAAATCTTGCTAGTAGTCTTCTTACCTGTCAGCCAGCTCACCACTACTCATACAGCATGCGCACAGCACTGACGTCACATGTTTCCGAGGGCTTCTGGGACTTGTAGTGCGCTGTAGTTGTGGGCTGAGAACAGTAGGTCTACTGCAGATAAGACATAAGAGACCAGTCATTAAAAGTGATTTTATAAGCAATTACTATTATTTAATAATTTTATTATTATTCACATGGCATGTGAAACGTTTTGCTCAGCTATAACAAAATGTTGTTAAAGTAGGCTATTGAATGTTGCCTCTGTTCAGTAGCCATTTTGTTGTGTAGGCCAGTGTTTCTGAAGTCTGGAGGCTCACTGTTCAGCTTTTAGTGTCTCCTAACATGCCTGTTCCTACAATGTCAATCACTGAGTGGAAATATGTGTTAAAGAAAACTCAAAATACAGTAGGCAGTAATCACAGTATACAGGAAATGTCCCTCTCAGTATTTGGATATCGCTGCTGCTCATGATGAATGAATAGCTTGAAAAAGCCCTGTTCAGATTAAATTAGGTTTCCCCCCTCTCCTGTAAAGTTGCCATTTTGGAGATACTAGTTTCTTTGGACAGTCCCCCCACCCATACTGATGTAAAATATATAAATAAACATATTTCACTCAATAGCTTAGCATTAAGTTAGGATCTATCAGTATTCCCATTAGTTGTTAACAGGACATATATTATTATGACACTGTCCCACCATACCAGCATTTCACTTCAATTCAAGTCGTTATAACATTTATAGCAACTCTGACTTGAATGAAATGGTTACGTCAATATACCATCTTGCACAGGAACTATAATTGTGGAAATAAATTATATGTTTTTTTTAAAAGTGTCAGTAATTACACAAAGTAGAAACAACACTAGTGGTGAAAATTGGCCAATTTGCATGCATTAAGCAACCATGTTGATCATTAGCAATCTTAGATAAGCTAACCAATTAGCAGTTAATGGCTAAGGGCATATTCAACAAATGGTAATGTCTTTACATCATATTTGCTAGAAATTCTCCATGAAGTGTCAGTAAAGTCTTAATCATTGTAGAGAATGGTAAGGAGGTATAGAAATTAGAATAATGTTCAGTTGATGGCTACAGCCTCAGACCCAGGGTCAGAAAACACTCTCTGCTGCACAAATTTTTGTGTCATTTTGAGAAATGAAATGCCAACGCTGACTGCTTCTTTCCTGTTTCCTTCAGTGTCAGCATGGCCCACTGTCTCTGCAGGGTTACATCCGCCTATTCAGTGCTGAGGACGCTAAGGCCTTGGCGGGCAGCAGAGGCCATGACCTGTGCGTTTTGCAGAGCCAGGCAGATGTAAACAAGGCTCGCTATGGCCATAGACAGTCAAAGCTCCTCACCACATAAACACTGTCCAGACAGATGCCAGGTTATTCTGGGTGGTGTTTGTATTTGTGAGAGACTTTTTTTTTTTTTTGCCAGACAAACAGTTGTGCATGGTAAGGAGAAACACAATAGCCCAGGCTACAAGGGTTTTAAGTTAAAGCCAAGTTTATTATGTAATTACTGACATCTTCAAGGTCTTGCATTCTGTAAATCCATTTTAATGTTTTACAGTTAGAGCGGCCTTGAGTGCTATCTGGGCCTGCATTCACACTTCAGTGAAGAGGAAGACAAGAAGTTCTTATCGTTCTCCTCAGGGTATATTACAGTTTGTTTCTTTGCTTGTGGGTGTATTTGTGTATGTGTGTACTGTGCGCTGAGGCGGGTTGGCCCGATTGCAGGGTGCTTGCTTGCCAGCTCTGTGTTCTTAAAGCTCAGGAAACCTGCGCTCCAGCAGAGAGCGTCTGGCTCACACAGTAGAACAGCCTGCCCTGAGACGGGGGGTCCCTGGGGAATGGAGGGGGTGGATATGGGGGGGCTCAAAGGAGGAGCGAGGGAGGTGGAGGAAGGATAGATGGATAGTTAGCTATGAGCAATTCAGAAATGTTAGAAGAGGTTATAGGAGAAAGGTTGACTGTGTGGATGAGAACTATTTTGGGGGAGATAGATGGAGAGGGAGAGCAGAAGAGAAAAACAGGCTCCTGTCAGCCATGGGAAGTTTCTGCTTGAGGAGCAGCGAGAATAGAAGGGTTTGTTGTTATATAAAGCTCAAGAATGAAGAGGGTATTTTTTCACCGATAAAATGTTGTCTGACCTCAGCCAGATTTATATATGGCTTCGATCTAAAATGCTCTATACATTAAAGCAATAGTATGACAGAAGATCAACTTGCTCAGATTTATAGTGGCTACAATAACTTACAAGTAATAGAGGCTTACCAGGAACTGCTCGCGGAATGTCTGTAATCATGGCTGTTGGGTCAATCAGGTAAGATAAGGCCCATTCTTGCTTACGTCACATGCTTCAGGAAGTGATATATATCACTGAAAAAAATCTTATCTCCACAATGATACCTTTATATAAGACGTAAAAATCACTTTACTTTTATTGTAAGTCCAAGGAACCAGACATTTGGTCTTTTCACCATGTACACGCAACGTAAGGGGCAACAAGCACTTTAAAATTATGTTCATAAATCAAATAGGAGCGCACAAAGTTGACCTGTTAGATGATAATACACTTGCTTGTCTGGTTTCTCACACTTAGACATCAAACTTTTTTTTATTCTGAGCTTTAATTGAAAAACATTTGTCAAAGTCACTTTTCTGATTTGGATAAGGTGAATTATGCCGCTTTGTTTTATGGGGTTCACAAAATATGGGTCCCAGTCAGTCCTCCTTGGCCTGCTAGCTAATTCAAAATGCTACATGTTATGAAATACAGAGATTCTGTTTTAGGGTTGCTTCACTGGCTTGTTGTATATTATAGAATCCTAGTTTTATTCTTGGCTTATTAAACTCTTTATGGAATTTATGGAATATTGAATCTTCCATATTTATTACCATAATTATTACAATAATTATCTGAAATGTTAAAGAGGTACTTGCAAGATGTTGTAAAAAAAAAAAAGAGCAATCCCAAAAAAGAAAATATGACAATGTGTTGGTGGTTTTGGAGAGTATATATTATGGCTTTGTGTGTTGTAGAGATGGCGATTCACTTTACCAGCACTGTAAAGAAACCTGAGTCTGTAAGTTTCTCTAGTATGACCCAATTCACATCAAACCACTCAGAATGACTTTGTTTATATATCAACAACTAAATGATATGGACATTTTGGGAAAATAACTGGTGGAATTCCTCTTTAAGGGCAGAGAGAGGAGAAAAGCAGCGTGGAGGGGAGTAGAAGGGGAGGAGGGCAGGGTGGGGAGTGCTGTTTGAATAGAGGAGCTACAGGTGCAGACTGAACAGCAGATGACCTTAATGGTACGTTAAATCCAGATGCTTAAACAGACTTAACATCAATCCCCAGCCACCACCCTCAGTGCAGGGACCCCATGGCGTCCGTATGTGAGTGTGAATAAGTGCGTGTTAAACGTCTATCTTGAAGTGATCAGAATTACTGTCGACAGTGACTAAGCGGCTCAGTGTAGCAGCACAGCAGTAGAGTTGTAAAATCATGTGGGAGGTGCATCCTGACAGGAGCGCGTGGGAATGGGTGTCCGGGATGAGTTAGCCAAAATATCATTTAAAGGGAACAATGTCAAAGTGTGTGCTTGTCTCTGTGTATTTTGTGTAAGGGAGTGAGAGAGAGAGAGACAGTGAGAGAGAGAGAGACAGCGAGAGAGAGGGGGAACAATAGCACTTGGCTCACAAACAGGAACCCTCTGTTTCCTGAGCCAGAGACTTCAGTCTACTTTCTTCAGCGTATCCACACACACATATTTTGTGGCTGCTGACTTTTTGGAGAAGTCAAGAGATTCCAAGAAAATCCAGACATATTCCTGTAAAGTTTGTGTTAAATTTGGCCTATGTGTGTATTTAGCTGCGTATTCAGATTTTTGTGGGGACCCAAATGTTAAAAGTTGAATATGGGGACCCTAATGTTGAGTGTTGTTATGCTCACAAGTACTGCAGAGCACTGTAACATTTGGATCGTATGTTGTGCTTTCTTTGGTTGGTTGGTTGGTTGGTTGGTTAGTTGGTTGGTTGGTTGGTTGGTTGGTTGGTTGGTTGGTTGGATTGAAGTGGTTTGGTTGGGTTTGGCTGTACTGTTTTTATGTACAGTAGTATAGCAGTCAGTAGACACATAGCACAAGGTAATATACAGTACTGTTCAAAAGTCAGAGACCACCCTTCATTTATTTCATTGCATGTTAAAGTGGCCATTAGGTACAAGTTTTATATGTGTTATTGCCAGGAAAGAAACAGAACACATATCTTTAACAGAATATCACACACATGCCTCAGCTACTACATTGTGTCAGTATTAGGCGTGTCCGCTCTTTGCCGTGGTTGGAGGTTCCGTTCTTTTTTTTAGGAGACTCAGGTCCAGTTTTTAAAGACATCTGCATAGGTATTTTTTCACACCTTCCAAGTTTAATCTTAGAGTTTAGTAGCAGTTTCTGCTTCTTATGATCAAAGCTTCAATCAATTTAAAGCTTTAATTTTATACCTAAATTTAGCAGATGTCAAAAACTGAAGCCCCCTTAGGCTCTAAAACTCATGTTTTCATGTGCGAATCTTTTTTTTTTTTTGACAAATATCTCCTAAAAATCACTCAATGACCATTTTAACTTGAAATGAAATAAATAACTGGTCTCTGACTTTTGCACAGTAGTGCATATGTGTTGGTGTGCTTGTGTGCAGCACCACATGAGGATGTCACTTGTGCCCTTTCTTCCCAAGTCAAAGCCCACCTGTTCCAGCTGCTGCCACAAAGGAAAAAAGTCGAGTGTGTTTCTCTCATTTTGAATGTAAGCAGTTTTCTGGTTTATTTTAGGGCTCATGATTTCCATCCATCTGCACATTTGTAAAACTTTCTCTCTTAAGCAGTTGTGGTAACCCAAAGCATAAAGCCTTTGAGAGTCTACCAGCGTGTTGTGCTTTTAACTTCTGCCAATAACTAGTCGGCGTGAGCAGAGCACAACCTAATACAGTGTAAAATGTAACATGGATATGTTAAGTAGTTAAACAGGTTTAAGTGTAACTTGCTTTTAGTTGAGTTCTCGTGTTTCCATACCAAGCTCATCTGTGAATTTTGACAAAAATTGAACAGACAGTTCTTGGGATTCCCCCTAAAGACATTATGAAAGTTTCTCCTAGTAAGTAAATTTGTGTAACTACGGAATGTGACAGCATTTACTCCTTCATTAGCTTGATCACCATTTCGGCTGTGATATAGCACACCCTCTCACAGTGACACCAGTGTAAGCAGCAAAGTACAGCCTCCACACAGTGGGGTTAGTTTTATATTAGGGGTGAGACGATACGATACTCATTATGGGTGTTGATTTGATACTGGGCAAAATTACTGGATCGGAAGGAAAACACTATAATCCATTAGCCTACAGTATCCAGAAAATGCTTAAATAAACTAATCCAAGCTGTGCTTTACATTTTGTTTAGAATGTTTGAAAGTTGCTGACAAAGCAAAAATATTGTTAAACATTGTGTAAGCTTCCTGATAATTCTAATTTAATTGAATACCTTTCAGTTCTCTCTTTATTCACCCAGTATTATTAGATATTGTGACTGGAAATCTTGTTTTAAACTTCATAGACTTGTATGAATTAATTGTGTTTTGCAACAATATGTAACATCTGCAACTGTAGGTTCTGAAAAACAAAGTAAAGTTGTGTTGGTTGCTAGAACCTACAGTTAAACAAGGTAAATTGTAAATTGTATTTTTTTTATATAAGGTAAATTGGCATAGAAATTGCATTTTGCAGGAAATGAGTGTTGATTTTTATGACTTCTTCTGTAAGGGATATTTAATAGGATACAGAGTCTTTCTCTCCTTATGCCATTTAACCGTAAGCATACCTCTAAATCAGTTAGCTAATAAGCTGTTAAGCTTTGCAGGATAGACTAGCCTACAGTCTTCCATCATCAACTCAATTCCCTCTCGAACCTTCCAGCCAGCCAAATGCAAAATGACAGTGTATACCAAAACACAGTCTGCCTCTAGTCGTTTCGCCGGCTGTGTGCTTTGTGCTCCTGTAATTACAGCTATTGGCGTTTATTTAATTGGCACATGACATGGGCCCACTCCATACCCCCGAGTGATAATAGCTATATCTCTAATGGACCCCTTGTTCTGTAAGTAGTAAACCAATTAAGCATTTTTAATTGTTTCAATGTAGAAATGATCCTAGTGCACTGCAAAATTCAGTCCCCCATCCCAACATGCATCTAAATGTAAAGAAGAAGCTGTGTTGAGAATACGCTTTGTTTACTGGGTTCAGATGTGATGTCACACATTTTAAAAGGTTCAGAGTGGCCCAGTGCTCCACTAGCCCCCATGTATGACCTGACATGACTCACTGTAGTTTTGTAGATAGGATCTACAAGGCCATTTGCACTGGCTATTGACACGTGAGCCCAAAAGAAATCGATTGGAATGAAGTAATGCCAGACGCGAGACGACTGTAAAGTCAGCGAGGGGAACAGGGGGTTACAGAAATGGCTTTCGTCTAGACACGAATAATGAGCAACGAGTGGGCAAAGTCTGGGGGCTAAAGACCACATGTGATTAATTGGCCATGCGGGGTGCAGTGACATTGATTTGAGCTCATTAATTAGCACAGTTTTTGTGCTCTGTCTCCAAATAGCTAAAATTTGTTATAGTTTGTAAGCTGTTCTAAAACAGAGAGGGGGAAAACAATGCTGCGGTGAAGGCCTGCATGATTGATAGCGGTAAGCAATAGGAGTCAATATGACTGATGAAAGGTCCCCTACAGAATTGACCGAATACATGCAACACTATATGGGACAAGGGTCATTAGCTTACAGTGGAAGTACATTGACTGCTCCAACGGAGAGGGAAGTCAATGTTGCCAACAAGGGGCATTATGTAGGGCAGTATTGGCTTTCTACAGTCATCCCTACTCTAAGGGGACCAAAACATATCTTTGTGCATTCAAACTGGATTGTTTACTATATGTTTTGTAGTACTGTACTGCAATAAATCTCTGTAACCTTATAGCTTGCAACGCACCCGATGAGTTAGCAGTTTCTGGAGGCCACACAATTAATAAGGAAACCGAACCTTGACTTTGGAGTATAGATATGTTTTGCTGATAATGCTCATGCTGTGGGCTGTTCCTGCACATGTTTGACTTAAATTCAAAATGAACCGCGCTGACTAGTACCATATGGTAACCTGTAGCCTCTGAACCTCTGAACAAGAAAAGGGCAAACATGCAGAATGCAAACATATAGCCCTGGTAATGTGCAAACCATACAATCTGGAGCATTCTGCGTTGCTGCTATGGTGGGAAAGTATGAGATATGTTATGAGTTCAGGACAAAGGCGTCTGTGTGGTCTTCCCTAAGGTATAACTGACTGGACGGAGTAAATTAACCAGAATTAATGTGCCCTTTCGGAATAAAGGGTGTTTATTGTAGCAGAAGAGGAGAGTGTTGGGGGAATTCTTGTTCAGTTAAGCCTGTAATTTACCAAAATGTTTCAGTTCCATATAATAATATAACTGGAAATAAAAGCCCATGTGTGGTTTATAGCAGCCCAGTGTGTTAGTCCATTCAATACTGATGAAGTTAATTTAACGCTGGTGAAGTTAATAATGCTTGAGAGAATATTGAGGATGATAGTGGAGCGTATTCCAACTGGCTCATGGCAGATCATTTAAGGTGCTTTTTTAAACACATCCTGAATATGAATTGTAATGATACTAGAAGCCGTTGAGCAGCTGCTGATTTTGATAGTAATTGTTCTTGAGACAGATGTTTTTGGCTGAGCACATTCTAAATGTTGTGTAGTTTGTTCTTTAAGAAATGTCGGGTAAAACATCTTTCTCATGTCTGTGGTTTTTTTGTTGAAACATTCTTGGTTGTGATTTCTAATTTCAAAGACCAACTCAAGGTAATGAGCTACTACAGGCCTTAAGAACAGCTTCAGGGTGCTTAGATCCCATAAGCCTAAGAAACTGCACTGGAGGAATGGAAGACCATTCTTCCCAAAGATATAATGGTGACTGGGAGCGCTGTCTAACATCTGATAAGGATGTAATTGTTTCATCATAAGATAAAGGTGATCAGAGAGAATAGCTTTCAATTGATTCACAGGGGTCCTTTCCTTTGAAGAGTCAAGCGGGTGCAAACCATAGCAGTGAAATGACAAAAGCCCCCTCATCGTAGGGGTCAAGCATTCGATCCTGTACTGCTCTCTTTGGTGCGCAATTCAAATCATCTCTCACCTTAATATATAAGGAACAGTGATCGGACCAGGTCACTGTTTCCCACAGCCCTGTAGACCAGTGTTTATGCTTTCTACACCACTGAACTCTCAAAAGCACACCCGTCTTTGTAATGAGGGACTTATGCACTGCAACTTTATTATACTATAGCTCTATATGTGTTTGTAGACGGCCTCTTCTTGTCGATTGTTTGAGGTTTTAGGAAATTGTGAGAGCACAAGTTTACTTAAATTTTATTTTAGTAGAACCCAAACCACAAAATAATCATAGGCTATACGCATGTAGTCATCTATAAATGTATTTCATTTATTTTCTTGTGTTAGTCACTGATACTAGTTAGCCTGTAATGTAAAGGATAAGACTGGGAGCCCCCAGATTGACTAGAACCAGCCCTGAAAATAAGGCTGGAAAACACTGCAGTCCTGTAAGGCCATTCTGTTTGTGCAGAACGTCTTGTTTGAGCATTTCGTGCTGTGGTTTGGATTTTCTCCACCTGACCCCTGAAGATATCTGACCTCATTGCTCCTTTCTCTCTCCATCCCTCCGGCACCTGCCAACCTTTGACCATTGACCCCCACAGGAGTGGCTGCAAGAAGAGGAGCATGTGTTGACTCCAAAACAGATAGCGTCTCTCTCTCTCTCTCTCTCTCTTTCTGTCTCATTCTCTACGCCTCGCTCCCAGAGGTCAACTCTTCTGACCTCTGCAACCTTTTCTTATCACCGTCTCCATCTGTCCTCTGTTTCTCCTCCTGCCTTTTTTCGTCTTTATCTGACTCTCTCTCTTTTACCATCAATCCATCTCTGTCCCCCCCAGCCTTCTCTTCTACATCCATATCTGTCTGCCCCTCTTCTTTTCTCATTGATCTCTTACAGTTTCTCCTCCCCCGCCATCTACCCCTCCCTGTCTCGTCTCATCTCTCATGCACCTCTTGGTGGCCATTCACCGCAGTGATGTATGCACAGCTGGCTTTGACAGAACCTTGCAGAAAACATGTGTTCCTTTATGAACCCCCTGTCGATTCTGTGTCCTGTCCTGGCTTTCTTCGCTTTCCAAGGGACGTGGAATTTTTACAGTGGTGGAGGGGCGTCAGGATCCAGGGCGGTGTGTTTGAGGAATGACTGTAATGACTCTAAAGCACACAGAACGGCACGTAAAAGTCACATAGAAGACGTCGTTGTCTACTTGAAATCCTCAAATAGCGTCTTCCTCATTCTGGCCTTCCACATGGTAATTGGTGTGCATAAACATCTTATAGGCCAATTCAGGGGCCATTAATGTTGTTAAAGGGCCCATGATGTGGAACGTTTTCCTCAGTTCTATCAAATAAGGGTCTGATGAGGGCCAGGCAGGTCCCCTGTCCATATACAGATAGACTCTTCATGTATAGTACACACTGCTAAATGATTTATTTATATTACTGCGTAGTTGCACTGTCTATATGGCTGACTGTCTATATCAGCCATCTTCTTAATTTGGTATACCACTTAAAATGGTATACCACTACCATTACACAGACACTAAAGGACTTTACACAGACACTCAAGGACTTTACACAGACACTAAAGGACTTTACACAGACACTAAAGGACTTTACACAGACACTAAGGGCTTTACACAGACACTAAAGGACTTTACACAGACACTAAAGGACTTTACACAGACACTAAGGGCTTTACACAGACACTAAGGACTTTACACAGACACTAAAGGACTTTACACAGACACTAAAGGACTTTACACAGACACTAAGGACTTTACACAGACACTAAGGGCTTTACACAGACACTAAGGGCTTTACACAGACACTAAGGACTTTACACAGACACTAAGGACTTTACACAGACACTAAAGGACTTTACACAGACACTAAGGACTTTACACAGACACTAAAGGACTTTACACAGACACTAAGGACTTTACACAGACACTAAAGGACTTTACACAGACACTAAGGACTTTACACAGACACTAAAGGACTTTACACAGACACGAAGGACTCTATTTTTATACTTTCATACTTTATATTGTATCTTTGTCTTTACTCTATATTACTCTATCTTGTGCTTCTCTTGTTTCCTCTGTGTACTTTGTATATTTGCTACTGGATGCCTTCTATCCAGGATATATCTATCTATCTATCTATCTATCTATCTATCTATCTATCTATCTATCTATCTATCTATCTATCTATCTATCTATCTATCTATCTATCTATCTATCTATCTATCTATCCATCCATCCATCCATCCATCCATCCATCTACATACAGAAACTAAACTGCAAAAACGTTGTTTGTAAAGTCATGAAAACCAACAGTCATATGAAAAAGTAAGAACACCTTTAGGTCATATGACATGATTTGTATATTTGTATAAGTATACACACATAGCATGGCATGCTCCTGCACAATTTCTATTTATTTGCTATGTATCTGAGTGTAACACATTGTAACACAACTAATCGTAAAATGTGCCGTAACATTTAAATAGCATTTTATGTTTTTATGTATTTGTTCCCCAGCATGTTAAAATCAGTAAGTAACTGTGCATTAAAATGTGCAGCAGTGTGTTCTCTGTAGAGGATGACCAACTTATTTTTACTTAGACCAGGGGTGCCCAAACATTTGCATATGACTCTATATCTGCCTATTCAGGCTACGGCAATTTATCCCTGCCTATGCCGAAATTATAAGGAGTGTTTCTTCTTAAACAAAACACAGTATGGGACAGCCAATCAAAACAGAGCTCATTTCCATATCATTCTTAAAGGCACAGTTACCACAGAGAGTAGTGTTATATTTACATTTATGGCATTTAGCTGCTGCTCTTTTCCAGAGCAACTTACAAAGTTAATCATATTACAGGTAGGCCAAACTAGTGTTACCCAAGGACTGATGTAGCACAGCATAGTCACCCTGACCAGGAATCAAACCCCAGTGTGATATAACATGCACCAGTGCACAATAAATAAGTATATTAATAATAATTCCAGTAAACAGTGTGTTGACCAAGCAACGTACAGTAACAGTACAACAGTCAGAGACTCCATCAACAGCTCAATGCTTAACAATAGCTGAATACACAATAGGTTGATGTGTGCGCTGGCACATTCAAGCTTATTACACCATACTGTACAACAGCATACAGCCGCAGTCCAGCCTCCCTTACCACATTCACAGCCTTACCCACCATTATCACTAAAGTTGTGAATCTGGTCCTGGGTCAGCGAAGGCCAGCTCTGACCAACACCTGCTGTTTCACCTCCTGAGAGTAGTCACCTGCTTGCTCTGAGTTATAGGCAGATGTAGGACACCTGTCTGAAGTTCGGCTGTTATCACCGTTAAGCCATAAACTAGTGAAATATTACTGATACTGCTCAGTGCTCACACCATGTACACAATACAGATATAAATCAGCTTCGAAGGTGCAAAGTATCTTTATGACTTGTATTTATTGAAGTATTCAGAACCCTTTGAGATTTTGCAAGGGCCTAACTCCTGCCTTGGAACCGGTTTACAATTCCCATAAGTAGATCTTTGCTTAAACTAACAGCCTCAGTCACGTTTTTCTCAAAGAAATCTTCCTTGAGGGAAATCAAAAGTTACTTTTGATTTCTGAAGACGTTTTATGAGATATGAAAATGTCTTGATGGAGTGTCTGCAGCTGGGATGCATGATGTCTCCAAGTCCAACGTGTTTCCTCTCAGAGGGAGGGTCAAGCCAGACGTTTACATAACACATTGCTGACCCGCTTCTCTGCTCATACAGCTGATTAATGGGACCTACAGAAAACGAAAGCAGGGGATGTCGCACTTAAGAAATCTCCCTATTGAGATGTTCATATTTTCCCATTGAAAACCGGTATCTCTCCAGCTTTACAGTGTTACATAATATACACTCCACTTTAATAGCTCCTATTGTTTCATCAATCAATTTTTAATGTCACAATTATACACTTACGCTCATCATCAAAAGAATACTTGTACTCAGAAGGAAGTTTCAGACTGCAATGCTATTTGGAAGGATGATAAAGCTCACCAGGAACAATAAATAATGAAGAGTTTTGACTCAGTGCAGTGTTGGGCTGTTATGTTTGCCACCGCAAAATGCCAGATGTCTAAAGGTGTCCTATGATAATCCATTCCATGCAGCTTGAATATTCTCACACAATTTGTGCAGATTGTGCGGTATGGTTGGAGGTGGAGTGACACCAGGCCATGTAACAACAAACTGTTCATCTCGGCACTGACCACGATGCCTCCACACACAGATTTGAAAGATACTAGCAGGACTCCTCACTGAAGGTGACCCGCTGCCATTCTGAGTCACTCCATGACCGTCTAACACGTCATCATTGCAGTCTTTGGCAACAATGACATGGTGTTAAGGGCAGTCGCTGCTCGCTGATTGTGCCCTATCATGGCTGTTGGGTCACAATTCGTTGGATCCTCATGTTACTGGTGCGTGCCTCCTTCTATCCACTGCCACCAACAGTGTGCTATGGTAGTATCCACATGAATGGTATGGCGTGTAGCATGTTAATAAGACCATCCTGCCTCCCGGAGCCCTGCAGTGTGATCCCCCTCCAACTCTTTCAACTCCTCCAATTGCTGTTGAACTCTTCTCTGAGGCATACTTTTCCACTTTGCCACCAAAACAACATCACGAGTCACAGTGAAAAGCATGCGCAACAGGAGGACCTTTTATAGTCAGTCATGTAGAGCAATAAGGCCTGTCCTTGCTTACCTCACGAAGATGAGTGTATATAGTTTTGAAGCCTCTTGACCTAGTTAATGGAGAGAACAACACTGAAGATGTTTAGTCTACAGGCTTGTTTTTTTACAATAACTAACCATCACACCTATAACAGCCTCCAGTTTTCTGGGAACGCTTTCCACAAGATGTGTGTAAGTGGGAATTTGTGCCCATTCAGTCAAAATAGTATTTGTGAGGTCAGGAACTGACGTGGGACCAGAAGGCCTGGCTCGCAATCGACTTTCCAATTGATTCCAGAGCTGTTCAGTGGGGTTGAGGTCAGAGCTCTGTGCAAGCCACCAGGGTTCCTCCACACCAAGGCCATGTAAAACCATGCTTTAATGAACTTCGCTTTGTGGCACAGAGGCACAGTCATGCTGGAACAGGAAAGGGTCTTCCCTAAACTGCTGCCACAAAGTTGGAAGTAATAATAAGTGCACTTTAGCACTGGCTGGCCCCACTTAGTGAGTTTGTGTGGTCTACAGATCCATGGCTCATGAGCTGTTATCACTCCTAGTCACTTCCATTTCACAATAATAACTCTTATAGGTAATTGAGACATGTCTAGCATGGGGAACATTTCAGAAACTAATTTGTGGAAAAGGTGGCATCCGGTGACAGTGGCATCTTTAAAGTGTCTATGCTCTTCATCGTGACCCATTCTACCAGTGTTAGTCTATGGAGATTGTACTGTTATGTGCTTGATTCTACAAAGTTATTAGCAATAGGTAGGAGGTAGGTAGGTATGTCAATAACTAGGAGGCGTCCCAGTACTTTTGGCCATAAAATGTAACATAAAACTAGATTTTTTAACATACTATATATTTAGGATATGCTATATTAAGACAACCTCTTTCCAAACGTCTCATTGGTTCAGTGATTGCCTGTCTGATCACCTTCAGTATGCCGAATAGAAAATCATTTTTAATGAAGTGCAACTCTCAGATATGATCAAAGCGCACCACTTCGAAATGTAGAACAAATCTGTGCATCGCAGGAAGTCTGCCATTCTGTGCATCTTTTAGTATAGCTGAACGGAATAGCAGTCTGTGCTGTGACCCTATAAGGCTTCGATTTATCTGCGGATTAAACGGCAGACAGACAGTCAGACAGGGCGGGCTTCCTGGGGGGCTGGTAACCTTGAGAGTCCAAACAGTTAAACATGGATTCTGCTACCGTCCAGTGACCGATAAAGTGAGTGTCCATATGGAACAGTATTACTGTCAGTATTCATTTGTTCAGGGGGGGAGGGGAAGATGGTCGTTAGCTGAAGCCCCCAGCAGCTTCCCCCAATCCTCTTACCCCAACATTTAAACTGATTGAATCCCCCTCACCCACAACCGCATCTTCTGCTCTTGGGTTTAAGGCAGGGACAGGTCAGGTCTCGTATGACTAACGGCAATGGCTGTGTGTGTGGTGGTGCTGATTACAATCTTGAACTGGAAATGGGCCATATGGAAAAAAACTGAGCTCAATATATTAGTAAAATGCATCAATAACAACCAATGTGACAAAAAGGGAAAAAAACAGGAAGAAGAGTGAAGACCATTAATTACAGTTGTGGGATGACTGCAGGCAAGGAATGATTGTAATACAGTAAACAAGTATTGAATGAGTGAATAAGTAAAAACTGTAGGTGGTGCAGGTTCTGTCATATCTGAGCTAAAGCATCTGCTATTGCATTCATTTTACGAGTTACCTATGCAGATGTAGTACAACTCAAAATTTTATTCTTATTCTTAAAAATATTGTTTATATATGAATGTCGATAACAGTAAAAATGTTGCCACACAACTGTACCCTAAAATGAACTGTAACCTTTTTTCTTCTATACCATTATCTATAGTGGCTAGCTCAACAGTTTTCCACTGTGATGTGGCTGGCAGGAATGGGAGGTTAAAAAGATGTTACTGTTTGATATTACTTTATAGATACGTCGTCAATATGTCTCCTCAGTCTCGGACTAGTATCATGCCCATATTAGGAAAATACAGTCTAAACAGGTTTTCATTCATTCATTCTTAGCCGGTTATCCTTCTGGGTCATGGGAGCTGGGGGGTGCTGAAGCATATGCCAGTACTCATTGGGCGGAGGGCAGGAAACACCCTGGACAGGCTGCCAGTCAATTTTAGGGCAGAAATACAGACATACACTCATGCCTAGAGGGCGATTTAACATCATTTAACTTCAACTGCACTGTCCAACTGGTCTCCTCTATGACAAAAAGGAATAAAGATTTCCAAAACCACCAATATCAAACAAAACATCCCAAACAAATCAATATCATCAAACAGGCCAAAATACAGGCAGAAACCATAAGACCAAAATTAGCATCGTAAACCACCAACCTTTTGTCAAATGTGGTAGCTAATTTGCTTTGGCAGTAGAGGCCTACAGGTGGAGTAGCTGGTGTAGGTCTATAATAAAACATGTTTTTCATGTCACATCATTTCCATGCACAGAAGTGTTAGCTTGGTTGTGGCACGTATGTAGCATTATTTATATTTCTGCTGCTAGGCCACCTCGGCACCGGATGATCCACTGTAATACGCACAAATGTACACAGGACAAAACAATCAGGTTTGTTTTTTGTATATTACTGGGTAATAAAGTAGCAATAACATGCTTAGACACAGAGTTCCTAATACGGTTATGATGTCAACTACAGAATGCTGCACAACTTGAAGAGCAAATGGGAGATGTTTGGAGGTGGCCAAAAGCAAATGTGGGTGTAGTGGTTTGAAGCCATTCTCAATAAAAGCATTAGTGAAACATGATTATTTCCTTTAGATATTTCAGTGCATAATGACTTTTAGGACTGCAATCCAGCATCTATTAGCCCAGAAACTGAAGTTGATCAAATAAAATGAGTCAGAGATTACCTGAATCACAAAGCAGTACAGATTCCTTCACCAACAAAACAACATAATGAAATGAAACCTGTGAATTAATAGATTAATAAATTAACTAGTGAATAAATATGATTGGCTAAAATGTATCCAACGTACATTACTCATACATACTGGAGTAGAAGTAAAAGGGGATATTCAGGGGAGCATGAATCCATCAATATTTTAAATAAGTAGGTATACCTGAGTAAAGTGTAACCAGTTATTACTAGCCTGTGGGCCAAGATCTTTACATTTTAATGGAAGAACAGGAAAAAGATTCTGTCCTTTGCATGGTTCATAATGAATTAGGCTTAAAATGACCAGAAATTCGTAGGAAGGTCAGTTCAGGTGGATTTAAACGGTAAGTAAGGACGGTCTGTTCTAAAGAACCGTGTATGAGGGGAGTAGCCACTTAGCAAGGAGAACTGATAAACTGTATACTGTTACAGCATGGTGCCTCTGCAAGCTTTACAAAGAAAAGCCTGCCATCAAAGGCCAACTGAGAAAAGCTGCCCTAAATCACATATGAATATAAAAGAAAGGAATGTTGATCACGCAATAGACGCGGTGTAATATCAGGCCCTTCTGTCCAGTACCGTCCGACAAAGGCTTGACACAGATGGTGGTAAACAGTGCAGACCCTACAACAGCTGGCATGGCCTTAAGCTTATAACACAGTGGATCACCCGTGGCCCTTCACCAAATCAAGTCTATATCAGACATTATTTGGCCATAGGAAAAGGGCTGGTCTAGATGATGATGGCAGTAGGTTAAGCAGAGGCAAATCTTCTGAGGTATTTAAAAATTCTCCCCCCTGCCTGTGCGTAAGGCTTCCTGGTAGGATTACAGGCTGGTGGTACATGTGGTGTTGTGGCTACATACCTTCAGTCAGCCTAAACCTAATCTGTTGCAGATTTATATTCACTTATTTATTTATTTATTTATTTATTTTTTGGCCAGGGGATGAGAGGGGGTGGTTATAGAGACAAAGTGGAAAGGTTAGAAGACGAGAGAGCCAAAAAAGATGGTTAGATGTAAAAAATAAATAAATAAATAAATAAAACTGTGCAAGATGGAAAACTGTGGATTGCTGAGAGACAGAGAGGAATCTATCATAGAACAGATGAATATAGGATGAAAGACACATCTGCAGTCAGCTGAAAAGCACATGAGAGAAGAAAATGGAAAGTTAGAGAAGAAAGAGAGAGAGATTTCCAACTTTTTTTTTGAGAAACTTTACACTCCTCCTTAGGTTCATCACATGTTCTGATCTGTGATGTCAATGACAGCCAATAGAAAAGCTACACTATGCTCGTTTAGCATACCTCTCTCTCACTTCCCACCAGCTCTATGAATTAGTGATGAGAATTTTAAAGACGTTTGGCTTTATAAAACACAGTGTTCAGCAAAGGGGAAAAAAGCATGCCTTGCTCAGTGTTTTCTCAAAAGGTCCACTTAAAACAAAACATACCTAACCGCTCAAGATGGCAGCAATTAAAGACACATGTGGGGTTTTACATCGGGGTTTTTTTGAAGCAGCAAGAGCAGACACAGATATCTGCACACAGACGTCTTGATCTCAATCTCGAGATTTATGATTCATATGACGTTGCTGTAGAAGTATATGCGCATCTGTCTGACAGTATAAGGTGTTAAAACGTTACCCAATCACTTTATGATGTTAAACACTCACCCAATCATTTTATTACCTTAATACACCAATGTGACAGTTTATAAGGCACCATATAGACTGCTGTGCAAAACTCAACCTTTTGCTTATTTCATTTCTGGTCAAAATGAAAAAAAAAAGTTACTAGATAGATATAATATCTTCCACTTGCTAAAGGAATGGGAAATGAAAAGAAAAATGTGTTTCTAAAACTGGAAACCAAACTGGGAACTCCTAATGATCATGAAAGACGGGCTAGACCTTCAGATAAAGAGACCTTAAAGCTTTCATCTTAGAGAGAGAAAATCAAGCTCCACCTCCTGCTTCAGATCTGAAAACATCCACAGGTGTTTCTGTCTATCCACCCACTGTGAGGAGACAACTCAGCACCATGGGTCTGAAAGAATGTGTAGCTGTCAAAAAGCTATTACTGAATCCAGACCGCAACATCACTGTGTCAACATCAATGGGACTGGGATTTTAACCAATGTCTAAGACCGAACTTTGGAGGTGTGCAAAGACATCCCTACAGATTTCTTTGAAAAACTGGAAGTAAGTCTCCTGAAAAGAAAGGAGGTAGTAATAAAAGCAAGCACTAGATACAGGAAAATATGATACAGAAAGAATAATTGTACACAGTGTTTACAAATGCATGTGCACAACACATATTACCACTGCTGTGCTGGGAACAGTCCTCCCTCTAAACAGTATCTGGTGAGCAGTGGTCCTACAGTGGTCCCTGTCCATAGGGTAAAAGGGATGAATTGATGAATTGTGCAGCAACAGAAGAGTCAGAAACTGTAAACCTGTAAGACCCACTGACGCAGTATGTATAGCTGATAAAACTATCAATCAATGAATGTTGCTACAATTTAGGCTAGCATTATAAACTCTATAGACTCATTAGGTCTCTGGTTACCAGTAATTTGAATATATGATTGTGTATTGAATACTTGCTTTAATGCAGATATTATTTAATGTGTGATTAATTTATTAGTTACTGTACAAGCTCAGTGCAGCATTCATACTTTATGCTGTTATGTAATCTCTGCATATGCCATGTCTAGGACTTTAGGCCGACATAGCAAGAAACATGTAGTGTATTGCTGATGTGTACTGAAAACCCACTACTTTAGGATCAAATCTTATTTGTAGACATGATTCATTCAAGTATGGCATAGCTCCTCCATGCAGTGTTGACCCAAGGATGTTTTCTTTTGCAGTGCTTATGTTTTACGCTACCGGAGACCCTTTAGGAGTTTTAACCTTGAATTCCGTAAAGTTACTTTGGGACAATGATGTAAAAGCTCTATTTAAAAAGTTGCACTGAACTGAAAAACCTTTTTGATAATAATCACATACATTTTAAATCAGACCATCTACTGTAGGCTTGTGCAGTTCTGTCCCAGAATAGCTAACCAGTCAAATATTTTACCTCTAGTCAGATAATTAAGGTTTTGGGGGCACTGCAAAAGTGTAATACTGTGCAAACAGGATCAGATTAGTTTGGAAGTGAATTTAGCAGGAGGTAGCTCTTCATGAGCAGACTCAGTGATGCCAGCTCTACAAGAAGTCTTTTCAACATTGTACATATTTGGTACACTGCTGCCCTCTATTGTTCTCCATTGAAGTTGAAAGTGTGCATCTGTTCAAACACATTCAGACTCATAAACTCAATTCTACATTTGTTTTTATTGTGTTTTTTCTTCATTAAATATTCTGCCAGCAGGTGATGTCTACATTATCTTAAATTCAAAAGTAAGCCATTCAAAGGAAGCACAGCTTATTACCACAATCAAAATCAAGCCCATGGT
This sequence comes from Prochilodus magdalenae, assembly GCA_024036415.1. Taxonomy (NCBI): domain Eukaryota; kingdom Metazoa; phylum Chordata; class Actinopteri; order Characiformes; family Prochilodontidae; genus Prochilodus; species Prochilodus magdalenae. Next base: position 380,793 of record JAMWET010005296.1, read on the forward strand.
CAGCCCGTTAAAAATATCTTCTACAAGCTTTGCTAGGATTTGCATAAAATAGCAAGTGTACACACAACACACAAACCGTGTCCCTTTAATCACATGTGTAGGAAGAGTTTGCATACTCTCAATCCATTCCATTGCTTATTTGCTTTACATTATATTCAACATCAGCTTAATTCATTCAGTCTACAATCGCTCAATTGTTTTAATTGAACAAACAAGGGCATCCTATATGGCAATGCAAATTAAGGTAAACTGGTGCATCTCGGTGAACTGCTACAGGAGTACAGTTCTAAATATCCAGTCAATATATACAACCCAGAGTTCTCACATGGCAATATACGTACCGACCCATCTCCAAAATATTACCTGTATGAGAAAGCTGTAGCGTGGGATATACATGATTAAACACACGTTGCTGATTCTCTATCACTGTGAATGTTTGAGGAACAGATCACATGAACAGCATGAATGACCAGAGGAGACTTTGGCTAGTATCATGGAGGTAAGTCTAACAGTCAAAGTTATGACTTCTATAAGGATGTTGAAGGCAAAAAGCACTTAGCTCCAGCGAAAGAAACTGGTATCAAAACCCTGGAGGCAAACAAGCCAAACAAGAATAGCAAGAGATATTCTACATCTCTGGGGAAATACTATATGATCTTGCATATAAAGATAATTCCATATTAGGAGGTTATATAGGCCACGTCGCGATTTTCTTTTGTGATTTGTTTAAAGAAATTCACAATAACTCTAAAGCATTTAAGCCCTACCAAAGTGTAAAATATAAATAAATAAGTAGATAAATAATAATAATAATCAAAGTTAATCTGAGAAGCATCTTCAGTGCAATAAAAAACAAGTGTTTCTTAAAAATGAAATATAAAAACCAAATTTACTCACTGACATTAGACAGTGTGCATCTCATGGATTAGCTTTGTTCTAAGACAATTACCTCAGTTCAGTTCAGTTTAGTGACACGTGATTGGATGGTAACTCTTCTGACGGGTGTCTGGTCTGCATTACGGTTCGCTACCAGCTCCTGCAGCTGCAATGCACCTCCTCCAATGAAGCAAAAGGCTGGACAGACAGGGGCAGAGCAGTCCACAGGCCCCTCCCAGAGTGGACGAAGGGAATGTGCATCATAAAAGGTCACACGCCCCTTCTCAACATCAAGACACACCCCCAGCCTGGGAGGCAGAGGATAGGTGACACCAGTGGGAGAGGAAGGGCCATTGCCATTGGCGATACCGCCATCTCGGTAATTGGCTGTCCCGTGGTGGGAGTTGGCAGAGGAGGGCAGGTATATCTTGCCCATGCCCATAGTGAGGAAGGTAAAAGGGGGTGAAGAGTCGGAGGAATCCTCTGCCCCGCTGTCATGTCCACTGTCTGGGTCATACCTGCAAAGGTCAGGGAATGGTTATATGTCAAAAGCATCAAAATGAGTTATCAAAAGATCTCCTTTCACACTCTCTCTGAAGCATCCTTGCTCTCTCACCGTGGGCTTGCCATGTCTTGAGGGAGATGAAACCATTCCTGAAGTTTAGATTCCAGACCAACACCAACCTTTACAAAACAAGCAGGGGGAGAGGAGATGGAAACAGCCAGAGCGTTAAGAATAATCTTTTTGAATAACTTATTAAGTGAGGATCAGACACAGAAGTGCCGCTGGAGTTTTAAACACCTCAGTGTCACTGCTGGATTGAGTATAGTCCGCCCACCAAAATTATCCATCCAAAAGCATCCTGTGGGCAGCATCCTGGCCACTGATGAAGGACTAGAGGATGACCAACTGTGCAACAACAGATGAGTTATCATCTCTGACTTGTACATCTACAAGGTGGACCAGCAAGGTAGGACTGTCTAATAGAGTGGACGCAGTGTTTAAACACTCCAGCAACTCTGATGTGTCTGATCCACTCACACCAGCACAACATACGCTAAACATCACCACCACGTCAGTGTCACTGCAGTGCTGAAAATGACCATTGTGGAATAGAAAATCAGATGGACTACAGCCTTGTAAGATTTGTGCAGCACGCCTGCAAGTCTGAGGAAAGCCAGAGTGAGCAAATCTCTCTAGTGTTACTTGCCTTGACCAGGTAGGATCCTGGCTCTACTGAGCATGCCCAGTAATGGCGCCCCTGTGTAACAGCTACATCCCCTACCAGCAGGTCAGCAGTCAGGTGACAGGAAGTGAGGGCACGGTCAGCAGCCTGAAGTAGAGAGAGGCCTGGCACACTACGGGCACAACGCTGCTCTTTACTGACCACCAGTCTGTCAGCGTGCAGACCCCAGCGTGAATCCAGATAGAAATTTAACACTAATGGATTAGGGGAGAGGAGGAGAGGGGGAAAGAAAGTTGGGAGAATAAACGACAAGAAAAGGAGGCCAGGAAAAGAGAGTCGAGTAATTTAGAAATAGGATTAGAGAAAATTAGAGGAGTTTAAGGAAAAAGAAGGGGAGAGAAGGCAGGATTGAAGCAGAGAATTATAGAGGTGTACAAGGGAAAGCCAAAGCATAAGGACCGCTTTCAGGAAAACATACACAGTAGAAATTAGGACAGAAGAAACGGGAGATACACAAACTGGCTATAAATAATCTGGGAAGCGCAGGATAAAACACAAAACTATGCAATGAAAAATACTCTTTAGTAGATAAGTGCGAGGAAAGCATGTGCTAACAACAACTAGTACATGCAACTAAAACTGTTTAGGTTTTTTTTTTATTAATGTTAGTATCGTATCGTATGCTATCAATTATAGCTTTCCTCTAAAAATTCAAAATTCAGTTGTATTCAGTAGGATTGTTTAGCTACTGCATGGGGTGACATGATCTCGTAGCAAAATAATCCATCACACCAATGGTCTGAGGAAGAAAATAACTATTTGCAGGAGGCAGTAATGCATATGATGTATGCAACCAAAAATAAAAGCCAAAACATGTGAGAAAAATGGCAAAACAGAAAAGCAGTTTAAAGGAAGTATGAGGAGAAAGCAGAACGAGGGATGGAATTCTAATACAACAGAATGGAAAGATGACACAGGAAGAAAGAACAAAAAGGTGTACAGAGGGATGGGGATGGACAAAAAGAAGAACAGAGAGAGAGAAAAAGAGATGAGTTATAGAGTATTACTTCATGGATGAACTGAACCTACAGTCAAAGCACACATGTGGATGTTATTAGCCATGTTTTTGTTAAACAGGTTCAATGTGCTGGTTTTCCATGTGAGAGAATGTGTCTGTGGTCCTAAAACCTGAGATGAAAACACCCTGAGAGCTGTAGAATCCTGCACTTTCAAAAACAGTCCTTAGGAGAGACTACAGGACGTATTATTATTAAAAGGTCAAAACTAAAACATGTTTTTGGGGGGTTTAATTACATCGTTGTGCTTTTACTCTTACTAAAGTTCATTCTTAAAAAAATATTTTGTATTTTACTTTTTACTTATTAATGTTACAGAGCTACAATAAAATATGAACAATAGCAGCTGATAAACAACTAAACCTAAAACCTCCACCCAAGATCAAAATCAAGATCTCACAACTTTAGCCTGAAGGAGTTTAGCTAGCTAAACAGATTTTAGATTTTTAGGTTTCAGTGGTGGCTATTTGTCAAGTTTAAAATCTTTCATTAAGCAAGTTAGCTTACTGTCACAGTTAGGCTACAATAAGGCTTAACCAAAACTGCACAATCATTTTGTTGCACTCAGATTAGTTTATTAGGTCCCTCTGGTCCAAACACAGATCATCTGATCATGCTGATATGAAGTTTTATGTATGAAGATAATACTACATCACCAGACACACCCCCTGTTTAGCTGTTGGAACTGTCAAAAAAGTCAAAATAATTATGTGCGAAGTTATCAGTTTCAGAAGTATCAGATTACAAAACAGTAACAAACTTTGCACAACCTTTCAGAGACTTTACTTTAGTAAAGAGATCTTCAACTAAACAGATAAACTGGGAAGTCTCATATAATCATATAACCTTTACATGCCTGTTGATAAAACTTGTTTCTTATACAATGAAAATTAAGATGGCTATACCTGTTCAGCTTGTATTCCTGTTAACCGATTGTTCCCAATAAGTATTCAACAGAAATATTTTCAGGTTGTGAAAGCAAATATTCAAAACTGGCCTTACTGGCCTATAAATTATAGACCTCATTTGCCTTGGATTAGGACCAGGGGTTAAGCAATCAGGCAGTTATGACAAATAATCAAGGCAACCCGTGTCTGATTCCATTCAACAGCATGATGAATGATTGTATTAATAGTATGTGCAAAAAAACACTTTTGTTTATTGTATTTATGTTTGTGTCCCTATGAGTTCATGCTTTGCAAAAACATTTACTTTCTCCCACTGTGTGTGTTAAATAATTACCTGGAGCTGGAGGGGTGTGTAAGTATACTTCCTCGCTGTACTCTCCAAAGCCAGCTTTGTTGCAGCCCCTCACTCTCAGGACATACACGCTGTCCATCTCCAGTCTGTCAATCACTGCACTGGTCCCGCTCACCTCCTCTAATCGCTGCCAGCCCCAGCGGGCCCCAGCCAAACCACCACGGATGCCGCCTCTTGCTCCACTCCCCGGTACCACACCCCGGCGACGGTACTCCACTGAGAAGTGCCAGGCAGGGGAGGAGTCCGGGGGAAGCCGCCAGCACAGGAAGAGTTGATCGTAGGCCAGGGTGCGCTGGGTATCAATTACAGGAGCAAGTGGAGCTAATGAATAATGGAGTTTCTGGTTAGTTTTGGTTAGCTCTTATCACATTTACAAATATTCAAACATGCCCTGATTGTGTCAATTTGAGTAAACTCAGTCTTCTTTGTGGTTTACTTATTATATGTAAACAATAGCATATAACTGCATTTTCTCAATTTCTATGACTAAATATGTACTTAAAGCACCCTGTCTCTGACAATGGTAAATATATGTCAGCTATCTTGTCACCTTCACCAACATATTAGGGCATTAGGGCAACTTGTTGGCTATATTTTGCCTGTTCGATCATAATAAAAGTTGAATTGAAGTTAAATGTGTGTGTGTTTGTGTGTGTGCACACTCTTATTCACACCCTGAATGAAGTTTAAATCAGTGAGGAGTTTAAGCTCTCTAGAAACGTCCAGCTGGAAGTGTCGAAATGACGGATCAGCAGAGAGAGAAAAACTCTGCAGGGACTCAATGGACTGGGCCAGCCTGTAAGAGACAAGGAGACAAAAACTGAAGTGAAGGGTGTGGACTGTGAAGACTGTGGGGTCTGGGTTATTACAGAACAGGGCATAAAGAGGATAAAATATACAGAGAATCAGATGGACTACAGTCTGTAATGGTAGAACTACAAAGTGCTCCTGTAGTAGAGCTAGATGTGAGGGTTGATAAAATGGACAGTGAGTGAAGATACAAGAAGGTTTCAATGTTATGGCTGATGGGTGTATAAGATACTGTAACAACAAACCTTTCATCCATGTGATGTGAGGTCACACATGCACCCTGGGTTTTAAAATCTTAACAAATCAGCTTATCTTCTGCAAATTATTTGGTGACTTAATGTCAGGTATTATAATTGTGTGTATGTGTCCTACCTATTGTGGGTTTGCCTTGCTGCATGTACAAAGCAGGCTGGGTCTGTCTCTTTTAGCAGCTCCTGAGTAAAAGCCATAAGTCCTGCATGCTCCAGTAGGCTCCGCCTCTCAGCTACCTGAGTAGCTAAGGCCTCACTCCGCTTCTGGCGTGAGCTTTCCAGTGCCTGGGCCAGCATGTCCTGCCGCTCCGAGAGCAAGGCCATTAACTCCCGAACACACTGAGAGAGCTGTTCACGGGCTCCTACACTGTTTACCTGCAAGCATACACACACACTGGTTACTGCTGATCCCCAAAACCCATATTTACTACACTATTTACATTGACATTTGCAGTAATGGTACTTTAGTTTTCAGTTATGCATTACACTGGAATAACAGGAGAACAACCCTTTTCCCAATAATTGAAAATAGAACATAGGGACTGGAAGGAATACTTGAAGGACCTATAAACACATATATATTTAAACTGGATAGTTAATGTCATGAGAGTGGTGTTACCTCCGTTTGAGTTACGGCATTCTCCAGCTGTGTGATCTGAGTCAAAACTGTGCCCTGATTGGACAGGATGTAATTGAGCTCCTTGGTAATCTTGTCCTATGGCAAACACACATACAGCACAGCCTGTAAGTAAATGGATCTTTACAGTTTTGCTTGTTTTGATCTACAGTTCACTGGATTTGATATGAAACACTGACATAAGCTCTGTTTTTCCTACATTTCCATAAAATTAAAAGCTCTGATAAAAATCTCCACCATCTGCGGGAATAAGTCTTACATGTGTAATTAGAATTCTGAACTTTGAGCTTTAAATCATACCTTGAGTGCCTGATATGCTTGAGTGACTGGCACAACCTTGTGACCTGCATGCACCCGACGGAGCTTACAGAGGGAGCAGAGCAGCCTGTGGCATGATTTACAGTAGAACTGTAGCTTTTCCTGATCATGTTCCGGACATGTCAACACCTACAGAGAAAGAGAAAAGAGAGAGAGAAGATTATCACTATCACACTGATTTAGAGTGTAGCTTGATAGTGTGCTTAATTTTTTAAAGAGTGGCCACTTGATGAGCTGCCAAAGAACAGCTTGTTCTTTCAAAAAAAAAAAAATTCACAGCTCAGCTCTTTGTAACTTGGTCTGGGCTGATTTTAGAGATGAAGCTCCTGCATGATTACTAAATTTGCTAGATGACTACTTTTATGTTTTATTGTGGTAACGTTAAAAAAAACGAAACAACCTTGTACCTATTACTATGACAATACTTACTGCACAGGGGTATATTAGACCCCTAGCCTTTTGGACCTTTTAAATACTGTGGGGAGTCCCACCCAGGCTCACCTTAGGCCTAAAGTTGAGAGTGGGCTGAACATGCTCATGCTGGGCACGCGGTGTGCCCCAGGGGTGGTAAAGCTTGAAGCACTCATTGCAGAAGCTGGCTCTGCAGTCTGCACAGCCCTTAGTGGCCTCCAGAGTCTGCGGGGGCTTGCAGAACTGACACATCACTGCCACACTGCCCAAACTCACTGTGTGTCTGTACCTGGAGAAAAGGAGACAATAAGAGAAAGAAGAAAGAGAATGAAGAAAAGGAAGACATTAAGGGAAACAGATAAAATGAAGAAGCCATTGTTGTATACAGTTCTCTGTTGTATTGTTGTATTCACAGCTAAACCAACCAGTTCATCTGAGTGAGCACACCCAGCACATCAAGACGATCTACAATAAATCATTTAACAAGTCTCACAGTCAAGCTTGTCACTAGTCAAACACAATGGGGGCAGGGGGGTATTGCACATCTTGCATTACCTCTCCACTATGCGCTCCAGTGTGAGGTTCCTCATGCAGTCAACCAACCCTCTCTCACCCAGTTCCACATCTCGACCACAGGGAACGCAGGGGAAAAGCATTAGCTGTGTAGGCCCCTCCTTTCGCCTGCGACCTGGGTATGTCCCAAATCCTATAAAAAAAGAAGGACAAAAGGACAAACAAAGACTGGCCATTGGACTGAATTGATGAAAGGAACAAAAAGAAATGAAAAACACTTAAACATACTGGAACCATTAAGTAGTTTGCATACACAATAGTACAAATCACAAAAGTCACTAACATACAAACACATAACATATAAAACATAGAAACCTACTCACCTGGCCGTAGCGCACGGTCTATACGGTCAGCCTTGGGCATGGGCCTGCGGGCCTGGCGTGGAGATCGGGTGTTAGGGGTGGAAGCAGGCGAATAGGGCTCAGGAGGCAGTTCAGGCTGGGGGTAGCCACTCTGCACCAGCACCTCCGAAGCACAAAGCAGACATACGCTGTGCAGGCAGGGCAGCACCACAGGCTGCTTTACTATGTCATTACACACTGGGCACTGAAGCTCACGCTCCATGCTCTTCATGTTAGACTGTGGAGGAAGACAGAAGACAAAAACGTCAACATTCAAATATCCACAAACAACCATGGCCTGAATTCAACCAAGATTAAACAAAATAAAATTCAGGGCAAAAACAGATTTCAGATTCAACTATAATTTATTTATGTTTAAGTGACCCCATTATTTAACCTACAGGGCATCAAACATTTACATACAGTGATTATATGATTTTTACAAAAATGTCATGGTTGCAAGGGCACATTTAATAGCACTATAACGTAATTGCTTTCACCATGGTTTGACCATTCGCAGAGCCCAATTTTACTATCTTTGTGTCTTGGGGGTGCTATTCTGAGGTAAAGTTTACATCTTTAAAGGTAAAATGGCACCATTGGAAATCAATGCTGTGGATACAGAGTCGCTGATAGTAGCATTTCATGTGCAGTTGTTCACTCAGCACAAATGCTTACCCCTGACCAGGCAGAGGCCTATGACTGTGAGGCTTAAGGCACTGTACCACCTAGGAACATTATATGGTCTTTTGAATGGCCCACACAAAATAAAACGGACTGGTATCTGTATTCCATGATTATTTGTCATGAAATTATTTGGACATATATGTTACTATAATTGCTGAATTGTTTTAGAGTGTATTGTATTATTTTAGAAGGGAATCGCACAAAATCAATATAAAATATAAATCTGTTATGCTTCACCAAAAGCATGCATATGATGCTCTTCGGATAATCCAAAAAACACAATACAGTACAATCTGGTCACTACATTAAACTTTTAATAAAATCATTTGCAGTTATACTGATGGTTGTAATACACACTTTGCACTCTTAAAAAGCTTCCTAGTAGTTTCTATTTATAAAAAAAAATTGCTGTGATCCTAACTGAAGCCCAAAAAAGTCATGAAAATCATTAAATCAATATGTGCTTGGAATTCCCCTTTACCTCCTATGTAGCGAAAGCTCCATAACCAGCGTCTACTCAGCATAAGCTATTGGACAGATGGTCTCTTAAAGAATTTTGCTGAAGTAACCCTGAATCACCAAGTCCTATTATAGTAAGCTAGCCAAACCCTGAGTCAGCCCAAACCTCAAAGCACTTTCCACCAATGCCTGGAACTTAAAAACTCCACAAACTCACATTATTCACCTATATATTCATGTTTCCTCCACTGTGTCTGCAGTTTAATATACTTAAATGATTATAATAAATGCCCATTTCTGGGAAAAGGTAGCGGTCTCATAGCAAAAGCTGGCAAGGATTTGGTAAAGACTTAAAAAGATCTTATCTGGCAGCAGTCACAACAATTTTCAACTTGCAAGGCTGTTGCAGGATGGGGAGGAGAATTCAGTCACTATAATCAATAATCTGCTGGACACATTTCAAACAAAGTGTCACATTAAATGGTATGGTTCAATCTAACAGACATATTTAACCAATTATAGTACCACATAGGTCAAGTTTCACATTACTCAGCAGCCCCATGACATTGTGGACCCCTAAAGACTCATCTGCAAATAATTTGTTCCTCAAAATACTGCATGTTCTGTTTTAAATTAGTCCACAATAAAGAAAACCTCTGAATAAACAAAAGTCTTGATTACCACAAAAAGGGCCTTGGAGAAAGAGGACGCATAACTCAGTTATGCCCACTGGCAAGCACCTAAAATGTACAGGCACAAATGTTTATGCATTGTATGATTACAAACTTTTATGTGTTATTGCCACATGGAGCACTGGTAAACTGTATGAATCAATAATACTGTATATTAGACCACACTTTAGACAGTTAGTCAAGTATCTAGGATGGGATACTAATCATATAGCTATACCTGATATAAACAATAACTAAGAAGTGAAAACTACAGCTTACTGTTAATAATACTGAATTTGTGAATAATGCTTCTTCTTAAACCTCTGAAAGTGTGATAAGTGAATCAGAGTTGGCGTTTAACTGCAGTAGACCAAGTAAAAATTATTTGCTCTATATACATTTTGTGGATGTAGTTCTTTACCACCTCCTTTACAGCCAGCAGAAGACAAGCTTCCTTCCTTCTTTATGTATGGACTTACTCTAAACGAGCATGATATCTAAGTGTTCGCGGTATGTTTCCCTTCTACAAGAAACAGCCTTCTTACTGTGATTAAAGACCTGGCGAGAGAAGTGGGAAGGCCTGTGGAGAGAGAAATGGCCTGTTTCAAGCCAAGATTTTTCTCACTGCCAGATCACTGATGGAGAAAGGTGTCTTTATATATAGTGCTCTCCTGTGGGTGAGAAGGATGTCTTGGTTAAATATGAATAACGACCAGCTAAGTGCATTGGTCATCTGAATGGAATGTCTGAAAGCTCATAAGAGGCTTCACAGCGGAAAGTCGAACATATTACACACATTACGTATACGGTGTATATATACTGAATCAACTGAATCGTCCCAGAGCAGTCATTTGCTGATCGGAACCCAGATTAAAAACATTTTTATCTTTTCTGGCATCCAACTGAACACATTTCTACACATTGGTGTAATGTTTTCAGCTGAAGGCTAAGCGGTGTTTGTGCCTAGAAGAAGCAAGTCTGCACTTATACCACTTATTTCCAAGTATTTCTTGGACAGATACCAGTACTGAAAAGGACGTGGAAAGAAGGTACTATGTTTAAAACGAAGCCAGTAATTTCTTCTAGTGAACTGAATAATAACAGAGACATGATGAAGCAAGTTTTACTGCCTTCTTCCTCCATACTGTGTTGCATGCAATTGGTCAGAGAGTGGCATGGCACCAACTCGGCAGATTATTGCTGAATCTCATGACAACTTTTTGTGGCAACTAAAGAAATGAGAGAGAATTGATTGGCAAAAATATAATGATTCATATTATAAAAATACATGTGTGTATCACAAAACAAACCAATATCTATCAGAACACATTTCTGTGATTTGTATGTTTGAACCAAACACAATGCTTCAGCAAAACAGTAGCAGACGTGTGTGCAGTAGCCACAATCATTCTCAAGCAAAACCATTATTACTTCTGTACCACACTGAGTCAGACAGGAGGCTTGTTCCAAAACACGCTTTTGGTCTAACACAGAATGCTCCAGTGTGAAGCAGTAAATGAAAGGTGAGACCATTTATTGAGAAGTACAGATGCTGTCACCAGTATAATAACCTAAAAACGGATAATATGACTAGATGTTAATATCTTAACAGAACTATTCATTACATTCTATTACACCATAAACAAGGTGAGCACAGAGACAGTGAGACAGGTAGCTCATTACATTACTAAAGCAGTAGTCTTTTTTGTAGGTCATTTTAGATCAGAAGCAACAGCATTTATCTCTGCACACAGGCTGGGGGTTTAGCCTCTGCTGTACATGCAATATGATCGATTTTTACAAAATGTCCCTGTAGAGTGTCCTGGATACAGGCATGTCATAAACTGGTTGCTGGAGTTTGCCCTCAATTTAGAAGACCTTGACAATTATGCACACAGAGTGTCCCCTACACTCGGCTACCAAACTAACACAGCTATGTTTCAGGACATTCCATATAAGACCTTACTAAAGACAGACAGGACTGTATTGCATGTGATCAAGGTAACTATTTGGGATATTTCTGCATATCGGTGTTACAAACATTATATAGAGTACCACCGTTCCAGGGACCGCTATGAGATAATACGCTGTGATTAACAGTTAACTAAGGAATGGCGGCCAAATAAACAAGACAATAAACAGCTAAATGTCATATAGATGTATCTGCTTTTTCATTTCATTTGTGGTGAATTATTTATGTACCATACACACACACACACACACACACACACACACACACGCACACACGCACACACTCAGTAAATCAGATCAGATTAACGTGAGGGCCACACAGTCATTATCCTACTACTATGAATCAGAAGCGGATAAAGAAGAGGAAAGCAGGAGAACTCAGGTATCTAGATAAGGAGAAAACTATTAACTACTTATTTTCAGTTTTGCCACAGTAATAACTTGTATACCAAGCTAACGGTTAGAAGTCAGAAATGTCCTATCTGACCATCACTGCCCGTCAGGCTTTCAAACAAACCCTTTAAGATACTGATCCATCCACGAAATGAACACAGCACACCTCGCTCCGCAAACCGAGAGAACTCTTTAAAAAGGGGGATGAAAAACCGCCTTAAAGTGATGACAGGACGCCTTGGTCGAGACTGTCATTCGCCAATGTCAACCAGGCCTCTCCACAAAATGACACATTCCTCCACGAAAGCTCATCGTTTTGTCTCTGTCTCCCCCTCGGTCTCTTCTGCGCCATCTCTGCTGAGATAACTACTGTGGTCAGCGTTTAGTCCGTGTGGACCGAGGATCCTCACCGCACATGTATGTACTCGTCAGCACCGCGCTTACCTTCACCTGGTGTCCAGGCGCCATTACAGCAGAGCCTCCTCCCCCGTTAGCGAGGCTGTGGAGGCGGGAGTGTGAGGGATGGGGTGGGGTGGGGGGTCATGGCGGACCACCGCTGCACATTTTAAATATAACGAACAGTACGGGTAAACGGATAACGTGGAGCGGATTCTGCCGTCTACCCGTATTTGAGCTCACCGCGGTGTCGGGCTGTGACGGTAGTCCTGTGGGTCTGACAGAAACAGACAGAAGGCTGGGAAACGGGCGTTAGTGTACCGTTTGGTGGATACTCGGCTGTCTGCTGCTGAGCCTCCGTATCGTCTCGCTCCTCCTCTGATGAAATGTGGGTTAGTAGGATGTCAGAGGAGCTTTATTTATGTCATTGTCAAGCCCCCCTGTTCCCGCCTCGGTACCGCTACCTCCGCGCGCCTGTACCCCGTCTCCAAGGCAACGAGCATCCTCGCGCTCCTCGGTGTTTCAGCACGGTTCCTGCAGGAGAGCCGCTGTTTTACCTTTAGAGAGCTCAGAAGCTGCTCAGAAGTGTCGGGCTGGTTCCTTAAAGCTTATATTTGAGATAAAATCTCCAATGGCGCCCGATCAAACGAATTTACACGCCCAGCCAAACGAATAAATTATGGTTTAAGACACGGCAGGTGTGGCAGTAGCCGCTCCGACTACCGGATGCATATGGTATAATCATAATCAATATGTGAGGAAACAATCGGACTGTTAAATGACACGTAGCCTGCATATAACATGATATAATTATAATGAGGTAAAACCTCTACTTTACAGAGGTAAAACAAAAAACAACAACTCTACTTTACTGAGGTAAAACCTCGGCTTGTAGAGGCCGCGAGCCCAGTTCAGTTCATACACACAAACCTGCTTTTAAAGACCACCACGATCACAAAGCACAAACACCGTTTTAAACCCCGTCTACCATTTTATACCACCACATTCATTATTCACCGATTCTGTAAAAAATAAATAAATAAGAACAGCAGTCCGGCAGGCTGTTACTGTCCAGCCACAGTGACATTCTCACATGTGAAACTGACCATAAATGCTCATTACCCCAGCTAAATAATCAGGTTCACACAGCTGAGCACACACACTGTGTAACAACATGCATTCTCTGTAACTTACACTTAAACGAGCCAGCACGTCCATGGCAGGCTAACAGATGTCCAGTCCTCTTCTTGTGGTCCACAGTGCTCGCTTTTACAGCGCCATCATGGGAGGAGAGTGAGGTGCTCTGTGCAACCCGAAGTGAACGTTAAATGCAGCAGCAGGATAGTTCATCTGAACCGACACGTTCATACGAATCAGTAGAACCGACTCACGAGGGCAACGGAATCGAACAGTGTAGTGGCGTCTCTTCAGTGTTGGGATGGGCCACGACCACTAATGGCTCCGACCCGGATACTTTAAACTCTGGGATTTCCAGCAATGACGAGCAGCAAATTTAAACCAAATTGTAACAGAAAACACTGAATAATTCTTAATTATTTTATGGCTTTTAAATCCAGAAGCCTATACATCGAGAAATCATAATTCTCTTTTAATAACACCATTTAACAAAATTCCATTCAGCTCAAATGATGTGTTCAGTTAAACTGGTATTTTATGACTGCTAAAAATTCAGTACCTGAATGTGTATTCATTAGAACACACAGAGAACATTTGAACATTTACATTTTGAATAGATAGAGAGGAGACAGGTGGAGGAAATGTTCCTAGAATACAACATTAGTTATGGCATTTTATTTGGGAGATATATGGGAGATATTTCTGTGCCGGAATTGATTCTCAAAAGCAAACGCCTAGATATTAATGTATGGATCCGGCCATCCCTGACGTTTACACCGTGTTAGAAGCCGAAGACTGTACACACTGTAACTGTTACTGGAGACAGTCCCCATTTTTGGTGGGCTGTCCCCTTAAATGTCTGCGTTTCTTTAACAGTAAATTTAAAAACACAGAGGAAAGTCCTAGAAGCAGAGCAGACGAGTAGATGTCTCGTGTTGTGCTTATTTTGGCCAATAAGGTGAGCTGCTGCTATCTACTAACCACTTCTACCACTTTCTGAAGCTACCCAACGTCCACAACATCACCACAGCGTTCAACACAAAAGGCAACACAGGGATTAAAGGCTGGATTGGGGTTAAAGGACTTGAATCAAACTGATAGTTAGCAATTTAATTTAATTAAATTTAACTAATTTTAAGGCAGACTGCACTACTTATGGTGGTGTGGTGTTATTACACGTCATTTAGTATGGTAGAGCGCAGTTTTTTGAAAGCAGCTATCTGATCCACCATGTTCTGTTTAAAGACCCGAGAAAGAGCAGTCTACCAGTCGGACGTCCCTGGAGTTATGAAACACAGCCATATAACATTTTGGCAGGGTGCAAATACTATGGTAATAAAGATGCCAGACTCACCTGTGCTTCCCATGGACATTCATTAACTTACTCATTATGCATGACAACTGGAGTCATCGGAGCAGCAAAACAACTAACATCACTTACATTATGTGCTTTTGCCCTTTACTCATTTCATCTGTCCATTCAGAACCCAGTGCAAACCTTTGCAAAGCGTCACATATCGTTTTTTCAAAGTGTGAATTTTTAATGTAATGATTCAGGCTCATCTTAATCCAATAAAACTAGATTCAACTTCACTTTACACTCTACTCAGATCTTAATGTAATTCAGCTTTCAGCCTCGCTTATCACACTAGACCACTTCTTCCACTTCACAGACTGACTTGCTTTGGAGCTGAAAGACACGAGCTGAAAAGGGCTAGACCAATAATGTTAGATGAGGTAAATTAGCTTTAGCTTACAGACTGCAAGCTATTGTGCCTTTCAGTGGCTTTAATATTACCTCAAACTGACTTTTATTTAATGCAGTAAAGGCAAAATTCTGGGTTGTGTGCTCACGCACTGAATAACTCTTCCCTGTGTCATGGAGCATTGTTGGGCGTCAACAAAAAGTGTTTTGGTGATAAAGTGTCTTCCTTCATTAAAAAATATCTGAAAGTTTTCCAATGACCTAATGTCTGTGTCTGGTGTGTGATGGCGTTCATTATAATAATAGTAGTTGTACTGTAAATGTATTCCATTACATCCCATAATACATACTGTGGTATGTATTATGCTAATACTCCAAGTCACATATTGTTTGCAATACCTCCTTACTCCATCAGGAGGCACTGTGGAGCCACTATGTTCAGAGAAACACGGTAGAAGAACAGTACCTTAGAATAGGCTATGCACATCTGAGAGCTGGTTGTATCATATGAATACTTGGAGGAAGTTCAGATATGAACAGTTGCTGTGATTTCTCCGAGGCCTATATTTTATTACTACTTAAGTTATCACACATACATAGCTTTACAGTCCCAATCATTTCTAATGTCTCTGTAGATCAGCTGTAGCTTGAATTCTGAGACAGTTTAGTGTTTTAGATGAACAGACAAATGCTAATGGTCTGCTAATGGTTTAAACAGAGTAACAATAAACTAGTTAGCTGATACCAGTTGCGATAAATTCACAAATTATATTTAATGCAATAAAATTAAGGACTGGCTGAGTGGGTGTGTTTCTTTAAAAAGCAGCAGGGCATTTGCTTGAGGTGATGCAGCATCAGGCAGCAAATCCTAACAGCCTTTAAAATGTTGTTTTCTGTAAAAGCCATATACAGTTTTCTATAACTGTAGAAATAATGCATATTTAAATTGAAGATAATTAAAATTTTATTACACTCTAATTATATATTGCACGGCTCAAATTACACAGGTGTTTGTTGGGTTTTGTCTTTTTGGCCTGTATCTTGACTGCGTTTGTAGTAGTGCTTGCTCATTTTAGAGCCCTATGTCACAATGTCACATGTCACAATGGTCAACTTCCATTCCATTTCATTTTACTGATCTTGTGAGGATTAAAAGGGAGACAGGGGAAGTTGGGCTGGTTCACAGAGGTAGTGGTCACTTGTGGAGCCATGGCCAGCCAAGATCCCTGTTATGCAAGCCAAAGTCAATGCAGCAAGCCTGAGCTTGAAGGTGCAGAAAAGAATGCACTGCCCCGTATGCTGATGACTGGACTGGACTTTGAGGAAAATCAGGACTGTAGTGGGAGCAATTTTATCAGCCCCTCTAGTAGCCCCGACATTTTCCCCTTTGCCATATACCCCCGCTGTGAAGAGCTAATTCGCCAGGAGAGAGTTCCTCCGCTTGAGGAATACCCGTCAATTCCATCCGTTGAAAAGGGCAGATTTACCAGATCTGTTCTGGACAGTGCTTCTGGAAGTTCGAAACAGACCCTTTCAGGTATTCCTGAAGAGGGCCAAATGGGTTCAAAGATGGTTGCTGACAAAGTTAGAATGCAGCCTGTGGTGGAATCAGAGCAGGCAAAAGAGGATGCAACATCTGAGGAAGAAGGTCCAATGAAGAAGGCCTCCAGATGGAATCAGCTTCAGGAATATTTCAGCAGGCTAAAGGCTCGAGCCAAAAGGGCTCTGAACAGGTCAGATTTAATATTCACACTAGCTTTTCTTTAATGACATTTGTGCTTTGGTGTAAGTTTAATTCAGCAAGCCATAATTACTGCAAGAGAGAGGCTTCATATCATGTTCCAGGCAGGGTTTGCACTGAGGTGGGGTTGTGGGGTCCCAGACCTCTGATAAAATTAGAGATCTCTTTAAGACAAAGCTAAACCTAGAAGGTCCTTTCATACATTTAATGCAATGAATATAATCTGTAGCATTTATCTGTTCACAGCACATAAATAAATAAATAAATAAATAAATAAATGAAGATATAAAGTTATGTGACTCATGCCTAGTAATACTTGTGAAAAGATCCATGGGGTAAATACAAAAACACATACAAATCAGTGCAGGTCACCTCTTGGTCACCACAACCTCTGTTACAATTAAAACTCTGGTTGCAGGCCAGAGCTATGAGAATGTTGTGCTACATTAAAGAACACTGATGTTTAGACTGGTTATTTACTGTCTGTCTATTGTTCCTCTGCAGGACTGTGACAGAGGCATGATCTGCTGCTTCCCACAATAACCTAACATGCTCATTTCCAGTCCATATGAATTACAGCATGTCTTGTGGGACTGTTGCTGTGTGTCTTACCATCAGATTTCTCTGTAAATAAAGGTAATGCCAGTGCAACATGTGTCGAATGCTGATATGCCAACGATACGATGATTAAACTACTAGTAATATTTAATTTATTTAAGAGGGAATTCCACTAATTCTTCTGCATGAGTCTCTGAGATGTAAACAAAGTGGAATGCACATTGGTTAATTGTAGAGAAACTTACCAGACTCAGATTTCATTACGTTTTTATATATGATGCTGGTAATGATGAAATAGAGCTAAATCTGAAAATGGATTTTGCTTTACACCTCCCTGCATGCACCTGTGTGCCGTGAATGTAAAACACATTGTAGACCATGAGTAATCTGGTTCCTATCGCCACCACTGTAAATATGTTGGCATGTTTTTACAGAACAGGAGCGTTTCACATCAAAGCACTCTGAATAACATTGTTTACATCTGAACAATTCATTTAAGCTGGATATACAACATAAACTAAAAAAGGACCACATGATTCTTTTCTGTAGATCTTCAACAGAGATGCCTATAACCTATAATACCTCTAGTAGTTTTAGTCCTGCTGTATTATTATTATTATTATTATTATTATTATTATTATTACTCAAATTTAGAACATTTTTCAGCATGCAGTACAATGGCCGAGGCCAAAGGTGCAATGTTGCCTTATGATGGAATGAAGTTCCTCTGTTTCCCAGCAGAGGGCACCAGCTCTTTAGTAAACCATGAACAGAATTCAGTTCTATGCTTTAAACAGGACAGATGACACAACCTCTACACTTGAGTGGACTATAAGTATCTTTGTAAAAGTGAAAGCCTCAGTTTATAAAAACAATGATGCTACAAGTAACCATATATACAAACTCCATATCCAGAAAAGCTGGAACATTTTAGGACAACTGAAGTTGTATTTTGTAAATATAAAAAAAAAAAATACACTTGATTCCACACACTTCCACAGTTTGACAAACATCAGCTTCTGCATGTGCTACAACAGTGTGGCTTCATAGACACAGGCTGCGTGTACTTAACTGGCCTGCCTGCAGATATCAAAATCAGAGAATCAAACAATGCCGACTGTAGAGCAGCTTATATCAAGCAAGATCTCTCAAATAATCTTCCTGAAGCTGGAACCATTAGAATATTCAGTTTAAACCATTAAAAAGTGTAAATAATAGAAGGCTTGTGTAACACAGTGACAAACATGCCTCTGTACCAATTTTGTGGAATTTGTTGTATCAAATTCTAAATTCATTTATATTTGCAAAATACATTTGGTCAGGTTGGCTAGTAAAAATATTGAGAAAGTACAAAAAAAGCTTTTGCTAGTTCAGCAAAATGTTTCTGACAGTATCCAGAATAGGGTAATATTTATATATACAAATGTGACAAATATATACAAATAAGAAATCCGGTCCAAAAAGCTTGAGCAAAAATAATGTTCATCTCTTCAGTCAGTTATGCCTTTGTGCCTTTTTGTCAGATTTTGTGTCCATGGTCAGGTAAACCTCTCTTTTCATTTGTTCTCATTTGTATTTCAAATGATATAAAAGTATTTTTCCTTTTGAGGAGTGGGGTGTGAAACATAATGTATTACTGATTAGTTGAATTGTTTCCTGTCTGGCAGCACACAGTAAAACAAATCTGATTATGTTTGTAAAATGGGCAAGAATGATGTCTTTTAAATGAAATTCTGATGAAGGGATTGTGACAGGCTGCAGGCGCAGAATGGCTTCATTAGGCGTTGTTCAAGAATCATAGTCAGAACAGCCAGAGGTCAACACATAGGCAGGCAGCATCAGAGAACCCAAAAACGATCCCACAGCAGGAACACGAAGGCTCTGCCAACAGTCCGCGATACAAGGGCATAAATGGGAGTCCTAATGAGTTCTAGCTCTGCATGTGTGTGAGAGTGAGTAGAGCCAGTGCAGTACCGCACAGGCCCAAGAGAGGCGGGTATGTGACTGACGTGATATGGTGGACTGTATGTCCAGGAATATTAACCAGGTAAAAAAGTACACTTTGATTTCAGGCTGACCTTAAGTAGCCTGAGTTATTACAGTTATTAATGCTCTGTCATATTTGATGAGAAATTAACAGCTGACTGAGTTTCGTACACTACAGTTTTTAGTAGTTGTTGTTTTCAATAAGACAATGTTGTTATTAGCATTGTTATTATTATTTTATATTTAGGGACCATTAATTATTATAATTATTTCCATAATGTTTGTATACTCCATTCTAGCCAGTTGAAGTTCCAGAACCTGAAGATTTTGTCTTTTTGTCGGTCTTATTCTATTATTTTTCTATTATAATTATATTATTTAATATTCTATTATTACTTGCACTGTATCTGTATGGCTGACATCAGTCATCTTCTCAATTTGCACAGCAAATGGTATACCACTACCTCCATTACACAGACACTAAGGACTGTACACAGAAACTAAGGACTTTATTTTTATACTTTCATACTTTATATTGTATCTTTGTCTTTATCTGTATCACTCTATCTTGTGCTTCTCTGTTACTTCTGTGTACTTTGTATATCTGTATGCTACTGGGTGTCTGAATTTCCCTCTGGGATCGATAAAGTATCTATCTATCTATCTATCTATCTATCTATCTATCTACTCACCAATTTGCTTGCTAAGTTCTTGAGAAAGATCTAAGAAATCTACATCAGATTCACAATGTGTTTTTAGACTGTGGAATGGTTTGCACCTTTGTGCTCTTGTGTAGATTCTGTTCTCCCCCCTGATTAGAACAGCCTGGTGAACATAATGAAAACTACATAAGTGGGTTTTAGGAAAAGACTTCTTCCTAAGAACGGTTGAATAAGGCACAATGTTTGCGATTAGCCAGGGACCAACAGACAAAACAACACAAATAAAACAAAAAAGTAAGTTTAAATTTTTAAAACATTACATATACAATACCATTTTCTCTCCTACAAAACGTAAATAATAAGCAAAATAACAGTCTAATTAGTTATTATGTATATGTATCTGTTTGTTTTCTCATTGGGTGAGGTTAAATTCACTTTCTGATATCCAAAAGGTTTGGTCAGCAGGCCAAAGATGCCCAATAAAGATGCCAGGTTTTGCCTTACTTTGGACAGCCCTGGTCTAAAGAGTAGGCGTGGTCAGTATGATGGTCTCTATCACTAAGGTGATAAATTGTGTCATGTTTAATCACAGTATACTTTTCTGAGCATACTGTGGACATCACCACTTAAATAACACTGAATAGCCGCATGCTTTACTACAGAGCATAATTAGTCTAGTTTAATTGGGTTTAGCCTTCAGTTAAAGTGTCTTGATATGGTTCTGCCATGCCCATCTCCACTAGATACAACAGAACAGTAAATGGCGACATCAGGGTGAACACAGACCTATTTGATGAGCTCACGTCTCACATGCATGCAATACCATCTTTCCATGATTGATTAGTAATTGCAGACTCACTCACAGAGTTGCCATGGACATCATGACCACATTGCCCAACACTGATAAGTCACTCAGTTACTCTGTGCGGGGCAGAAGGGTGGAGTCTGGGTAGAAAGTCTGAGCAAAGTCTCAAACTCCTCACTTCACTGACAGCACTCAGCTCCGTTACCTGCTCTCACACAGCTGCTCGGTAAGACGCTGCCTCTCTTTCATATCTTATACCTATAGCTTCAGGGTCTAAACAGGCTACATGCTAAA
Organism: Prochilodus magdalenae; assembly: GCA_024036415.1. Classification (NCBI taxonomy): domain Eukaryota; kingdom Metazoa; phylum Chordata; class Actinopteri; order Characiformes; family Prochilodontidae; genus Prochilodus; species Prochilodus magdalenae. Next base: position 401,998 of record JAMWET010005296.1, read on the forward strand.
AGGGTGGTACGTTTCTTCTTCTGTGTTTATCTAAGGTACTTTATTTTAACTGTGTAAACCAGAGTGCTGTTCTAAAACAGGTCAGTAACACAGTGGGAAGTCATATTAGCCTAACCACCAAGCAGTTTCACTCGGGGTCATTTGTGAAAGAAGGCTTTATTGTTTTATAAGGGATTCAGCAGAGGCTCAACACTCTTATTAGGGGTTCCATATAATATACAAAACTCTTGGTAGAACCCTTTCTGGTGCTGTATAGAACCATTTTTAAGGCAAAAACAGATTGTTTAATTGATGGATAGTGTGTCATTCAGTGCTGTAGAATTTTCTGTGCATTCCCTAGTGAGTAATATGAATTATTAGTCTGAGATTTTGGATAAAAGGCTATTTTAAAGATTACACAGACACTTTGAAAATCTCTCCCCTTCCCTCTTCCTCTCGCTCTCTCTCTTTCTATCTATCCATTTTTTTTTATGTATTAAAAACCTTCCTTTGGTCTTCACCAGATGCCTTGTCAAGGAGTGGCGTATCTTGGCTCTGTTCCAAAAAAAAAAAACATGTGCTCTGCAGTGCTGTCTCCATACTCACTCTCCCACTTCTTCTCTCTCTCTCTCTTTTTCCGAAGTGTGTTCTGTTTTTCCAGTCATTTATAATTAGTTGGATGAGCGCTCACCACCATTCCAGTCTGCAGTTGGACGCTTTCTTTTTTGTTTTCCTCTTGCCTAACTTCATCGCTTCTCTTAGCTCTTTAACTGTGTCTGTTAATGTGACTGGCAGTGTGTATGTGGGAGTGTGTGTGTTGGTGCTTGTTTGAATGTGTGCGGGTCTGTTTCCATGTTTATTCTCCTGGGTATTACTCATTGAATGAGCCCACAGTCATTCTAGGCACATAAACTGTTTTAGTCATGTTGAGTGTGATGCACTCTCCCAGCAAAAAAGGGAACAGCCCTCTGAAGGATTTTTCCCATAAGCTGCAGTCATAAAACTGGAGTCTTATTCCTACGAAAGTTTAGATTCACCACTCACCAGACCACTACAATTTATGTCCTGCTGGTCCTGTTACTGTTGTTAACCGTCTTTCTCTCTCTCTCTCTCTCTCTCTCTCTCTCTCTCTCTCTCTCTCTCTCTCTCTCTGTGTCTCTCTCTCTCTCTCTCTCTCTCTCTGTGTCTCTCTCTCTCTCACACACGCAGGGTTAAACTACAGCAACCATGCCGTCAGAACTGGAAACTGCTATGGAGTCTCTCATTGTGGTGTTCCACCGATACGCTGCCAGAGAGGGAAACGCCAACACTCTGAGTCGCAGAGAGCTCAGAGAACTGATGGAAAATGAACTCTCCAACTTCCTCAAGGTAATTCAACTATGCCTCTTCCTTTCTATACCTCAACCATTATTTTCATATATACATTTATATATATTGCAGCTTCAGTGAGCATAGAATATAGTACACACACTGAACGTTACTTACACACACATACACATGCATAAGCAAAACAATAGCTAGCAGATCAGACAGCAACATGGAGTTATTGGGAAAATCCTACAGTGGAAAGCTAGACGACGAATCTGGAAACATGGAAACTAGTGATGAGGAGTCAATTCCAAAAGAGCCATCACTTGGACTCCAGTCTGGGAGAAAGGGTCAACTTTGACTCAAAATGAGTCAAAATGCTGAGAGTCTTCAACTCTCATTTTCATCGTGGTCGGCTTGGGGGACATTAAGACAGTGGTAAATGTAAAGCAAGAGGTAAATAGAATTGAGGAGTCGATTTCATCGATTCCAGTGGTAGCAGTCAGAGTCGATTCCGAGAAACGTAAAGTCATGCACCACTAATGGAAACTGAAGAAACAGAGGAAACACCTAGCGGGAACAAACAACTGAGGAACAACTTAGGAAATGTACATAGGCTCCAGGACTGCAGAACAAAGGAAATGTGTATATAAACTAAAACTAGAAGCAGGAGAAAGTAATGCAAATAAACAGGACACAGGTGCAGATGATGCAGAGCTAGAACAGACACAGGATGGAACGAAGCAAGGGTGGAGAGTCTGGAAGAGTCTTCATTGCTGTTTGGATGATACTGACTAATGTTCTTTATCACGTCATCATGTATACCTACATATTATATGGCTAGATTCTCCCATGGTGAAGTCTTTAATTATGCAGAGAGTTCATCTTTCGTTTTGCTACTTCATTAAAACAATGACCTGAGAGCAAGCTCGAATGTAAGCACTGTGAGTAGCGACAAAGTAGTCGAGGTGTTAATGATTCCCTGAACAAACCAACTAAACCTGGCAATGATCTGCCAACTTGAATTAGGTGTGTTTGACCGGGAAAATGACCAGACTGGGCAGAAATCCAGCACCACAGTTCTCCATCACTGACAACAGGGAAATATTCATGAAAGATTAATGACTAAATTGTACCTGAGTAAACAGAAGACTTGTATCAAACACAAATCCATCACGACGTTGGCTTACACATAGAACTATTTAATGTCTATATCTACATACCGTATGTTGAAGTTTGAGGTTTGGTTGGTTGATTCTCCATGTACACCCGTCTCACTCTCTTTCTCTCTTCCTCTCAGTCTCAGAAGGATCCTTTCACAGTGGACAAGATCATGAGGGACCTGGACACAAACAGAGATGGAGAAGTGAGCTTTGAGGAGTTTGTGTCTTTAGTGGTGGGACTGTCCATCGCCTGTGAGCAGTGTTATCAGTTGCACTTGAAGAAGCTAGGAGCCCGGAAATGAGGAGTGCAAGAAGTCTTTTACTTTTTTCTTTTTCTTCTTTTTTTAAATGAAACGTTACATGATAATCATGTCGTCTATTAACATTGCACAGATTCCTTCGAAACTGGAAAAGAGCATTGTATGTGTTGTTTGTGTGAATAAAGGAAAGCAAAATGGAGAACGAGCCTGAGTAGTACCTTCACAGACACGCTTGGTGATATGACTCAATGCACATGTCTTTGGGGTAAAAGTGCAGTACGACATAACTGTTTATGACACTCTGCTCTTTGCCCTGCATACCTTTTTTTACAGCTCCAAACAGCTCTCTATGGGTTGGGTTTTTGGACCCAGTTTGAAAGGGAATTCCATTGTATTTTCTCTTTATTCTGTGTTTAACTTAATCAATAGGACCCAAATGAAGTTGTTCAGGCCTTTTACTGTGCTATATTAGGTACTAGAGCCTTTCCCAGTGGTGCTAGGAACCAGACATCTGAAAAGTTCAATGCTTCTGAAAGTTCCCTCACAGAAAGTTATCACATGATATGATTATGAGTAATAGTTCCGTTGTTTCACAAATGTTTTGAGATAGTAAAGGAGTAGATGCATGGCTTTGTATGGTTAATTAGTACCCAAATAAAAACCCCATCAACATTACATAGAGACACTCACATAGTTTCACTGGGCATTTTGGAAAATGCAAAAAATACCTAGTACTTGTGTGGTAAACACATCAGACGCCTCCTGGTTCCTATTAGCACCACTGTATAAAAATGGCAAGGTGGCATGTTTCTGTTAAATACATCAAAGCACTCTGAATGACTCTTAACCGTAAACTGGACCCACACATATTCACAGGCAGCCACTGCACTGAACTTAAACAGCGTCTTCAGTGCAGGACATTCAAAGCATTCTGAACCCTCAAAGTCCTCTAGCTCTGTTAAACAGCACTACAGAGTTCAGGCGCAGATGGCCTGGCGCCTAAATCATAAGTCACTGGAAAAACAACCATTATTCACTGTTTATTTTGAGAAGCGGTGCTAAGGAATGACACAGTGTTGTAGCTCCTGTTTTTTTTTTCCAGCTTTGTCATATTTTCTCCTCCTCTCCCTGCCCGCCTTGTGTAAGTGGGTGTGGCCCCCTAACTGCGGTCAGTCTATGTTACTGGTTGCCATGCAAACACAGGGTTGCTCAGTGACCCCTGGTTGTTTTAGGGTGGAGACCAGAGGGAATCCACAGGGCATCGGGAAATCCTGTTAAACTTTGGTGTTCTCTTGGTACTGGTCAAGCAACATGGCTTTTTCTGTCGCTAATCAAAATGTGGCAATGTGAATTTTCATAGGAGGCCATTTGATCAACAACAATCAACACAGTGACTATAACTCAAAATCCAAGGGGTGTACATTACTGATAGGGTGTTTGAGTCAGTAAAAAAGAAAGTCACCATTTATTCAAGTTGTCTGGCTAACATAACTATCTATTAACAAGCTTACAGCAATCTGGCTCTCAAGTTTCTAACCACACACGCCACATCCTATAAAACAGATATCCAGGGGACAATTTCATGTTTAAACATTTCTGCCTTATTAAACTATTAAAGGGTCCATGTCGTGGAAAACTGAATTAACCTTGCTTTTTAAATAAACCAGTTTGAAGCAGCATCTAAACATTGGTGACACTTCACAATGCTGCCCATACTGTCCATATATTAAAACTTCGCTGCAATAGCAGCTCATTTTGAATGAACTGTTTTTGTGATGTCACAAGAACCATCTCTTTTACATATATCCACCTATTCACTCTTCAGCAGTTTAGCTTCAGTAAAGTCATAAGCTGTGTTTCAGCTAAACGCTTTTTGAAACAAAGCAGGGCAACCAATCAGAACCAAGCTCATTTACATATAGCACAGTATCAACACCAGCCTGCTTAGTTTTAAGAAAGTGACCTCAGCTGGAAAAACCTACCAAATGAGCCCCTAAATGTAAAAACCATCAGTGAAAGGGATTTGATGTGAAATGTTCCACTGTAGCAAAACAGAACTGTTCATAGTGGTAATGATAGGAACCAGACATCTGAAAAGTTTTCACACCCAAAGTTATGACATGAAATGGTTATAAATGCTCAGTGTGCCAAGCACATCGTTTTATATTGTTTTTTGAAATAATTTTTCTTTTTTATATTATGGCCTTAAACACATTTGTTGAGTAGAGGTACCTGCCGGGTGCTGTAAGGCAAAATAGGCCCCAAAGAAACTTCTGTATTTAACCGTTCACTATTTCACCATCATCAGCATGATGTGTAAAACACAGGTAGATTCACATGTAGACGCCACATATAGATTCACAGGTAATTTTGGATAACCAATAAACTTGTGTTGTCGACCTTATGACCCCGGGTTGCCCAAACTGTAAAGAACCAGCATCTTCCTGTGACCCAGAAAGATAAGTGGCTTCCATAGATAAATGAATTATGTTGACATTTTGAGAAAACTGTGCCGTTCCTCTTTAAGACATGAAGCCTGTATCCGACCTGAGAAAACGGGCATTAAATTCATAGCCTCATTAAAAGCAAATGTCTTTTGCCTCCACCAAAAATCTCTTTCTGCATAATACTTCCCATCAGCTGTGTTCTGTGAGGGATTAGTCGTCCCTCGCCTTCCTTGCAGCACAGAGGAGTTGCAGAGAAATGTCTCCTGCCCGTGTAAATCATGGCTAAGAGAGGTGGGGTGAAGGTTGTTTCAACATGTCCACAGGATGGCATCAGAGTGCAGCTCAAAAACTTGTCTTGCACTTTTGGTGTTGAACTGAGGTCTGGTGGGAGCAAACCTCAGACGCCCTAGTCCACAGCGAGTCTGAAATGACTATAGCTGAATAAATACAAGTAATACATGTTCCTCTATCTTAATCGTAATTTGCAATGTACAAACAGTGAGACATCACTGAATAGAAGAATATTTGCACTTTACTACATGCAGGAAATACTGTATTGTGCAAAATAAGCAGTTTGGAGAATTATTGTGTGTTTTGCCTTTAAAAGCCCCATCATTAAACAATGATACAGAGGCTTCAGCAATTAAATATAATAACATGTTTGTGTATGTAGTGTGTCCGTTCTTTATCATTATTACAGCTTCCTTTCTTTATGTCATTTGCTTTCAGTTTAACAAAGAAATCTGACGCAATATTTTTCAGCATCATAAGTTTAGACTTAGTAGTTGGTTATATTTTCTGTTTCTCACAATCCATGTCCCACAATTAATGTCTGAATGAGGACGGACTACTTTCAACACGTCTGAACTTCGCTGTTAAACGGCGGCCTCTTTCCCACTGCAGGGCCGAACGGTCCTGAGCGGGGAGTACCGCTCCTACCCTACGTTCACACCGGCGGGCGACAATTCGCTTATGTCGCCGTAACCCTAACACTACGTTCACACTAGCCGGCGACAAAGCAACAAGCGAATAGCCGGTTTAAGGGATTTTCTCAACTTTATACAAATAAATTATGACGCGCAAATTGGGGGGTCTAGCTTCTGTTCTCTGAACCTTTTATTTTCACCGACAAACCGTTATTCTCAGCACTGTGCCGGTAAACTTGGGAGAGGAACTAATACCCGCTGTTTAGTCTGGCGTGGAAAAGGGAGCGGGTCTTTTTGGCGTCTCTGGTAAGTTAAGGCCACGATAGCTAGCTGAATTAGCCCGCATGCTAACCAGCCAATAAAGCTAACCACAAATACAACCAGTTAGGTTTCCATACAAATATGGACTACTAGCTAGCCTTCCTGGACCTCGTACACGCCCACACACACCAACGCCGAGCGGCCTCAAACACGCACTCAAGACGCAAACTTACTGCTGGTAGGGACGTCGGACAAGTTGTCTCTTATGGGCGTGTACAGGTCCAGAAAAGCTAGCTAGTTGGGTTTCAATTTGCGTGAAAACCCAGCTGAATGCCTTCGTGGCTAGCTTTATTGTCCGGTTAGAATTGCCGAGTGACCTAACTCACGAGCGACACCAACAATGTCCGCTGCAGTATTCCACACTTCATTTTTCTTCAAATGTACAAAGATGCATTATATAAAATGAGAAAAGAAGAAACCGCGGATATGAGCTTCTCTCCCATGTTTAACATCACACTGTATAGAACTGGAACAAAATGCAGCTAGGAACGAAGAAGAGACAGCAGCTGGGGGCCTCTTGCCCCATGTCTATGATTAGTCCGAAGAATTTGTGGGACCCAGCTGTGTACAACTTCTGTAACTCATATTAATAAGTGCTCCATAAACTGAGGTAGTGATCTGTGTAAACCACTGGCTTGTTAGGTGGTTTGACGTCACACCATAGCTGTTCGCTGATTGGTCCTACTTCTAATTGAGTATTGTCATACCGCACCAATATTACAAATCTAAAAACATTAAAATAAATTCTGTCCGCTCAAGTAGATGTGAAATAAATGAAAGCTGTCCACCTTTTTAATCCACTACCAGTTAAACGTTAAAACTTCAACCTAAAGCCAGTTTATTGTTAAATGTTAAACAGCGCTCATTTAGTCTGTCACACCAACACCAGTCTCCTGCAATGTCCTCAGATTATTTAACCTCTAAACGGGTAATATTAGAAATTACTTACTGAGCCTGTACTGCTGTGGATTGTAGATTAGATGCAAATTAGCATTGTTCCACAATGGTACAGCTCAAAGCATCACATAACACTTATTTTATATATTTCTGTAATGTAAAAATGAAATATTCCTTTTTGTGGTCCAAGATACGATGCTATATACTTAAACTTGTGTATTAAGCCTCGTTTCGCTGGAGACGATTCTATACCTACATCCTATCCTATGAAATAAAACCTGTTCTCCCATTTTAAACCATGACCTAGCAGGCCATGGTTTAAAAAGGCAGAACAGGTTTTATTTTGGTTTTCTGTCACTCCAACACCGATTAGTCGACTTCACTTTCGCCAGTATAAATTTCCTTATCGTGAATACGTGTGCTGGCAGAGCACCAGTTAGGCAAATCGAACCTGTACCAGTGCGGCTGTGTCTCTGTAGCTAAACTAAGTTAGCATAGCTAGGCGAGAGGAACCCGGTGCTTTAGCTACTTTGGCCGCTAGCTGCTACCACCATTGCAGTACAGGGTCAGTCTCAGTAACTGATGTTAAATAACACAGGATATATAATGAGGCGAGGCCCGTTACTGGTGTTAGTGTGACAGACGGAATCTCGCACATTTTTGCCTACACATATAGGACCCACATATGTGTAGCCATTAGCCTGTTAGCAGTTAGTATGTTTCTTGGTTCTGATTGAGCTGCTCAGTCAGCAAATGTAAAATGTACTGTAACCGGTCTCATATGTGTACGCGGGACAGTACAGTACTGTATATCCCCTTGTTAACTACACCTAGTTTTAAGGGCCTTTGCTTTTCTGTGTGTACATATTAGCTCCAGGAGATGTCATAAGAAAACATGATATAAGTTTTAATAGATATTCTGATGACATGCAATTCTACATTTCCATTCGATCAGATAATCCACACTCAGTAGACAGATATTTCTATATTTTCTACAAGTAAATCAGGAAAAAACTGATCATTGGTATTAAAACTCAGAAAAAAGTACTTTATGACAGACTCTTTAGCTGCTTATGCCAAACCTGAAGCAAACAAACCTGAAACAAAAAAATGCAGTGTGATTTCCACCTGTCAACACAGTCACTACAGTAGTTTTTTATCATTGGAGAAATATCAGTACAGCTTTTTCTATAATAGAGCAACGCAGAGAAACTTGTTCATGTGTTTGTTACTCTAATGGTTCACATACTTTCATTAGTGTCCAGTCACCATTTTCACCAGCAGACGAAAGGCACTATGCATTCTAATGCTGTAGCTACTAATTTCCAACAACTTTTGCTCAACAGTGTTGGAGAGAACATCTTGTCTGAAATTATACGCTGCACATATAACAGTATGTTGGTGATATAGCAAAAGTATAACATTTCAATACTTCTTCAATATTTTCTTTATACATGCTATAATATTTCCTAAATAGTTGATAAGTCAAAAAGTTGTACGTTGTGCATAATGATGTTTATTCAGTGTTTTAGATACTACACTGCCTGAAATGCAATTAAACAGGATTATTTATGCCTTCTTTTTTTTATAAAACATGCAGTTGGTCATTGCAGTACTGGCTGTATCCATGTTATGCTCAGAAAAGCATGTGGTGGCACAATTGATCAAAGTAATAATATCGTCGTATTGTCCACTCCTACTATGCATACTTTGATTGCAAGTTATGGTTACCTAGAATTATAAAAAAAAAGAAGTACAGAAAAGTCCCCTATCTGTGTCATATCCTTCCTGTCAGTGTGCAGACATTCATGTTTGTTGGCAGTAGAGTGAAAGTCTCACAGTCCTTATGGTAAAGCCTGCTGAATCTCAGTTATCACTATAGCCATACATATATATATATATATATATATATATATATATATATATATATATATATATATATATATATATATATATATATATATATATATATATATATATATATATATATATATATATATATATATATATATATGTATATATATAACATATATGCCCCCTATGTTAAATCCGAGCTTGTTTCTGTAAAAATTGTACATACATTTCCCATTAACCCAAAAGCAGACTAGTGGCCTAGTTGTGTTTTATTTTTTCATATTTTCCTCTTTAGTTTTACAATTAGAATTTAGGACCATTGCCATTTGTGCTTGCATACAAAGGAATTTGTCATTTGCATTTAACCAACAAGTGCAGTGAAACACCCATATACACAAACTAACAAACACGCACTGGGGTCAGACCTGCCAAGACCAGTGGCCGGCCCTGTCCATGCTGCCAAAATAGTTGGGGGGTTAGGTGCTTTTTTTGTACAAAAGCTGTGAAGCTAATGTAACCAACACATAACTGGAAGCTTGATGATTCTGAATGATCACACACTTGCCTAAAAGAGTTGATCAAGGGGAATCTCACAGATGGTTGTGAGATTCTCCCACATGTGGTAGCTCTCTGGTGGGTGGTGGTGTTAACCGCTGAGCCACACCAACCATGACGATTTACAGTCCAGAGGCACATGCAGGATGTTGTAAATCAAAATAGTCCTGCAGCATTATTTTTAAGTCGTTTTGTATAGACAATATTATATTTGCAGTGAAGACATTGTGACCTTTGGTTCCTGTAAACACATCATCTATCTCCTAGGCTGCTTTGCCTTCTGGGTCATGGCGAGAACATGAAAACTACACATCGAAAGGACTCTGAACCCCCCGGCTGGGAATCAAACCCCCAAAAATGAACTTTCTCCATTTCATAGCTGAAAACAGAAGACATTCTCTTGTCTGTAATTTGTCTGTACCTTTTTCATTTCCTCTGTGGGTCAACAGGCCTTTGCAGCTGATCCGGAATGCAGCAGCATGTATTGTCTTTATTCTTCCCAAGCTCTCTTATGTAACTCCACTGTTGCGCTCCCTTCACTGGCTTCCTGTAGCTGCCTGCATCAGATTTAAAAGTCTGATGCCTGCAAAGCCAAGAATGGACCAACCCCTCCCTCCTTATGGCAAAGGTCAAAAATCGATCTGTACCTCAGGCCCCTCGAGCTTCAAGTGCAATTCAACTTGACCCACCATCCTTCAAGAAAACAAGCACCGAGACTCTTCTCTGTCCCATTTAAGTTAGCACTAATCTAAGTAGTTTTGAAAAATAATACATTTATTGTATTGCACGTTTGCTGTGCTTACCTCTTTAGATAGATAGATAGATAGATAGATAGATACTTTATTGATCCCGAAGGAAATTTAGCAGCCAGTAGCGGTTTCACAAAAAACGAACAGCACAGATACACATAATAATACAAAAATATAAAAATAAAACAGTGTTGTGCAGTATGAGAAACCTAAAAGGGATGTTCAGTAACGGCAGCAGTATTACTAACTATTAAGGTATAGGCTATAGAACTATACATACAGCGAGTCACTATCTATGGATATGTTAATATAAATATATAAATATATCTCTTTACCTTCCTTCCAGGCATGAGCACTGGTCAGGCATTGCTCGGTATTACACTAATACTGTAGTTATCTTCTAGGCATTAGCTCTGGCCATGTTCAGGTGGCAGTGTTTAAGCTGACTTAAATTATTATTGCTATCTTTGATAAGCCTCTCTGGATAGGAGTGTCTGCTAAATTCCATAATTGTCATACATGTCATATAGTGTTAGAACCCACATAAACAAATCTATTCAACATGACTTGACAACTCAATGAGGCAATTGTGTGATGACACATGCATGCACTTTGTGTGAGGTTAGCTACATTAGCTTTTTAGCTACAGTGCCAAACTACAGCAGCAAACTTTAGACCCACGTCAGCAGGTCATGACACCTAGCGTTTACCTCATGTTCGCTGTTCTCCAAACATACCCTAACAGTGCTTTGTCTTAATAACGGGTTGTGACTTGACAGCTCCATAGATTTTAATGAATTTGAAGGAAACACTTCTAATCTTTTGATTTCAGAGCCAGCACACAGACTTTTAATACCAGTATGGCATGCCATGTGCAAATATCCTGCAGTACAATCAACAGCCCCACTAATATTTTAACCACATTTTCAGCACTGGTTTTTGTTCATATGGCCTTTGTACTATATTTCTATAATAGAAGCTATTCCGCTATTTGGCAACATCCAGAGCAGGACGGGTTCCTCTTTGGAGTCTTCGTTCCTCTTTACATGTTCACTGGCCCATGTTGGATGTGCCAGTCACACAAGGAGTGCTAATTAGGGGCTTTGAAAAGCGCAAAATGCTTTGTGCTTGACTAAAGCCCGGCTGCATATGTTGAGGAATGATTTTTATCACCCTCATACCGTGTTCTTCTGGGTCTCTATCACATTTCTTCCCTTTAAAAATGTCTATTCATTTATGTCTTTACTGTCACTCACTGCTGCATGAAGCTCTCCAGATACTGCAAATTTGATCAATACAGGAAAATCAATTTATGTTTATTAGCATCAGTCAGTATTGCAGCCTTAGCCTTTTTGAGTTCTTCAAGTAAGTACCACTCGGTAAGCGTTTGTGTGTTCTTGGTGAAAATCAAGATGGATGTGCTGAGAATAAAACTTTTTTATTTTTCTGTTTTCTGGCATTAAAGTAATTGTAGTTTGTGTTGATGGAAGAAAATAAAAAAGATGTGTATTAGATGAATTGTGTTTTGTTAGAAGGGCCACACACAGCATACATTCTAGTGCTAGTGCTAGTGTGTGTGTGTGTGTGTGTGTGTGTGTGTGTGTGTGTGTGTGTGTTAAACAACTATGAAACCTTGCACAACATTGCGGTGGCTTTCATGTGCACTCATCTTGTAAATACACTAATTAATAGAATAGCTGCACCCAGCAAGTGTTAGATTAAAGTGCTAGTGGGAAGAAAGATAAAGGTTACCAGAAACAATAAATTATGACAAATTTAGACTGATACGTGCAATACCGAAATAGTTTCTCTCACCATGGTGTCGTGGCGCCAGGTTTGCTAATGGTACATGCCAGATGTTTTGGCATGGAGCTGTAGAGGTTCCTTATGGTGTTCTGTGATAATCCATCCCATGCGGCTTGAATGTTCTCTTGCTCTGTGACGCAGGTTTTGCAGTAGGGCTAAAGGTGGAGTGACACCAGGCTTTCTGGATATGTGACGTGACAACAAACATCTAAGAGCTGACCACGGTGCCTCTACACACAGATTTGTTGGTTGTCTCCACCAAGACAAAAGTGGGACCATTCTGCCATTCTGAGACACTCCATGACAGTCTGGCAAGACACCATTGCACTCTTTGGCGATGTTGACATGGTGTTAAGGGCACTAACAGGATGACACGTAGAGGGCATCACTGCTCGCTGAATGTCCACAATCCTGGCTGTTGGGTCAATCGGGTACAGCGATAATGCCTGTCTTTGCTTACATCCCATGGGTGGCCAAGAGTGAAACTTGATTCATCCGCATGTCTCACAATGTAAAACTTACAGACCAAGTTTCATTCCTGACGGTTGAGTCCTTCTGGGTGTGACTATTCATGCAACCCTGTTTTTGATGATGAGTGTATGATGTTTCTAAGAGAGGATTCTTCTTGAGGGGAGAAGAATAGTGTTTCATACCATTCTGCCCTGCTGCTGCACACATTTGGCATTATACCTGATTCAGTACACCTACTAGTCAGTTAGCTGATAAACTAAATCAGAAATGTGTCACCAAAATATCTATAGACTAATGTAACACGGCCACAGCCCTGCATTAAATCATTCATTGGACTATTTAGAATTATATAAATAAAAAACCTTTTTGTAAAAATATGTTTCATTTATTGCTGCTGCTGGATTCATTTGGGATATTTTTGGATTCATACATAAAGTTTTGGATTCATACATAAAAAGGCGCCAGAATACTAAACTAAAACTTACATTTTTACAGTCTCTTTTATTTCTGTGTTTGGAAGCATGGACACTGAATTTTATGTCAGTAACCCAACTGGGATCTGAAACATTGTGTCTTTTTGGCTGTTATTTAAAGGGGAACAGGAAAGTTTAAGAATATTTATTTACAGAAATTTAGGGCTCAAAGCTGTAAATGTTTATTATGCACAAAACATACACTTAGAGAGGTGAGAAATATGAGCCAATCAGCCCGGGACAGGACAGTCAGCAACAGAACAGAATGACACTGAACACATAAAAAAGAAATTAACAACAAAACTATTAGCTACATATTTATCTTCACAAATGTGTTTAAATTGACAAGAGTTTTACTCATGTACATTTTTTGATATTTGACAAATAAGGAGATACAAAGATTGAGGTGCACTACATGGCACTCTCCATGGAAAGGTCACACTGTCTCTTTGACCTCACAAAGTCAGAGCGGATCCCTGGGCCTATGGCCAGGTGTATTTTTTTGTTGAGAGCTGTCATGCTTCTTTTTCGTCTACTCATGTGGGGACTAAAGACAAACTTTGTACCTCAAGAGACGACAGTGAGTTACAGTGAGTGAGGATCAAAGTGGTATTATGAGACAGGACGAGCCATGGCAAGCTGATTAGCATGCTAACTTCAGTACACCACCATACATAGTCACCAAAACTGTTGTTTCTCCACATTCATGCAATAAGTTTAGCTCATTTGGAATGTTTTAAACTAAACATCTTATAAAGTGATTAGGTCATCTTACATATCACTCTTTTAATTGTCATGAAGCTGTATCTTACCTGTACCTGTTTTGCCAAATCTAAAAAGAAATGAATACATTGAGCCTGGTTTGATGTAAAATCCTTTTACTATTATGTTGCCATTTCCATTGACATATCAAACAGTTGTCTCATTATTGTCCATTTAAATCAGTCCAGTTTTAGCCAGAGCAAAGAAGGGCTGTGTCTTATTTGTATACTGCACAGTAATACTACACAGTATATACATATATAGGCTGGACTCTGCAGGCTGCTTTAGCGGAGGTTCTCACATTATTTACTAGAATACATTTATTTTTACAGGCCATTTTTTCAGTTTTGACTGACTGACATCATCACATTGTGCGACAATATTGGCCTACTATAACAAGGATAATATTGCCAAATTTCATTTATGTGTTATATTTTAATAATGCAAATCTTAACATACACACTTCCCCTACCAGATCTGTTTTTAACATATTCACGCTGCAGAGGTACATGCAAGGCTAAACAGTCTCTAAAGATAACTTTTTTCCTCATACCATTATCAGTGGTACAAATGCAAACTCAGAACAGCCATTTTATTTACTTACTGACCGTAGTAAATGAAATGGTTAGTTCTGTGTGAAGACATGGTTCCTGTCACCACTCCTAGTTCCGAACACCACTGTTGTAAAAGAAAAGTTGTAGCTTCTCCACTTCATGCTTTCAGATCAAACCACACTAAATGACTTTATGTGCGTCTCCAGGATTTAATTATGCAGGAATTCTGAAAGTCAGGTGGAGCCCCCCTTTCGGCTGAGAGAGTGCTTGACTGTGTTTCAGTTCACCTCACAGCCGCTCTGCTCGCTTTAGCCTCGTGCTGAACACTGGCTGACTGTTTCTCCCTCACTCAGGGTCTCGTGACGGTTGCGAGGAGCGACGACAGCGCCGCTCGCGCGTTTATCTGCGCTTGTTTTTGAACGCGCGTGCCAATCGAAAAAGATGGCGGACTCCGAGGGAGATGAGGTTCGGCCCGCTCCTCCGCCTTCGCTCAGCGCGGCGCCCCGCAACGGACCCGCAGTCGTCTCGGCCGTCGCGGGTCCTCGTATCGTCCGAATCGTGAAGTCGGAGTCTGGCTACGGCTTCAACGTCCGAGGCCAGGTCAGCGAAGGCGGCCAACTGCGGAGCATCAACGGTGAGCTGTACGCACCGCTTCAGCACGTCAGCGCCGTGTTACCGGGAGGAGCGGCGGACCGGGCAGGAATATCCAAAGGAGACCGGATACTGGAAGTGTACGTGCATTTGCTTTTCACGTAAAGTACTTTCACCGCTGTATGTAACGCTTTAGCTCTAGGGCAAAGCTTCGGCAGAGCTAACCACCCTGTCTGATAAACACTGACCAGTTCACTGTTATACGCTAAGACCGTTAGCCAGCTCGCTAACTGTGACCGATGATCCGCTGCTGCTCTATAACACGCCTTAACGGTTTATTCACCTCCCAGATTGTAACCGCTCACCTGGCGGTCTCTTAGCCTGTTAGTAAGAGGGCTAGTAAAAGGAGAATAACGTTAAGGTAATGCGACGTTAGCTAGCTTGCTAAGTGGCCTCGGCAAGCCTGAAGATAAGTTAGCTAGCATATCCTTTCTAGCTTTACCTCTAAATAATTTATGTGGCCACTTTGGTTTGCTAATAATGCAACACCAGGTTCATTTGCTACACGTTAGAGACACAGCAGTGCTGGATATCTACCTGTCTGATCGCTGTGGCCCTGTTGACTGTCTCTGGCCTTATATGAACATTCCTCTGACAGCTAAATGTCACTGTTTATGTTTACAAAGTGACCTACAGTCTCCCCTATCAGTACTGGTACAGCGTAGCAGCTGAAATGAACAATGATCACGCTCATAATTCCTTCATTCTTAATAGCTTAATTTCTATGATCTAGTAGGTTCCTCTTTTTCTTCTTTATTCTGTCCTTTCCAGCCAGTGCAGTGCAGCTAAACACTAATAGTGTGGTTCTCATCTAGACCACAAGTGACGTTTTGTGGTTGTACCACATGCAGGTGTCAGTTTTGGAGGATTTTCCAAATGCCTGCAACAAAAGCCTGTAACTTGCCTAATCTCTAGCTGTTCACGTTTAGTAAAGGGTGTATAGTGTCCAGGAGTTTACATCTAAAGTGTCTTGGTTTTAGATGCTTTTACAGATGCACCA
The DNA here is from genome assembly GCA_024036415.1 of Prochilodus magdalenae. Taxonomy (NCBI): domain Eukaryota; kingdom Metazoa; phylum Chordata; class Actinopteri; order Characiformes; family Prochilodontidae; genus Prochilodus; species Prochilodus magdalenae. The sequence continues at coordinate 418,174 of JAMWET010005296.1, forward strand.
TATCATCATATACAGGTGTAAATAAAGAGACTCGTATGGGTTTAAATCAGCTTTAAATTACTGTAAGGGAAATTCCACTGTCTTCTTTAGCATATTGGGTTATGATGTAAGAACTGGCATTCAGAGTGGTTTGATGCAAAACATACTGATCAGAATCATGTTTGGGCAAAGTACTATGAAAAGTAGGGATGGCTGATTACTGAATACACTGTTCTATATTTAGTAATGAATTCTACTACAGTACTTGGAGGACATTGTGGTTTGAAAGTACATGGGATGTTTTTTATTTAGTTTAATGTTGGCAGTTCTTCATGTAATTCTTTCAATAATATGTTTAATGAAAATTTCAATTATTCAAATGAACACAAAAATAAATAACATTCACAGTTTATTTATCAATACTAGAAATAAATATTAATGTCTAGAAAATGTAACTACAGGGTGAGGATTTTCAGTTAACGATGGCTATATAACGCATGAAAAAGTCCAATACAAAACCAAAGCTAAGCTCATCACTTTGGAATTTATCTAAATGTCCTATCTAGATCAGTAATCCTGTTCAGTCATGATAAAGTTGTTTAACTAGTGCAGAAGGTGTTATATTTTAAATGGTTAGGTATTCTAAAATTATGTTCCTAAAATATTCTGAGCGCTCTCTTTACAAAATGTAACGTGGTCTGAATACAGATACTTACATTTTGTCCAACTTGTATTCTGTTACAGCCCAACCCTTGTCAGAATTGTTCACAATGGTGGTTATGGTATATGATATGATGTGATATGATATGATATTAGAAACCCATAGAAACTACTTGTTACATTGTTTTATGATACAGTTTTGGTCTAAAACATCATATTTATGGACTTTATGGAATTCGCTGAGTAATTACCCATTAATATATTCTGTTTACTATATTCGCATCCTTGACCGATACTTTGAGTACTGATGCTATATCATGCTATCTAACCGAATCCAGAAGTGCTCTTTCCCCTGAGATATATAATTAAGTTGAAGTGCCACAATGCCCATCACCTAGGGTTAACTGCAATGAGTATACACCACTTTAAAAGCGGAGCTAAATACTGACAGTCTCACACTTTCCCACAGGGTGCAAAGATGTAATAAGACGTCTTCAGACTATGGTGATGTTTAATAGTAGTCTAGTACTCTAATACTGTTAAAATAAATGGAACTTTTCAGGGCAGTGTAAACCACAGAGTGCAAATGACAGAACTCGTATCTTTCTGCTGCTACTAGGCAGCATATTATGGGCCTTAATGTTGTTATGAGATGTGTAGCAAGACAACATCGTGGTAGGTGGACAGATGCAGGCTAGTGTGTTCTGTGGGCTGATTGATAGGTTGTTATTGCAAGTCACTGAGGCCTGTCGATCACTGCTACTTGTAAGCTTCACCAGCGTGCTGTCAGGGGAGATGAGATTTCATGGGTATTTGTGGTCATTACTTTATCAAAGCCATTCATTCATCTTCTCTGATGTTTGTGTTTGCGAGCGTGGCCTCTCTAATCAAAGAATTTCCATTTTCCTGTAGGTCAGGGCTGAAATTAAAAAGATGAAAGGGAAAGGGTGTGCCTGTAGATTTGCTGATAGACAGCAGAATTTGGCATTGGCTGACTTCAGCTCAGCCATGTAATAGCTGTTGTTTGTGGAAGTATTTTCTCCTGAGTGCATAATAACGTGGTTGATTTATTCAGACGTCAGTAGTGTGTTTGTGTATGTGCGTTTGTTTAAGGCTGCTTCTTGGGTCACATCTCTTGGGAATGGGTATACAAAAAGAAAACCCGGATCACGGCCTATTGGTCAGGCGAAAACAGGCCTTGTGTGCTTGAACAAATTTTGGCCTACTGTATCTTGGAGCCCTTTTTAACTGGAGCTAAGTTCAGGAAAAGGCAGCTTTTGATTGTGGAGGAACCATCCCATCTCCTCCCTTCCTATGACTGTAGCTGGAATCCTGAGGACCGCCTGTGAGTTACGTAAGCCCCTGTGATGTACTGCACTCTAATAATAGAACACCTGGCAGTTATTTCCGAGAACTCTGCTTAGGGCTGCTTGATATTGGCATTAAATTATGTTGTTTGATAAAGATGTGTGATATCAGGATGACGATATGACGATATTATTATTAAAATAGTTTTTAAAATTTCTGTTATAAAATGTGCTATATAAATAAACCTGAAGTGTGTATATAAACAGAAATATAACAAACCTTTCCTATAATAACAAATAACACATTTCAAAATTCCGAAAGCTCTTTTCACTCTTAAGAAATTAAATACAAGCAACTACTTGCATAAGAACTGCAGGCACAACCCCAGCACAGAGACGTTCTGTAACACTGGCATTCTGTTATCTATAGGACAAAAAAGTATGCTTAAAGATGACCTCTACTCTTTTTAGCTGTGCTGTGTACTTTTGTCAGGTTTATAGAAGCAAACTTTGGACTACATTTCACCCTCACTGTCTTTCTTCAGTTATAAGGAACTTAGTGACGGTCTTAGTGATGTAAAACTAACTCTGATTCTTTGAGACTGCACAGTTGTTTCAGAGTTTCATTTCTGCTTTTTTTAAACAAAAATAGGTTCAGGCTTAACCCAGACAAGCTTTAGTTGGAGGACTGTGCATGGTAAAATGGTAAAGCTTTGATGAAAGGAAGTTCAAACCTGTGGTTCTTTCATTAGTTTTAGTGTTTTTTTTTTTTTTTTGTTTTTTTTTTATCAGATCAATTTATTGACACGGAAATGTTTTACGCTTAACATGCGCACAACGCACATCCCTTTTTTTGCCTCTGCATACAAAGCAGTGTTAGTGTGTAGCTCTATCTAGAGGCTTCTTGCTGTCAGCAATTCATGTGACTCTTTACTCTCTTGCATAAGAAGTGCGATCTTAGCCTAGATGTAAAATAACCTTGCCTGTGCCCAAAACGTCTTGCGTTCAAGTCTTGAGGATGGTTCTGAGTCACGCTGAACTCCTCCCCCACTCTAAAATTCTTTCTTGTTTGTTTTTGTTTCCTTTGAAATTCAATGGGTTTGTTGTTAAATCAGTATCTCTGGATCATTATCTTAAAAAGCCTTGAATATGAAACAGTGAAGGTTTCAGTGTAGCATAATACCATTTATATAATGTAGCCATAATAAATTAGCTTAAATTGTAAAAGTCAGTCAGGTGATAATCCTCCAGCATGTGTTCTTTTGCCTGTCCTGTTAATTGTCTCAGCATTTAACATGGCCTCCCCTGAGGTAGATGTTTGTTCACCTTTCTCTTCTCTGCGCGGCCATTGCATGTTTGGATTTAGTCTCCAATGGATCATCTCACTTTCCCCTCTCCCTCTGTTTCTCTGTAATGAATTAGTAATGGTGGAAAGTAGACAGATGGCATGTTCTTGTCTGCTCTGACCTACACCTGTCTGTGTGTGTATGGGTGCATGTGTATGCATGAGAATTTTTTTTTTGTTTACCCCAATATAAAGTTGTGAGTCCTCAGTACTGCATCGCTTTCAAATTCTTTTCAAAGTATGTGTAGCAAACTGTAAAATCAAGATGGTATGTATAAGGCAGCAAGCAAGAGTTCTGATTGTCAGAGAGTGGTGGGTTTTGATGCTCCAAGTGACAAAGGGCCGTATTATATAGTGATTAAAGTTAAACTCATAGACATGATATAGAATATAATGCAGTGTATATTAATACAGTCAGTTAGTTTTAGCAACGCATGTTGCATTAGAATATGTATCCTGTTTTTTCTGTAAAGCCACATCACGCATTTCCTGCCTCTAAAACTCTCAACACATCCCACAGTGTTCAAACCTGGAGATGTCCTTCACCTGCTCAAGTTCTCCTGCCCATGGCCCCAATCTGGGGCCATTTTACAGAAACTTACAGTCATTAATGCTACATTTAGTAAAGAATTTGCACAAATTCATGTTACAGAATCGAATCTGTTAGCAATTCATGGTTGCTCAGGCAATAGTTTGCCTGAAATCTGTCCGTATGTTGCAGAAATGCAAACTTTACAAACATTACTGATGTAAGAGAAAAAAAAGGTATGTATGAGTATTAAGCATTGTCAGTATGAGTATTGTGACTGTTCACCCTGCTGTTCATTATACTGTTACTGCTTCTCAGTTTGGGTTTCAATTCCCACAATCTCTTTAGTCACCATGTTAGCCTTGCTGCACTATTCCTCCTTATAAACAGCCTTCAGCTCTGTCTCCTCATTATTCACCATCATCATTGTAATATTTTATCTGGTGAGTTTTAATCAGTATTAACGCAGGAATGTAATAAGAGCAGATGGTGGACTGGTTGTGGGTAGGAGCGTATGTTGAGAAAAGTGCAGTGGTCTGCCACATACCTAAAAATAATTTCCTTGCAGCAACAATGGAACAAGCAGGCTTTGATTGCTAATAAGATTCCAATTGCCGCATCACAACTTTTTATTTTATAGACATTTTGGAGGAATCCCTGTTACTGCAGTTTATTTTGATTACAGTCTGTTTTAATAAAATGCTTGTGCCGTCTCAAATGTTTGACTTTTAAACTGAACACCTAGGCCACTTCGTAGAAAATACTGAGATATTGTTTATCGTCGTTCAGCATAAAAGCATTATTTAAAAGTTTTATTATAAGATATAATGCTTGGACTGTATCCATGGTCCTACCCAGAACTGCCTTTTACAGCACAAAGTGGTTGTTTAACTGACATGCAAAAATTATGGTTAGAACAGTGGTACAGTAAAACAAACAAAAAAAGAAAGCTTGGAAAATGGCGATAAGATACCTTGCATGCTTGCCATTTATATCCTATTTGTTATCAATTTATGTAAACCAAAGTCTTTAATGAATAAACAATGGCATGTTGTTTAATTTTATTATACATCTTTCTCTGTATGGCATCATCATGCACTTGTCACCTTTCAGCGAATTTCTCTTTTTTGCCATTCACTTGAATCGTTGACGATGATGTAGTTAATCCTGTCTTTAAGTCTAAATGGACCACAATTTCATGTCAAAGTCAGGTTTATGTATATAGCGCCTTTTACAACAGGTGTTACCCCGAAGCAGCTTTGCAGAGAAGCCGGGTCTAAGCCCTTAATAAGCCCCAAACCAAGGGTGACTGTGGCATTGGTAAGGTCCCTCAGACCATACGGAAGAAACCTCAAGAAGTGCCAACATCTCTTTAAAGAGAAACAGATCTTTGATAGAAGAACTGAAAACACTATATGGTCTTAAGAGTGCAGCAGTGACTCTGGTAGGCCTGGCTATTACAGCCTAACTCTAAGGGAATGCCAGACAGTGACAAACATGAGGGCTCCCTGAGAAATCAGCGGCCTATGCTCCAGCATCAACATACACATTAGAGCAGCACCAACATTCTCAGTTTACCAGTACTCTCTGTTAATGAACCTCCAGATCTGCACCTTTTATCTAATGGAAAAGCTAATGAAAGGCTTGACTGAGGTAAGGTATTTGAGACTAGACTGATGTGGTCGAATTTTCTAGTTCTCGCAATGACTCTTGCTGTGGGTGTTCTGGACTAACTGAAGCATGTTCCGAGTTTTGTTTTTGGAAAGATGCTGTTTCACCCTGCTACCTTGAGTTTCCGTGTCTGTAGATAGTTTGAAGAACTGGCAACTGCTTCCTGCTTTTGAATAGCTTAATAAACAAAGTTTGCTTTTCATCAGTTTAATAAGCCTGTGCATGGAAGGTGGCCTTGTAGATAGCTAATCAGACTACACTGACAAAATTCCCATATACTTTGAACATCTTTGATGTAAAGTAAATGTCAGATGGTCTCTATAGCTCTGTGGATAAAGAGTTTGAGTCTGGATTTCTGCTAAAGAGAATCTCTCTCTTTCCCTGCAGGAATGGAGTGAATGTGGAAGGTGCTACCCATAAGCAGGTGGTGGATCTGATCAGGGCGGGAGAAAAGGAGCTGGTGCTGGCTGTGCTGTCCGTGCCGCCACAAGAAGTGGATGGCCTCGACCCAGGAGAGGATGGCTCTGCCCCGCCCAATTATGACTACAGTGACAAGCAGGCAGTGCCCATCTCCATCCCCACTTACAAACATGTGGAGCAGCATGGGGAAAGATTTGTGGTGAGTTCTACAGTTATAACAAATGCAAACCAGAACCTGAAATCTTCCCCATCCCCCTCCCCGATGGTAAAGTGGGGCCTAAAGTACAGATATACTCTTAGCTGGTATAAGCTTATCTTACTTAGTTTGCATCTAAAATAAACTGCTAGTTAAACAGAAAATCAAGATTTAACTGTGATTTCTTATTTAAATGCTCATTAATTGATTAGGTTGATTGTCTAGTCATAGTTTATAATCACTAGGGAATGAACATATTAATCTTTTAATACAGCCCTCTAGCTCTTGTATTGTATTTGATGGGCCTTTATGCATAGTGTGAACTCTCAACTCCCTTGCTTGAGTGTGCAGCTCACAGTCACTATCTGTAATAATGCACTGTGCTTGGAGTAATACCAGAGTTTAAGTTCACAGTTGTAAGTTTGCTGCACTGTGCTGTGTCTGGCCATGGCTTTTGTTGATTTCCAGTAATATTGAATATGGGCACATGAGCCACTTTGCGATGAAGGTTCATAATGCAACATGTGCCCTCAGCATACCGTCTGAGCATGTTTTCAGTAAACACCTTTACTTTTTTACTTGCAAGTAACATGATGGTGCAAAGAAACCTGTTTACATCAGAGAAAGTATTTTCTTGTTTGAGACGTGTGAGGTAACTTTTTGTTCTTGCGGTGATTTAGATTTGAATAATTAGAGCTTTTACAGCCTACAAACAGCTGTGGCTGGCTTATGCAGTGAAACTTCCATGCAACTCATTGCATGTTGTCAGTCAAAGTTGCATGCCGCTCATTCCATTGCATCATTAGTTAGCTAAATTAGCAGCTCTATTTTTGTTTTAAATAATGTCCAAGTTAGATTTTTGACTAACGTGAAGTTTGAGTATCTGCATGAGCTAGCCAGTTTTCTTTGGTAAAGAGGAAAAGCATTACTAGTAGTATACTCTTATAGGTGCCATCTCTTGTTTCCGCTATTGCTACCTGCATCGGACTATTGTTTCACAGCTATATTTTCATTAACTTCATCGTCATCACTATGACTAAATCAGCATAATTAGATACTTTATTGATGTTACTTTAAACAATTTCAAAATGTAGTTTTGACAAAAGTGAGTCTGGTTCCTCCCAAGGTTTCTTCCTTCTACTTCAGGTAGTTTTTTCTTTGCCACCGTCCATGTTCACAGAGCCCAAGATATTCCCATAGGGTTCTTTAACAGGCATAACACCGATTCAGTTAGATATTAATACGAAATTAATAATGACACTATTGATGGTCAGTGGTACATATACAAGGAGTGGTCATGCATGTCGCTGTAAAACAGGTCAGTAATTATAGCAGTAATATCATTTTTAAAAATTCTAAAAGTAATTAGATAAATGAAAGTTTCTCAATTCAGTAAACAAATGTTACCAAGCTCTCATTAATTTTAATGTGAGACCAGGATGTAATTGTTCTTATTTTGGCCCCATCTATCCTAGCTATTGTACATTCCAGAATAGTAATGTCCTGACAATAGGTAAATCAAAGAATATAAGCAGGAACAGAGGGTTCAAAAAATTCCCTGATGTATCCTGTTTGATGTCTCACTCATCTTGTTGCAGTAATGGAAGTTAATTGTGCATCGTATTCCGTAATAACGTTTCGTATTTTGATCCCAAACGAATCTGAGCTTTATAAGAGGAGAAAATAAGCCACCTGTCTTCAGACATGTTATCACTGAGAAACTGTTTGTTGTCATGACTCAGAAAACTGACAAAATAGAAACGCTTCTTACCTTGCGTTTGAATGCTTAAAAGTTGAGTGCTTAAAGTTATGCATTTCTGACATGATCACGTAATTCATATTTCTTATTTGATTAGTTGTTTCTTGGAACTTGTTTCGCAAAGTTCAAATGACTGCATGTGTTGCAGCTGTTATTGAGTATCAGGTGAGTTGCAGGATGTTTTACATTGTGCAGTTCCACTGCAAATTTTCGGGTTGGTTTCAAGCACTGTACCTGTGTAGGTCTCAGTATAATAATCAGTTGACTCAAGCCTAATACCTATAGACGTTTCCTCTCTTTTAGGTGTATAACATCTACATGTCCGGCAGACAGCTGTGCTCGAAGCGCTACCGGGAGTTTGCAATCCTGCACCAAAACCTAAAGAGAGAGTTTGCCACCTACTCTTTCCCCAAACTGCCCGGAAAATGGCCCTTCTCTCTGTCGGAGCAACAGCTGGATGCCCGCAGAAGAGGACTGGAGGAATACCTTGAGAGAGGTGAGAGAGAGAGTGAAAGACAAACACTAAACAGAAACAGAGACAGTAACATGGAAGGTAGCAGGAAAATTAACAATGTACACATCCTCATCATTACTTCCTAATAAGGGCATGCAACGGTAGAGGAAGGAAATGGTTTACAGTATTACTGTATTTATTTGATACATTTCTGAGATTAGCATGGGTATTGAAAAGTTAGTCGTGTGGTAACAATGTAGAAGTTTTCATGAGCTGTGTGTCCTAAACCCTGATTTCTCTCCCTAGTGTGCTCAGTAAGGGTCATTGGGGAGAGTGACATTATGCAAGAGTTCCTGTCTGAGTCAGATGAGGTAACCAAGAGAGAGACAGAATATGTGTGTAAATGTGTTGTCTGTGCTTCTTTATATTCTTGAACTGTGTGTGTGTGTGTGTGTGTGTGTGTGTGTGTGTGTGTGTGTGTGTGTGTGTGTGTGTGTGTGTGTGTGTGTGTGTGTGTGTGTGTGTGTGTGTGTGTGTTCCAGAACTATAATGGTGTAACGGATGTAGAGTTGCGAATAGCACTGCCTGATAAGACCACCATATCGGTGAGAGTGCGCAAGAACAGCACCACTGATCAAGTTTACCAGGTAAAAACTCTGCTTCTTCTACTATTTAGTACTTAGTACTATTTTTTAATCCTTTTCTATAAAGATATTACTTCAGAACTGTCACACATACCAGATTAACACCTACAACTTAAAAAATATAAAAATTAAATTAAATTAAATAAAAAAAAAAACGAAGAAAATTGAATGATGTGCAAATCATTTAAATCCTATGCTTAATTAAAAATTGCAAGGACAACATGTTAAATGTTGAGACTAAAAAGCACTTCAGTCATGTACTGTCGGTTCAGGGGATCGAACCACAAGGTTACAAGACTGGTTCCCCAACCTTCAGCCCAGGACTACAGTAGTTGTTTTCCGTATTGAAATGTATCGCTTGCATCACCTTCTAAATTTCTACAAAATTCCATTAATATTTTGTCTTTGTACTATTTTAGTTGAATATAGGGTTTAAGTAATTTACACATAATTTCTTTTGTTTAATATACCTTTTGCACAGCATCCCAACTTATTTGGAAACAGGGTTGTAGAATCTTTTGATTTTGAAGTTTAAAAATGAAAAAATGAACACCATGACACATTCTTTTCTTTTTTCCTCATTGTTCTTCAGTTCAGTTCACGACTTTTGATACTGATATTTGAACTGATATTTAAACCTTACTCTGTATAATGGAGCTTAATTCTGTTCCGTGTTCCTGTATTGTGTATTAGGACTAGTATGTAGTACTATATACTAGTATATTATCTGGGTTTCACATTGTTTCTTAATTGCAGGCACTAGTGATGAAGGTTGGAATGGACAGCATCATGGCCAGTTATTTTGCCCTCTTTGAGGTGATCAACCACTCCTTTGGTGAGCTAACTAACCTTGCTTATTGATATAGTTTGGTGTAAAAGTCAGAGATCACCCTTCGTTTACTTATTTTGCACTCATAACAGTTACCAGAAAACAACAACAATATGTATTATTTCTATTTGTGTTTTGGGTTTTTTTGTTTTTTTAAATATTTTTTTCTCAGTAACTGATTCTTGAAAGCTACACACTATTAGATTCATATTGTTGAGACAGGATGGACAAAAACGGCTGTATATATTGTGTTCAGATGTGAAGCCTGGTTTTTCTCCTCTCTCATCCTCTCACTATTACTATACTATTTTGACACCCTTGAATATGTAATTGCTGGGTACCTAGGTCAGTTTCCAAGTTTTGGTAAGCTGGTCGAGGGAAAGCAGCTTTTTATTTAGTTTTTTTTTTTTAATTGTTCATACATAATTCTATTTTATATATAATATATAATTTGCATATTATTATGTTTTATGTATACATAATACCTTGCATAGTCAAGGTATTAAACTACAAATAAATAGAGTGCAATACACAAGAAACAAAATGATGAGGATATTTGCAAAAAATAGTTTTAAAAAAAGAAAGGAATCCTGTAATTAAAAGCAGAGTTTAAGTGCTTTAAAGTGACTGAGGTCCAAACACTATTTGGAAAATCAGTTCAAGTTTTGGGAGTCTGCAGGCAAACACTCTTTGAGCTGCGGTAGATTTCTTAACTCTTGGTTTAAGTACAAAGTCTGCATGCTGTGACCTTGATGAATGAGGGGGGATTATGAAAGGCCACGAGGCAAGTCTGACCTATTTATCTTAAAACTGGAGCAAACTAAGCCAAAATATATGCAGCGGTTTGGCTTAAGGCACTGACATTATGTTAACATCTAGAAACATAGCTGAAAAACAGAACTCGCAGCTCCAAATGTCCTAGTTTCAGGACTGTAGATAAGTTCTGGCAGTATGAGATGCACTTTCATACTGGTTTATTACTGATCCCAAGTTTGGTGGCTTAAGGAGTATCAAAATCAGTGCGTTTGTGTGGAAGAACAGAAGAAATAAAGAATAGAAAGGGTTGAGATGTATATACTTGAATGAGGAAAGACTTACTTTTATAACTATAACAACTTTGGTGGCATTAGCGTGTAAACTGTAACAGCAAGAAAATGTTGGGTTAGAAGAATAAGGAAAATCCAAGTGCAGAAGCTCTTAGCTCCAGAAGTTCTGCGCTTCAGCCCTTATTTCAGAGACATTAAAGTTTTTTGCTGATAGGGAAAAAAAGCAGTATAGTTGTCCAGGGCACACACAAGAAACATACTATATATAAACGGCTGTCCTCACTAGTTTCAAATGAATGAAAGCAGTTGCCAGACATGTCAACTAAGACCTGTTGGTGGGTCCTGACAAGAAATTCCACCCAGCTTTCACAATTTCTGCACAAGTCATATACAAAGTCAGTCAGAGTGTTTTTAATTTGAAACGGTCCGTTGTAGGAACTTGCGGACTTCTTTACAGTGATGGTGATGGGGACCAGGCCAGCCACTTAATTTTTGCTACCCAGCGAACCTACTTGAAAGTAGTGGAGTATATATGATCATTTCATCAAAATAGTGTCACAATATCTTATAATTTCGGGTTAAACATTCTTTGCAGTAGCTTTTAAAAATATTAACTGCTTCAGATGTCTGGTTCCTATCAGTGTAAACCATGCTGACTCCATGGATGTCTAAGGCATTTTACATCAACCTACTCCAAATGAATTTGTTCTTAAAAAACTTAATTAGGCAGAAAATTGCAGGGTTCCCCTTTAATCGCTAGCCCATAAAAATACCTTTAAATGAGATGTCTGTTTTCTGAAAAATGTGTGAGGCAGTTTTGCCTCCTGTCATTTCAAATATGCATCCCTATGAGCAGCTTCTTTTGAGGGGCTATGTAGAGCAAAAAAAAAAAATAGGGAAGGCAGACTACCAGCCTTACAGTGTACATACATAATATGCATGCAGCTGTGCTGAACGTAGCTGATAATGTTTTATACTTTGAATTGATTGAAAGTACTTTTTATTATGTTTTTATACAGAAACATAATTATTATGTAATTATACAGAAACATAATAAACATCTTTACTTGTTAGATATCCAGAAAGTTTACAATCGCCATTTATTGCTTTTCATTTCATTGCAAACTTTATAGTATGTTGCACTGTATGTTTTACAGCCCTGCTAGCTTACATTCTCTATTATAGTAATGGGCAAGTGGCACTTTTCCTGGACTGAAGGAAATCCTGATAAAGTCCTCTTGATGGGTCCTAATAGAGCTCCATTACTGCTCATGTAGCCATTTAGCGTACCCTATTTAATTTAACAGTGATGATCTACGCACACTCCCAGTGGTGTTATGCTTCTTCAAAAGACACAACAGATGGTTTAAGCACAACAAAATGCCTTCCAAATTTTGAAGTTTAACAATTTGTTCCTTTCCTCTTTTTCCAACTCTGCTTTACCACATAGTTAGGCCTCTAGACAGGTTCACTTAGCCCTGCTAGACTAGATTCAGCTATTTTAAAAAATACGATGTAAAAAATAATGCACTGCAACCATTAACTGTTTCTAAGCTAGTAAAAAAGTACCCAGATACGAACCCCTCATGTTGCAGATGTGTCCAACAGCTGGCCAATTTAATATCTATGCTCCGGGTTGGTCCACACCCTTGTGCTTTCCAGCCAAGTCTTCTGTAAAATGTTCCAGGTCACCCTAGCACCAGATCCCATTTACAACCGTTGTGGTTTACCATCAAACTCCTCCAAATAAAGCTGGCAAAAGCTACATTCCTGGTGACATGATGTATTCTTATGTGGAAACCGTCCTTCACTTTATTCAACACTGGATAAAAGAGGTTATGTATTTCTTACCAATATATATTTTTTATCTGTTGTTATGGCTGTTGAGCTAATAAGCTGATGCCGCAGGGCAGAGGTGGGGCCCTGAGCAACTGTGAGGGATTGCTGTGAAGCAGAAGAAGAATGCTTTTAGTGTAGCACAGTGTTTCTTAACCCTGGTTCTGGAGGCACCCAGCCCTGCACATTTTAGTGGATTGCCTGCTTTAACACACACCCTGCAACTCAGATAGGGCTTGTTAATGAGCAGATAAGTTGAATCAGGTGTGTTGAGAGCAGACAAAGCACTAAAATGTTCAGGACCTGGGATTGAGAAACACTGGTCTTGTAGTACTGTGTGACGGCCCCTCCTGGTGTTTCGACAGGTCAGAGTTGAGTTTGTTGACCATGGATATTATATATGTGTCTTTTATGAATGTCTATCTGCCAAATCTTATCTTTAAAGCTCTGTGTGCTTGTTATAGATCAGGGCTGTATATTTATTTTATGTTCTAGGTTATTTAAGTTGGTGCTACACAGCCAAATGGCTTTTCACCAGCTGACACTTTGGGGGATGTCCCGAAAACAAAAGTGTAAGGAGGTATCATGTGTGGAGATGATAAATATGTCACATGAGTCTTGTAGACTTGGTTATTTTTTCCAGTTTTGTGAAAATGGAGGTCATGCCTATTGTTAGCAAATTAATCTAAAGCAGAATCTCATTTGCAAGCTGCAGTTCATTATTGTTTGTCTTTTAGCCCATCTATAGGCTTTTTGAACATTTGACTACTGGCTGAACTATGATCTGCAATGTTTGCTCACTTCACCATGTAAGCAAAAGTATGATTTATAGCTAGTGAAGCAGTATAATTTTTCTTGATTGTTGCACCATAAAATTATACTGCTTGACTAGCTATAAATTAGTCTTTGCTAACATGCTGAAGTGAGACGACAGTAATGCTAACTAAGAAAATGTGGAACAGAAGAATAGCAAAATGTAAATAGCCTTAAGAGAAGTAAAGTTGGTTTCATTTTCACAGGCATGTTTTCTCTCTGAGTAGTTTAAATAGGTGGAAGCAAAACATGAATAGTTGAGTCAACATCTGCATCATCATCATCATTTGTTCCTGTGACAATCGGCCCTCTTAAATAAAGGGGGTGCGCGTGTGTTTCATTTTATATATTATTTAGATACTAAACATCAAGTAAAACAACACCAGAAATACAAAGATACAGATGGACACACTCCAAATCCACTCCAAAGTTCCCTTTAACTTATACACCATCAAGTGAATATGGCTTATTTAGCTGTGTTTTTAATAAACAAAACCACACTTGCTGAATAGAGAAATGCTTTCAACATTTTTTTTAATTAGATGCCTAGGACAGTTGGCACAGAAGTATAAATTAGAAATTATTATTAATCTGCTAAACTAAACTGGCATTAGGGTTGAAACATTGAACACCAATCCTTGTGTTTTTGTAAAGTGTGGTATTTTTGTGGTTTCCTGAATCAGCTGGAGGAAGAATACATATTAGCTTGCAGTTCTGAATTCACTGAAGAGCAGCTGCAGAGAGGAAGCGAGTCTGCAGAGGCCTTTAGTGAGGGTTCTTAGTTTTGCGCTCACTTTAAGAGCACTTACACGGCTGGTTTTTGATTAACAAGGGTAACTAAGCATGTTATCATATGTATGTGTGTGTGGTGTTTATTTTTATTTATTTATTTATTTCATTTTTCTTTTTTTGTTTTTGAAATTCTTATCTCTGACTATGAGGTAGAAAAGCTTTGGGCACAAAATACTGCTGTGATATCATGCTGAGTGTTTGGCCATATGGACTCTGTCCTAGTTTCATTTAGCTGAATTTCCTGTATCTTTCTCTGTCTCTTTTAGTTCGTAAGTTGGCTCCCAACGAGTTCCCTCACAAGTTATATGTGCAGAACTATACTTCGGCAGTCCCAGGGACCTGCCTAGCTCTGCGTAAGTGGCTCTTCAGTACCCAGGAACACGAGCTGTTGCGGGATAACCCCTTGGCTCTGCACTACTGCTTCCACCAGGTCAGTTTCACTTATATGTTTAGATGGTACCATTTTCATAGCATAAAGTAACAATTAACAATTTAACCAAGTGACAATTCTAACAAAAAGGAGACTTTCAAGTACTGAAGTACTTTCTGTCACCACAGAGAGAGCGTTTTATTGTGGTTTGTGGATGCAATTGATGATTTTGTTTACCGACACTGTTTCAGAGGGTGTTCTTGTAAGAGGGCAGGAATAGATTTTATAGTGTCTGATTCATCAGTCATCAGATTTGATGCAGGGAGATGAGACCCAGGATTTTATATGAGGACTTCTTTTCAAAAAGCAGCGAGAAAGAAGCATATTCAACAAATGTGTGGTTCTGATGCTTTTCCCACACTTTTTTTTTCATTCTTGTTCTTCTTTTAATTCCTATCCTGTTTCCCTTCCTTCCTCTCCAGGCTCAGGATGATGTGAAGAAGGGATTCATCAAAGCAGAGTCCTATCAACTTCAGAAGCTAGCAGAACAGAGAAAGATGGCCACAGTATGTCTTTTCGCTCTCAGTTTCCTCTTCCGTCACTACTGCCTTACTATCCCTGCTGTCCTAGGAAGACCTTAACATCTCTGTTGCATGTAGTTTTTAGTAATGGAAATTAATGTTAGTTGTTTATAGATGCAAGTCTAAAATCAGACTGTGTTATGTATTGTTTGTCAGTAATATCAGAAGATATAAATGACCTGTGTTTATTTTAATGATAGGAAAAATACCTATTTACCTATATAAGTTGCATCAAAAATGTTGGGTGTGACATCACCGGTCACTTGCGATAAAGCAAAACTTAAGACTTTTTGGATCGGGGGGCCTAAATTCCCTACTTAACACTTAACCAGCAGATATTTGACGTATTACATGACAGTTAAGATTTAATGTGTCACTGTACCTTCTTTTCTGTCAGTACCTGAGTCTGCTGCGCACTTGTGAGGGCTATAATGAAGTCATGTTCCCTCACTGCTCGTGTGATTCGCGGAGAAAAGGTCACGTGATTGCCGCTATCAGCATCCACCACTTCAAACTTCATGCCTGCACTGAGGACGGCACACTGGAGGTCTGTGTTTGGGCATTTATGGGAATCTTGACTAAACACTTACAAATATGCTTTGATGGATCACTGTTTAATTTATTGTGGTTTATGTGCATGCTCTTAACCTTCTATTGTGTGTATTAGTGTCTGACATTCTTTTAATATTACAGAATCAGGTTATAGCGTTTGAATGGCCTGAAATGCAGCGGTGGGACACTGATGAGGAGGGCATGGCTTTCTGCTTTGAGTATGCTCGAGGAGAGAAAAAACCTCGATGGGTCAAAATCTTTACTCCTTATGTGAGTGTTGCTTCAGCATGGACACACATGGGCACACAGTTGCTAGTACTTATAGATGTGTATATTGTGGGAGACGTGACCATACAGAGAATAAAAAAATAATAATAATAAAAATTTAAACACCTACCTTCTAACCTACACTACCAATCAAAATGTTGGACACACCTGCTCCACCTGTTTTTTATGCATGTATTTATTTATTTTATGCTTTACATTAAAGTAATAGTAATCATGTGAAAGCTATGTCTGAAACTGAAATTGCTCCCTGCTTTGTATGTTGTACACTATTTGGGTCATGATAGAACAGCTTCTACAATCGAATAATGCATTATATGTCTAATCCAAAGCCATGTGTAAGCCTAATAACTGTGTTCTTTTCCTCAGTTTAACTACATGCATGAGTGCTTTGAGAGGATTTTCTGTGAGCTCAAATGGAGTAAGGAGGTATGTCTGTATGTAATGCACTTTTAGAGTCTTGCATCTTTTTTTTTTTTTTTACTTTGTTTTAACTGTTTGTTTTTGTTTATTTATTTTTTTGTTGTTGTTTCTCTCTGAAATTTAAAAGGTGGAAGACGAGGCTTCAGACAAGGACAACAAGAACTGCAGTAACAATGGTACAACTCATCCAGGTTTTATGTCCTACACACGCTTCTTAAACTTCCCTTTTGCAGTGAAAGTGTGCATATAGATCTACACATAGACACCAAAATTCACTGACCGAGATGAAGTATCAACTCTGTCACATGTTGTCGTGTGACTTTAACTTGAAAAAAACAATGACTTGCACTTCTGCAATGTGGAAATAAACACGGATTCACTTTTAGTTAAATACTAAAATTGGTCCTGGGTTTAAGCCATGTAACAAAACTCGGAAAAACATTGTTATCCTATTAAGAATATGACACAAATTTCTTTGCATTTTTTAAAAATCCCATATCCTGGAACATTTCTCTCTAAGCATATAGTTTACTCTTTAATCCATACATAGGAGCTTTGTGGAAAAATGGCTTGGTTTGAGTTCTTTGTTTCTGTTATGCCATGAATGCCAAAATTTACAGTACGTACACCTGCTTGTTCAACCTACATCAGGTTAGTCCCATCCATTCAAACCAAAAATATATAGTGTGTGTCAGACCAGACTGCATTTGAATAGGGTTTGATGTCTTAGATTCTTTAGAGGGGGTGTACATGTACCAATGTACTTGTATGGCATTTTATGTTTTTGTTATTGTCTGATTTTTATTTTACAAAAACGGGTTGCCAGTACTGGGATAATTATGAACAAAAAAAAAATTTATTTTGCAACTATAGTGCACATTTTAAATCACTTAAATGCCTTTTTATAACTGGAGACCAATGATGAAACACTTATCGGTTTCACTGTAAACCACAATAAAATTGTTATTATTCCCTTTACCCGAATATTTAAATTATCAATAAAACAATGGGCAATTACCAAAGAGTCCATAATTTTGCTTTAATGAAAAACTCCTAGAAAGAGGCCACTTCAACTTTTAGTGAAATTATGTCACGTTGTGTATCAGTTGTTCTTGATTTTGTTGATTTTCAGCATATTTAACAATACTGTGATGATACTGACAGCACCTCATTCATTGATTGTGTAGATCACCTGATGTGTGAAAGTCTAAAAGCAGTTTGTTTCACGTTTTTAGAGTACCTCTCTCCTCTGGAGCAGCAAAAGGGATGGCGCCACCTAGGGGGTGAGATAGCCACCTCTTAAAGATCCCTCTCCTGGCCTCTGGAGATCACCATAAACTGAGCTGTACCATCACACTAGAGCAGACCATCCTAATAACCATGTTACCACGGCAACACCCCGGCGATGCCATAACAACCATGTTTCTGTGAGGACGAACGGGCTCCTTTCAGCTGCTGAGGGTTTCCGTTGGCCTGCCACGTCACCTGGGCAACTCAGAATAACCCCTATTACCATGGCGACAAGGTCTCCTCTGATGGACAGCACCAAACGGACCTACGCTCATGTCATCAGTACATACATTCACCTCATCACCCGTTCGTAAGTGCGGACCTGCACAGGACAGCCAGGGCTCCAGAGCAACTGAGTGTTGAAGCAAGGATCGCTCTCCTGCTGGCCGACGCTACCACAGCATGAGCCACCATGAGGCGTCACGTCTCCGTCGCAGTGTAGTGACCAGCAACTGCTTTTTGATTGGTTGCTGGGGGCGCTACATCAATGTGACTGATCAGAGCCAGCATGTATCTTTAGGTTTTGGGACTGTTTAGGAGAAACAAAACGCTGGATGGCTGAAAATGTTGATGTTGAGTGGGGGGAGGGGGCGGGTGTATCAGTTAGTAACTGATTATTAACACTATGATCGGAAGCATTTAAACTCTTGAAGCTTTGATGATGCTGGCTTGGTGCTCACTGAAGCACTTTTGAGTTTTAGCCTTGTCTTAGCCATCCTCTTGGATTTAAACATGTTTTTCTGAACAAAGGCGCTTAATAACGTCACTCTGGTTAATAATTTAACATTGCTGGCTAAAATGCTCTAACACAGGCAACACTTGTCAGAGAATTCTTAAAAAGGTGCTTGTTAGATTTCTGTTTTGCGAGACGCATCTTTAATTTACAGTAACAACCATTTGCAATAAGGACAGAAGAAAGTCTAGGTAAAGAGGGGCGTATCTATGTCTGTGTGCGTGCATGAGTGTGTCTGAGTGGAAGCAGATGCATGTTTGAAAGTCACTCCATACACAGGGTATTAAGTTTTGAATTTCGGCAATAAAACAGTGGGGAGTTCTGTAGCACCGCTGTTGTTCAGGTGGTCAGCAGTAAGAAATGATCATGTTCATGTACAGGTGCAGTTCTATAGTCTTCCTGTAGGGGGCAGCAACACTACATACAAATTAAGAATCTACGCTCATTGTCTAACGTGTACCAGAGTCAGAGGGACAGAACAGTTTTGTGTTTGGCTCATGTTTAACGCTTTTAAAGGGAGCACTCCTGTGTGTGTGTCTGTGTGAGAGTGTCTGTGTGTGTGTGTGTCTGTGTGTGTGAGGAAGAGAGTTTTAACTGTATTGAGTAGTTTAAAAGAGGTCTTCCAGGCTCTTCAGAGCAATGACTCCCTGGGGCTCCGTAATTCGGCCTCTGAGCATAGCGCTGCATCTCGTCTATTAAGTGTGTCGATGGGGATGGAGGGAGCGTGTCAGGGGGAAGGAGAGAGTGAGAGGACAGCAGAATGTTAAAGATACACCAGCTCTGTTTTATTAATGTTATATTAATGAACTCTACTGTGCTCAGCTGAACAGAAAGGATCAGAACCCCTTCGAAACATGAATAGATGTTTGTTCATTCTTTCTTTTTTTTCTCTCTCTCTTTCTCTCTCTTTACTCTTTTGCGATCTTCCCAGTCATCTTTCGCCCTCTTCTCCTGTTTTCCTCTGTTCTATTCTCTTCACTATTCCTTCTTACATTCTTTTACATTCTTTCTTTCTTTCTTTCTTTCTCTCTCTCTCTCTCTCTCTCTCTCTCTCTCTCTCTCTCTCTCTCTCTCTCTCTCTCTCTCTCTCTCTCTCTCTCTCTCTCTCCATCTTCATAATTCTTTCATCAAATTAAAGGGAAAATTCAGCACATCTGGATGACGAAACCTGATAGTTCATTGCTAATGTAGTGTGTGTGTGTGTGTGTGAGCAGAAAAGATCCTCCTGTTTCCTTGGCAGCATAAAAATCATACTTTCTTTTTTTTTTTTTTTTTTTTTTAAACCATTTTTCTTTCTTCAGTGTATTTACAAACCTGACTAACTCCGTTAGTGTTTACTGCTAAGGCCCAAGCAGTCAGTGTTAATGGTTTAGTACAGAGACCTGTTCATATTGTTTTTAATTGTAACACAAAAAAAGATAGCGAAGAGCTTGTTGGCGTCATGAGTGTGCCGTTTCTGTAGTCAGTGGTCATACGTTCATAATAGACACGGTCATTTTAAAGGGTCCAGAAAAAAAATCCAGACATGTGCAACTGTAATGTAATGTTGACCAGCGCCATGAGAGCTATTAGTTTCCGTGGTCAGTGTTTCTTTCTTGTCCGAGCATCTAAGAATATGAATGTACCGGAATGTATTTGCTAGGTGAGTGTTTGTTTTCTCGCTTTTTCTTTTCCCACTTTGAAGTCTATGAAGTAGCTTCACTCCTACAGCTGAAACACTGCTTTAAAATCCACGCCTGTAGGACCACAGTGAGCTGTTATGAAGAATTCTAATGAACAAAAATGAGCTAACACTGCTAATTCATAGCCTTGTAACACGTGGGATTTTAATTCTTTGCTCAAGTCTTTAGGAAAGTCTGTTCCAGAAAGAGTTTTAAGTGATGAGCAGGTTGTGTCCAAAAATGCATTTGTCCTTGTTCGACAGTTTACTTGTAAATGTATTGCTTAAATGTCGTTTTGACAAAGCGTTCACTGTAGCCTCTGACTGAAATTGTTAATTTATATATATATATATATATATTTTTCCCTCTAAATCAAAAGTATTAAATGAAGTCTATTTACAATAGTACAGCCTGCTGAAATAAGGCTCTTTGAGGTAGTTTGGTGACGGCGCGGGTGGGCTGAGATTTAATTTATAAACGGAAAGTGATGCTTTATTTCGTATAGCTTAAAGATATAAATTAACAATGGATATTGGTAAACAATAGTTTTATATCTAAAACGTGGATTTCAACTAACCAATAAAACTAAAAGCTCAAGTTTGAAAAATGTCATGTAGAATAAAACATTGTAACATATTTTAAATAAAATGGTCTATTGATGAATGTTTTTCTTTCTTTAGTTTTATTTTGATGGGTACTGAGTGTGTTTTCTGCTCTTAAGGTTTTTGATTGCGAGACCAGAGTTTTCCTGACTAACAAAACCAGTGCTTTATCCCACTCCCGTTCCGTTTATTGCCCTTGTGCTGTTCATGCACATGCAGTACTGTGCAAAAGTCAGAGACCACTGTTATTAATTTCATCACCAGTCAAAGAGGTCCAGGGAATGTATATTTAAAAGAAAGTTACAGAACCTCCTCCAATGCCACTCGCATCAGATCGATCTGTATTTCATTCGTCCAGTCTTTACTCTCAGGCACTGCTGCCATTTTCACTCCCCAATCTTTCCAATCCTAAACCAAGTTAAAGCGGTGTCCTCCCAAACAAAGCTGTTCTCCAACATGTTGTTCCCTCCTAGTGTACTAACATTAACTCAAACTACCTTATTCTGTCTCATGTGCGTCTAATAGAAGATACTCATGGGTTGAATAGATATGAGAGCATCCATTGAATAAGGAATTGGAAAGTCAAAAAAAGTTCAGCCAGCTTTCGTCTTTGAGGGAGAACGTTTAAGCTCCACGCTTGCTACTGTTTCTGTCCATCTTTCCACCGTGAAAAGGTAACTCGGCTCTGTGGGTGTGAATGGAGGCGTATCTGTAAAGATGACGTGGAAAAATGCACTGGCCCACTAAAACTGGACATGTGGATTAAGGTTTAATGAACTGAGGAGTGTAGATTGGGATTGGCTGCCTTGTGAGAGGCAGAGGAGGCAACCATCTTCTAAGACCGAGGTTTGGTAGAAGGTCCCTGTAAAACTGAAAGCAAGCCTGAGAAGAAAGAAAGAATGTAATGAGCACGAGGGGTTAAATTGCTTTGATGAAGTCTTTTAATGATCTGTTCAGGAAAGAATTTAAAGAGATGGGTGCATTCCTTTAGAAATACAGGAAGCAGGTCTGCAGAGAAAGAGCAGAGCCTGTAATGCAGGCAGGATGTTTGTGCATTAATACTGACTATAAAAATATTATATAAGCTTGCAGGGGCTTGTTTATTCCTTCTGGAACTGAAGGGCACGTACCTGTATGGCTGTTTTTGCTGAGGTTAAGTGAATGAGGCTTGTGTGCAGTACTGCAGAGCTGTTTGTGGTGGGTTATTATTTTTTGATTGTTTGATTTGATTTTATTAAGTGCTTCTTTTTATTTTTTCCTTTTTCTGTGAAGAAGGCCCTCTAGCCATGGCAGTTTAACACCTTTCTGCTCAAAGGCTGAGACACACACATGCATAGGGATTGAGAGTGTGAGCGCAGGCGTAGCGTCAGTTTGGCACTCCTGCAGCAGCAGATGACATGGTTAAACACTACGCTAGAGGGTGCAGTGGCTGGAACGGCATTGTACTGCCCGACTTGCTCCTGTGGGCTCCCAGCAGAGCTCCATCTGCCAAACTCTACAGCTGCACCCGTGACTATAGATGAATTCACGTACCATCTGGATTCATCTCCATACTTCAGGATTACACTGATATGGCAGTAGTAGCTGAATGTAGTAGTAGCAGTATTAGAAGTAAGATGTCAGCCTGGGTTTCATCAGCTCCGTATGGCAGGACTGAATTAATTCTGCTACATTTCCTAACCACAGGATGCTGGGACACGCATGTATTACAGCAGGATCCCTGCAGAGCATTGGACACAGTCCAGCATTCTCCTTAAGTGCACCAGCGGATGGGCAGCTAGTAGGAAAAGAGGAGAGCGAGAGGTACTTCTAAACTGCTTGCTGACTGCAAGAGATGCTGTGTGGTTCCTGTTGGGCTAGTACACAGGCCAAACCGTTTATCTCAAGCTTCCCTTAGGCTCACTAAAGAAAACTGTCCCACCTGTCCCAGGTTATTGTGTTCTGCGCTGAGGCTGAGTGGACAGAGATCGTTTGGTACAGCTCGTTTTCCTGCTTAACGTTAAAGTTCTTCTCAATATTTTCCTCTGTGTTCTCTGCGTCATGTAACGCAACTTGGTGCAGGTTATTCTGAAGTTCCTGTGGCTTGGAACTGCTGTCATTACTCATCAGTATTTTCAACCTGTGGCACTTTCAGAGGAGGAGGGAAAGGTATCCTTTTTCGAAAGCAGTGCAGAACTGCAGAGCTTAATGTAATACATATGAGTCCACTGACAGCAGTCATTAATTTCAGTCTGGGCAACTTGCTGATTAAAAAACAGATTTGCATTCTTTGGTCACAGCGAAGGTCAGAAACTGAAAATACCTTTCAGGCACTTTCACAGTTCAGTTGAGCTCAACTCCGTTGTCTCATTAGCAGTCAGCCTACGCTGCTCAATGGCGTGCTTAAGCAAAGAGTTTGAAAACGCTTAAGAGATGACAAATCTGAGATTTGGGATGGAAGTGCTAACGGTTGGATCAAATTTGTTTGTAACTGGTCATTTGGCAATAACCTCAGTAGATGAACTTTGAGGGCCTGGCTGATTTGAAAATTGTGGTCAGTGCTGATTACTGTGGGCTTATAATTCTGATAACAGTCTAATTTCGTATTGGCGTTTTATATGTTAGTGAAATGTAACAGTTCTCAATGGTCACATGTCACAAACAGCAGCTAAACTGGGTTGTAAATAACGGATCACTGAAGTCATGCATCAGTCTGTAATCAGCCTCGTGCTCATATGAAGAACTCCGGGTTTAAGCAGTTTTCCCCTTAGAGAAAAATGAATGGCATTTTCACTAATCGCTGATGTAGCACACTAAACTGAGCCTGTCCAGGGTGTATACTGCCTTCTCCCCATTGAACGCTGGGATATGGTTCAGCACCTCCTGCGACTCAGAGGGCTTAAGAGGTTTAGAAGATAAGTGAAAGATTGAGTGATTTTCTTAGTTGTCACCATCTCAGCTTCTCCTGGTCTTGGCCTAGACCTGGACTTCACTGCTGAAAGTCTTGGTTCAGACTCGAACTTGATGTATCCTGATCTCAGACTTGACTTGACTCCATCATCTGTGTCAAAATGCCATGCACTCTCCTCATAAAGACTTCGGTTAGGCCTGGTGTTCCATGACGCCCCCTGCAGAATAAAGGCATGTATAACAGTACGCTCATACTTGGAGCAGAGTTAGGCAGAATGCTGATTGTGTCTGACTTATCGAATTAGGAGTGTTTGTACATCAAGAAACACAAACTACGAGCCAAAAGTAATTGCCCTTCTCAAACGTGAGGTTCTGGAGGCTTTAGAAGCCCAGACAACAGATTGTGAGAGTTTTAGAATAGATTTTCTATCACTTTGAACTCAGCTTAAATGAGCCTGAGGTTGCAAAGTGCTTTCCGCGAAAAGGACAGTCTCTGTTTGCTGTATTTGTAAGCGGCTTTGAAGTTTCCTTTAACATGTCCAGGTATGATGAAATGTCGTACAATCTTGGATAGCGCAGGCACCATTGCAGAGGTCGGTTCCCAGAACGCGGAGTGGCAAGTGCGGCTCTGTTCGTAAACCCTCTTTCAATAACAACCTCCAGCAGCCCACCGCAATCAAGGTTGCGGATCGCTTATGTAACTCAGCTGAGTTTGCTGACTGAGAACAGGGCTGTGTTCAGGAGAAATGTTGCAGAAGTCTGCACTTGGAGAAAACAGAGCATGTGGCATATACAGTATATTAGCATGTCTGCTCTATCCTAACCATACAGACCAGACCTTCACACTAGCAGTAGATCAGGCGGCCTCAAGCACTCGGTTGATCAGGGATTCTTCTCCAGGCCCCGTATAGAGAGGAATCAGTGGTGTTAATGTACATGGCATCTGTCCTAAGGCATGTCTGAGGGATGCATGACTTCACATAATTATGAGCTACAGTTTTTTGAGCAGAGTCTTGGAGGAACCATCGATGAGAAAAGCAGTAAACAAATAAAAAAGGTATTTAAAAAGTTAAAACTAAGACATACAATACTGTCCTAAATCTGCTGTTAGTTAGTTAGTTTGTAGGTACAAGGGTAAGCGTGGTGCTAGATTTTTCCTTTACGAAAGTGAAAGCTTTATGAACTGTATTTGATGGTGGCAGTTATAGATTAGTGCAGGTTTAGATACTCAGGCTGTGATTAGTACAGGTTTAGATACTCAGGCTGTGATTAGTACAGGTTTAGATACTCAGACTGTGATTAGTACAGGTTTAGATACTCAGACTGTCATTAGTACAGGTTTAGATACTCAGACTGTCATTAGTACAGGTTTAGATACTCAGACTGTGATTAGTACAGGTTTAGATACTCAGGCTGTGATTAATACAGGTTTAGATACTCAGACTGTGATTAATGCAGGTTTAGATACTCAGACTGTAATTAAAGCAGGTTTAGATAATCAGACTGTGATTAATGCAGGTTTAGATACTCAGATTGTGATTAGTACAGGTTTAGATACTCAGGCTGTGATTAGTACAGGTTTAGATACTCAGACTGTGATTAGTACAGGTTTAGATACTCAGGCTGTGATTAATACAGGTTTAGATACTCAGGCTGTGATTAGTACAGGTTTAGATACTCAGGCTGTGATTAATACAGGTTTAGATACTCAGGCTGTGATTAGTACAGGTTTAGATACTCAGACTGTGATTAATGCAGGTTTAGATACTCAGACTGTAATTAGTACAGGTTTAGATAATCAGACTGTGATAAGTACAGGTTTAGATACTCAGGCTGTGATTAATGCAGGTTTAGATACTCAGACTGTAATTAAAGCAGGTTTAGATAATCAGACTGTGATTAATGCAGGTTTAGATAATCAGACTGTGATTAATGCAGGTTTAGATACTCAGACTGTGATTAGTGCAGGTTTAGATACTCAGACTGATTAATGCAGGTTTAGATTCTCAGACTGTGATTAGTACAGGTTAAGATACTCAGACTGTGATTAAAGCAGGTTTAGATACTCAGACTGTGATTAGTGCAGGTTTAGATACTCAGACTGTGATTAATGCAGGTTTAGATACTCAGACTGTGATTAGTACAGGTTTAGATACTCAGACTGTGATTAAAGCAGGTTTAGATACTCAGACTGTGATTAGTGCAGGTTTAGATACTCAGACTGTGATTAATGCAGGTTTAGATACTCAGACTGTGATTAGTGCAGGTTTAGATACTCAGACTGTGATTAATGCAGGTTTAGATACTCAGACTGTGATTAGTGCAGGTTTAGATACTCAGACTGTGATTAGTACAGGTTTAGATACTCAGGCTGTGATTAGTACAGGTTTAGATACTCAGGCTGTGATTAATACAGGTTTAGATACTCAGGCTGTGATTAATACAGGTTTAGATACTCAGACTGTGATTAATGCAGGTTTAGATACTCAGACTGTAATTAAAGCAGGTTTAGATAATCAGACTGTGATTAATGCAGGTTTAGATAATCAGACTGTGATTAATGCAGGTTTAGATAATCAGACTGTGATTAGTGCAGGTTTAGATACTCAGACTGATTAATGCAGGTTTAGATACTCAGACTGTGATTAATGCAGGTTTAGATACTCAGACTGTGATTAGTGCAGGTTTAGATACTCAGACTGTGATTAAAGCAGGTTTAGATACTCAGACTGTGATTAGCACAGGTTTAGATACTCAGGCTGTGATTAAAGCAGGTTTAGATACTCAGACTGTGATTAGTGCAGGTTTAGATACTCAGACTGTGATTAATGCAGGTTTAGATACTCAGACTGTGATTAGTACAGGTTTAGATACTCAGACTGTGATAAATACAGGTTTAGATACTCAGACTGTGATTAATGCAGGTTTGGATACTCAGAGTGTGATTAGTACAGGTTTAGATACTCAGACTGTGATTAAAGCAGGTTTAGATACTCAGACTGTAATTAATGCAGGTTTAGATACTCAGACTGTGATTAATGCAGGTTTGGATACTCAGAGTGTGATAAGTACAGGTTTAGATACTCAGACTGTGATTAATGCAGGGTTAGATACTCAGACTGTGATTAGTACAGGTAGAGGAACTTTCTGGAAGATTTTCTCAGTTGTTCTGTAAGGTTCACCTAAGGTCCAAACAAATGAAACACTTCATACACCTGCAGTACCCTGTAAAGGTCACTTTCCCTCTGCTATTGCCGCGGGAGAACTGGATTGACTTGTAAAATGGCAATGTTATTAGATTCTTAATGAGAACCTATTAGGCAGAGATTTCGGAGCAGAACTGCAACACTATGTTAACCCAAGCCATTTAAGTATCTGACTTTCAAGCACATGTAAACTGTGTGGCTGTAGTATGCTGCGGACTCAATTTCCATAAATAATTACGTCTTCATAAAAACACTAAGAGCAACTGAGGGAGCGATAAAACAGCAGGGAAGGCTTCATGTGCTCCTTCAGGTCAGACTGAATCGATACGGTACTGAGACACAACGACCAGATCAGTAGAGGTCAATCCAGTGGAGTGTTTGTCCACTTCCCCTCAAGCTCTGAATGGTGTGAGAGAGAAACGGGGAGAGAGAAATAGTTGTGCTTCTGTGCTTAAGAGCTGTTTAAGTGTTACAGCAGGAGAGCTTATGTGTGTAATCTGTTTCAGGCAAATCCACATTTTACCTGAAAAAGCTGCCTGTTCCTCAATACAATAACACCAGTAACAGCATTTGTAAATGAGTGGTGGCTCGTGCAAATTGAGGAAAACACAGGACGGGAAATGTATGGTGGACCCACCCGGAGGAGCCACATATTCAGGAGTGAATTGAGCATCAACGGTCTACAGTTTAGCTTACAATCAAATGTAAGCGATTTTGGGTTTGTGAAAAGCTATACCAATATAAAGTATTATTATTATTATTATTATTATTATTATTATTATTATTATTATTATCTTCTCCCAGGGTACAGCACGTTCCGATTCCCATACAGACTGATTCTTTCGAAACCTTCATAGTTTAAAACTGCACATGCGGGACAATTGGAAGCAGCAGTTCAGTGTATTCTGATTGGTTGTGCATGTATTTAAAAAGTAGTGGCTGTTGTGTGGCATCCTCAGCTTCACAGTCAAGTCGTGTGATAATGAATCCCAAAACCTCTTAATCTGGATTTGAGCTGACGACCCCCTGATCATGAAAACTCATACCAGGGCACAAAGAAGCATTTGTCAGTGGAGACAAATCAAATCTAAAGCGTTGGTACATGAGCGTCTTACATTTTTATTACTGACCAATTGTATTTTATTTCTGAAGTTTTGATGTTTCACCAGTTTGATTAAACAAAAACAATGAATAAGTATAATGTGCATAATGCTCCCTGATATTGGTCGGGGGTGGAGGTCCCATGTTGGCTTGCTAATCCAGTCTTGGCTGGTTCGCCATAATTGTGCTTCAGTGGCAACAGCATGTTTGGTTTAACAGTTCTTCCTCTGGAAAGGCTTTTCACTTTTTTACAGTTTTCCACACACTATCCTACACTTTACACTGTTGGACTGATGTCAGCTGAGGTGAGGAGACTGATTCAGATAATAGGTTTATATAGAAGCACTCTAGCAAGGCAACCTCCTGCCCTAGGGGTGGTGCATGCAGTGAACATATGAACTGCTGCAAATAAAGCTTTAGTATCAGCACAAAATAATAGAACTAATAGAAAACAAGAAAATAAAAAAATTCCTAAGCTATGGAAGGCCACCGGGGTGAACGGGGGTTTGTAACAGCGCCACCCTGAGGTGGACCAGTGCTGCAGCTCTAGGTAGATAAGAATGCCAATAACAGAAGCTTGCTGATAAACAATGAGAATAACATCAAAAATGTGTTGTCAGGGACAACCAGGTACTGGATTTTGCGGCTTTCAGGGAGTCCAAGAGGGTCCCCCTGAAACATCCCAGGTCCCTCTGCATTTCACGCCTAGGATGAGTCTTCCAGGCCTCAAAAGCAAAAGTGGTTTGATCGTCCAGCCTGTACAGTGGTTGTGTAACATTGTTGGCTATAGAAAACATTTAGTTGCAGTTGTTTGTAAACAAGCGGATAAAGGAGCACACAATTTCATTCAGTGCAACATACAAGTGTTTCTGCAGTCATAACAAAGGTAGCCTCAGCCTCAGCTAACCGTCATAGAAGCAGTTACAGTCACTGAGGCTTGATAATTCACTCAGGAGAGGGGATGGTGGAGGGCCAAAGTTGGTGCTTCTCCCCTGGGTGGGTGTGGTATGTCTGAGAAGAGAAGCACCCAATGATTTAGAAGGTGATGTAGAAATCTTGGGCACCACAAGTCATCGGATCCTCAAGGAGTCATGAGGACATTAAAATAAGTGAGTTGCTTTTGAAGGTTGTTAGATAAGAGGACCATGGAGGGCTGGTGTGGTGAATTTGAATGAAAAAAGCAAAAGCAAACCCTGTTATTAGAGTGCCTGTAGACGATCCTGGTTTTAGAGGCTTGGTAGAAATCAGAATCAGGTTTACTGGCCAAGTATGTTGGCACACGAGGAATTTGGTTTTGTCAGTTCATGTCTCTCTAGTATTGTACCAATATTCACTTACTGATAAATCCAGGCAGATCAGGAAACAAAACTCTCAAAGCCTGAGGAGTCCATCTTAAGCATATGGTGTGTTCAGATCAAGACCAGGAGCGACTTGGTACAAGGAGTATAAAATGGTGATGGCAAAAGAAAGAGCTCGAAAACAACAGACGGAGGAGTTGAGCCTGAATAGGTCTGCGCTAGTTAACTGTCTTGCTGTGCTTAAAGGGGAAAGTCAGTGGGTTCACTTGAAGTCTATGAGATCAGTGAGGCACAGATATACGATACGGTCAATTCGATTTATCATAGAGTGCTTATATAGCAGATATAGGCTTTGCAGAAAACCAGGTCTAAAACTGATCAGCTAGCTGAAGGCAACAGTGGCAGGAAAAGAGCCTGAGAAGGAAAACTTGATGAAACCCAGGACACCCAAGTGTAACTAAAAGGCTCAATGGGACTATGGTGTTGGTCTTCACAGCATCCTCTTCTGGTTGACGACTGTGTCAGGCGTAGATAAGGAGTTTAGTACATTGAAGCTGGATCACAACTTTCAGAAACAGCATAGGACTTGCTGGCATTGTGTGTTAGAAGTTACCTGCATGTATAAAGTTTGTGAGGAACGCAGCATCCAGATAAGGTTTTCATCTTAGCAGGAGGACATTAAATCTTATAGACTGTCCTTAAAGTCTTTCTGTTCTACCACTGTGCCCATAGCTTCTAAAAAATTTTGGTGTGCAGTTGCTCAGTTGGGGATTCCTTCAGCACTGGCAGTAATTACAGTGTTTTCCATGGTAGCTCTAACACACGTTAAGACACTCTTTCACCAACAGAGTGCCAGTGCTTGTGCCAAAGCTGGTGCTGGATCCATCAAAGCTTTTAAGAAATGGTCCTCTGGTTTGAGAACCAAGTCATTACATATCTGGATGTGGGTGGTCCTTAGTTAGGAAGCAGAAGTCGGTGGACAACGCATAAAAACAACATGGTGGGACATGTTCTTTCTTCAGCAGATCACTGGTGAGAAAATTGGTGCTTTCGCTCATCTCCTGTGTTTTTTTTTCTCACCACAGCTCATAGTGTTGGCACACCGATTTTGCCATCCACAAACCCGAAGAGTTATCACTGTCTATCACTGAGCTTTCAAAAGCTCACATCCACACTCCAAAATCCCACCATCTATCTTGATATGAATGTCTACGTCAAAGCAGCTGTCTAATACTATGACTCCATTATCTGTGGTTTTTAGAATAAAATCACAAACTGGATGTGATACAAAATACCCTGACATATCATAATTCATGGCCATAGCAGTATCTACACTCATTATGATGTGGCGTTACCTCAGGGGGCGGCCTGGGAACCCCCCACTTCTGTATAAATTACCCTTTTCAAACACGTCACCTTGCCATGAGCACACTAGCCAGTGTTCAACCTTACTCACAAGACAACACCTCACAACTTGACACAGGTGTGGTTGTTACCAAGTCGGCCCCTGAGATAACACCACTTCATAATCAGTTTGCATACGTCTATAGCAGGGTTTGGCATGTATGTGTATACAAACTTTAACTAATATGACAAAATAAATCCTTGTCTGTAATCTGCGGTCATTTCATCCATATTTGTGCATGCTTTCTGAAAGGTTACGGATACAGATGGAATGGAGCAGTACCACCAGAAATCATGGGGGCAGAAAGACACAACCACAGCCATAGTATAACCCATATGTACATGAACGCTTCAAGAAACGTTTTTGAGAAAGGGTTGTGGGAAATTTTAAAGCATCTATGTGTTGTCACTTTGCCAGGGCACCATGGTTGTTGTTGCCCAGAGGACTCTGGACAGCCCTCTAGTGGACATATTGGATGTAATACTGGATGGGAAAGTAAGGGATGTGGGGAAGGTATGTAGGCAGTGACGGTTACATAGTTTGAAAAGAATATATTTCTTTTTATACATAACAGAGCCTTTAGTTCAAATTGTCACTGATGTTATAATAAACAAACAAACAAATACATACATAAATTATGCTAAAATGATCACATACTGTGTGCTATCTCA
The DNA here is from genome assembly GCA_024036415.1 of Prochilodus magdalenae. Classification (NCBI taxonomy): domain Eukaryota; kingdom Metazoa; phylum Chordata; class Actinopteri; order Characiformes; family Prochilodontidae; genus Prochilodus; species Prochilodus magdalenae. Next base: position 449,521 of record JAMWET010005296.1, read on the forward strand.
CCAAATAGTGTTCTAAAAATGTCCAATCCGGGAGGATTCTAAAGTTCCTATATACAGTCTCCATAACTTACAGGGTTTGTGCTAACAGACCATCCAAAATCACTAGATAAAATCCTCTTCAACTTAGAAATAAAGTGGGAGGTTTAGCGGCTCCTGTGTAGTTTAATTGGCTTTAACAGTGTAACACAGGCCCATTACAGAGCAGAGACGTCTACCGTTCCTCTCCGTCTCTGTCCCCATACTCCTCTTTCTCTTGCTTCATCGTAGAGCAGGCAGCAGTGCAGAACCTGTAGCTGCTGTTTTGAAGCTCGGTGGCTGAAAGCTGGCAGGTGTAGCCAGTTCATGTAGTACATCACCACTCTTAAAAAAGATGGTTCTCCTGTGGTTCCTTATAAAAGACAATGCATTCTTAAACGGTTCTTCAGATTGTTGAATAATGTGTTGGTATTTGGTTCTATACAGAATAATTTGAAATGGGTTCTCTATAGAACCTAAAAGAGTTTTTAGAGATAGACATATTGTTACAATGTCAGCCTACAGTTACTTTTGTCTTGGTGGAGAAGACATCCTGTGTTTGGAGGCACTGTGGTCAGTAACAAGATAGCGCCCACATAGTTTGGCAATCTCTCGATATTTTGCACAAATGACTATGATAACTGTTGGATAATGTTCTAAGGGCAATAGAGCTGAGAGGCAGGAGAGGTGAGGTACTGATTTATGTTTAGGCATGTTAGTGTTGCGGCAGCGCAGTTTTACTAGATTGCATAATTAATAACATGTATATTCTTCACAATGCATTGTTACAACCCTAAGACTTGAAAAGAGATTGTATTGAAATGAGTGGGGAGAGGTGGAGAAATGTGTTTGCTGTTGGGCAACATGCATTCATGCAGGCTGTACTGTGAGACAAATGTGGTGAAATGTCTTTGAACTAGTAAAATAAAACACCTGTTTCAGATATTCTGAATCGTGTGCCAGCCTGCAGTAACAGCGTGTGAGGCACCAAGAAAAACATAAGCATGTAAAAGACCTTCATCATTGTGTTTTTCATAACTAGCCTGAAGAATTCATGAAGCTGTGTTCAGAAAGTGTGTATACAGAGAGGGGTCCTGTTTCACTTATATAACACGTACCATTAATGCAGAAATGGTTGATGTTTTTCTCTCTACATGCAGGTAGACCACCCTCACATGCCTGGCAGTGCTGTTATTGTTATTTCCCAGCAGGGCTAACTTACAGGGTGGGACCATACAGCAATAAAAGCGCCAGAAAAGAAAGGCTATGACTGCAAGAAAGGAAAGATGGTCAGAAGATGAGACAGATTATGAGGCTGAGATTGGCAGGACACTTTGGCTGTGTTCAGACTGAAGGCAAATTGGGTGTGTTTCTCAATTCAGATCTTCTTACACCACTTGGTTTTATTCTGGTTTAATTCTAATGTAAGTCACTGGAACCAGATGTTTTACCAAGCAGTTCTGGGCCATTTCTGTTGGTCCATTCATCGTGAAAGTTTCACACATTATAAACAGCCACTGCTGTGTTTAAATGATGCATAAATGTTTTAAAAAAATGATAAAATTGGAGAAACAGCGGCGATATGATCAGTTTGGATTCGTGTATGCAGACATCACTAATCTATCTGCATGGGTTGCTGGTAAAGACGTAGGTGTCAGTAACTGTGTGGCTACGCTGGTAATGTGTGGCTCATCCCCCAAACGATCACTTCTCCTCGGTAGGGCATACAGGTAGAATCTAGCCTAGGTAGGAAAGGAGAGCTGATCATAAGCATGAATCTTTGGCACTTGTCTTCAAGCCCAGTGCTTCTGTCACTCTGGATTTGACACCATTGTTGTTTGCTTTGCAAGTGATGCAGGACACACAGCCAGAGCGTCCAGACAGAGACACATCTGTAAAAATCTGGTTTGCAATGATTACATTTCTTGTGTTTTTTTTTCCGTCTGTACTTTCCAAATACTTTCCGAATTGGGTCAGCCGTCCAAATAAGCCCCAAGGGTTGGTTTCCCAGATAGGGATTAGGTCTACCCTTACATTACATTTCCCTCTCAATAGAAAATCTTCATTCAGGATGCTTTAAAGTTCTAGATTAGGTTTAATCCCTACTTCAGGGAATGTACATAATACATGAATGTACAGCGCATATGTATGAATAAGCTTCATTTTCTAATAAAGAGACTTGGGTTGTTCTGGGTCATATACAAACCTTTGAGCGCTCCTTGCATATTTTATTGGTTTTTGGAAGCATAAAGACATAAACACAACCTCAGCACCAACCTATTTTAAAAATGCATATTCTTGGAATTTTAATGGATAATTAACATATTTGATTAGTATGTGCAAACTAAAATGCTCCATTTTACTGTGATGTAAATCACTTTCCTTGCCAAATGTTGGCCACTTTGGGGACGTGTCCCTATAATTCTAGCAGAAGTCGACTAGCACTGTTCCCTGAAGCAGTAAACTTTCACACAACATAATCCAGTTTTTCAGCCATAGTAATAATCTTACTGTAGGTGTGCAGGGGGTAGCTTGACACAAGCATTTCTCACTCCAGATGAACAATTTTATTGATCAACGCTCTGCTCATCTGTATAAGTTTGTCTGGCAGGAGAAAGGGAGAAAGCAGAGGCAGCAGGGTGAGCGTAAGCTGAGGTTGGTGTGTCAGTCCAAACAATATACAGTATATATATATATATATATATATATATATATATATATATGAGTGTGTTTGTCTTATTCCAACCTAAAGGCAGAACTAAAATCTGCAAAGCCTGTAACTGTAAAAAGTGAAAAAGGGACCACAGAGTCAGGCCATGGGAGATGCCTACAAAAGTGGAGACTGAATGAATGAAATGCTGAAAAGTGGATAAACAGGTTTTTATAACCACCGTGTCAGTGTCATATAGAAAACTTAAGAAGACCTGGCTGATATATTAGGCTTATATTGTAGGTTTGTGAAAGACAAATTTACACCTCTCAATCTCTCCTACTCCCTAATGTCATCAGCCTCCATCATACCTCTGGCAACCCTCTACCGCCGCCCCCCCACAGACACTCAGGCTGCACTTTAGATATGTGAAGTGAAAGTGAGCTGGCTCCTCTAGAGATAAAAGACTACGAAAGCACCAGATGGTGTTTGGACAGTAAAAGCCTGGCTCCGATCTTCATGCAGATTCAACACGTAGCTGGAGCTGCCTTAAGTCCACTTTGGCTTCAAATGCTCCACCATCACCCCCAGTCCCTGTGTCATGGGACTGAATGACTACAGGCTGGTCACTCTAATGTATGTGGTCAGGAAGTCTTTGAATGACTAGTTCAAATAGCTCACTTGAAGAACATCACAGGACTCCTTCTTTGCCTACCAGGCAAACAGGTCAGTGAATGGTGTGGTAAACATAGGACTGCATTACACACTTCAACACCTTAGCTCCCACAAGACATATGCAAGGATTGTACTTGTGCACGTTAGCTTGACGTTCAACACCATCATCCCAGAAATGCTCTCCTCCGAAGTGTCCCACCTCACTGTATGCCCTACCATCTGTCAGTGTGCCTGCAGCTTCCTGACAGGCAGGAAACAGTAGGTACATCTGACAGAAGCCACTTCTGCTATATGGACAGTCAGCACTGATGCTACTTAAGGATGTGTACTCTCCCTACAGCCTATAAGGACCCATATGTTCTCATACTGCTGTGGTGCAGTCAGAAAAACTCAGATCTGAACACACTCAAGACATTGAGGGTGACTATGAACAACTGAGGACACCTTCAAGTGTCTGGGATCTGCCATTTTTCCACTGCTGTCTGAAGTGGGAGACCACTATCCTCAAAAATGCCCAGTGGAGCGTGTACTTTCTGCTGAATAAGGTGGGTTTGTCACAGGACCTGTTGAGACAGCCATTGAATCTGTCCTGTGCATGAAACAGACTGAGACAGTCGCAAAAGTCATTGGTGCCCCCTTGCCCTCCCTCCAGGACCACTATTTTTCAAGAACTAAGAAACAGGCAAGGAAAACCATCACAGATTATTTGCTCCCTGGCACAACCTTTTTCAGCTCCTCCCCTTCGGCAGGGGCTACAGAGCCCTGTTTACTAGACCACCAGGCACAGGAGCAGCTTATTTCCTCATGCTATCACACTCATGAATTGCTGATCAGTAATATCACCTGCTGAACCATAGCTACTCCAGCTTCCTCCAGAAATTCAGACTTACGTTACCCTGCTTTACTCGCATGACATATTATACCATACACCACAATTTCTTCCCCATGCATGTACATCACTGCATCACATATGTATATTGGATGTAATACTTCAGAGGTACAAACCACCAAAACCAAATTCCTTGTATGTCAACATACATGGCGAACAAATCTGATTTTGATTGTGTGTTTCTGCGTGTGTTCATGTCTTGCTATATTTGTGATTTGCAGCACTTGAGCATGTGTTGTTTTCACAAATCACTTTTTTTGGGAAAATCTAAAAGAGCAGAGGAATTGGCTTTTGGATGCAGAAGTTAAGGTTAGGGTGTAGGTGTAGGTGTAGTGTTATTTACTGACAATAGTCCAATTACACATGTATGGATGTCCTCACAAGTATAGTAAAACGTGTGTGTGAGTGTGTGTGTGTGTGTGTGTGTGAGTGTGTGTGTGTGTGTATGTGTATGTGTATGTGTGTGTGTGTGTGTGTCTGTGTGAGTGTGTGAGTGTGTGTGTGTGTGTGTGTGTGTGTGTGTGTGTGTGTGTGTGTGTGTGTGTGTGTGTGTGTGTGTGTGTGTGTGTGTGTGTGTGTGTGTGTGTGTGTGTGTGTGTGTGTGTGTGTGCGCGTGCAGGCACACGTGTCCTGCTGAAGGACTGCATGACAGTTTTCTTTCTTCTGTGTTTTTTTTTTAGAAATAAATGAGCAGGAAGATTTTGGGTGGTGAGGTTAAGGTTGGGGTCAGGTTTAAGTTGTAGTACTTGGCTTCAGCAACACAGAAATCAATACAAATCCTCACAAGTAATGTAAGTGTGTGTGGGTGTGGGTGGGTGGGTGCTTTATGGGGGGTTCCAGTAGGGTGAATTTGATCACAGCAGTAGAGTGGAGGTGACTTAGTGAGCTTCAATCAGCATTAACAAGAGCTCCCCCAGGAAAAGCAGATATCAATCACAACCTCTCTCTCTCTCCCTCTCTCTCTCTCTCTCCCTCTCTCTCTCTCTCTCTCTCTCTCCACAGCCATGTCACCTTCATTGCTTCCTCCAATCTATCTGCCTCATTCCCTTCTTTCCTCACCTTTGTCTGCTCTCTAACTTCCTCTGCCTTTTCTTTCTCTCTCTCCTCAAGGCAGAATAGGTCAGAGCTGCCTATATTTGCCCCCACTTTCTCTACCCTGTGTCTGTCGTTTCTCTGTGCTCTTCTTCATCTCATATTCACTGAGCACATTCCCCCTTCACTCATTTTCTTCCTGCTCTCAACAGCCCTCACCTCTGCTTTCTGCTCTCTCCGTCTCCCTCTCTCTCGTTCCCCCTCCCGTCCTTGTCATTATTATCGACTAGGCCGATCTTACCCCGGTAATTAAAAGCCATTGATCGCAGGCCGTGCAGCAGCCCTATCATGTTCAGCAGAATAGCAGCTTCAAAATCACATATGGCGTGAAGACACAGAAAGAGAGATACAGAGAAAGAGAGAGAGAGAGAGAGACTGGAAAACAACAACAAAAAACATAAACGTCTGTAAGCTGATATAAGTGAATATTTGACGATTTGGCTTGGTTTAAGAGAGACGTGTGTGTGTATGTGTGTGTGTGTGTGTGTGTGTGTGTGTGTGTGTGTGTGCGTGTGTGTGTGTGGGTGTGTGTTTGTATTCACACACATTTAAGCAGGCCAGAGTGTGTTCCACATGACCGGAGCTCAATTGTCTAGCTCAGGATTGCACTGCAGGATAGAGAGAGTGAAAGAGAGAGAGAGAGAGAGAGAGAGAGAGAGAGAGAGAGTCTCATTAACTGAGATAGAAAAAAGGTTGTGTCAATTGATTCAAGTCACACACTGTTAACAGACACATACAGTAGAAGGGTCTCTATCACTACCCGTCCAACCGTGCACTCTTGCTTGCTCCCTCTCTCTCTTTCTCTGTCTCTTTTTCTCTCTCTCCCTCTCTGTCCCTCTCTCTCTCCATCCCTGCCCACACATCCACATACTGTCTTACACACTTCTAATTATTCCTGGTCGACTGAAACTGGACCTACAGCATACACTGCAAAATGCTGTCTTGGAAATCATCTTAAACCTGTGTGCTACTCTTCATGACGGAGGTGCTGGGGCATATCATAAGACATATTATAATATGTGTGGGGGCATATCCGCATGGAAAAAACATTTCACAGAACCTCATACTTGTTAACATGTGACATCATCACCAGTGAAAGTGTATGATTATCAGAGGAGAGTTTTACTACAAGCACTAGTGCTGGGCTGCTTACACTGCCAAAGAGAAGCCACTGTCAATCATTATGCCTTCTGATATACCCACACAGCCCTGTGCAGGGAGCAGCTCTGAGTTTTTGGAGCATGTAGCCTCTACTGTAAGTCTTATAATGTACATTTTTAGCTGCATATGTTTAAAATCCAAACATAAGCACAAAGGACCACCATTAGCAAGGTGTTTGTCAACCCTGGTCCTGTCCTGCCCTGTACATTTTAATGGACTCCCTGCTTTAACACAGTCCCTTCAACTCTGAAAGGGCTGATAAGCTGAATCAGGTTCGTTGGGAACAGAGAGAGCGCTAAAACGTGCAGAGCAGCTCTGCTGTCTTTGGCTGGCTTCATAGTTAACAGCAGTCAAAGCTGAAACACTTCTTATTACTTCAGCAAAAATGGGCGGAGCTAATCTAAATGGCTATATTGAAGTCTCGGGCTGCTCATTAGACCAGGGGTGTCTGCAAAGGGTCTGTGTGGCTGCAGGTTTTCATTCCAAATGAGCAGCAACTCACCTGACTGTAATTGATTAATCAGGATTTAGATCAATTTGAGTTTGCACACAGGGGAACTTCCGTTACGCATTTAACTGTGAGGTGAAACACCCGCACACACATACACACTAGTAAGCACACTATAGGGCAGTGACCACACTTGTCCAGAGAGATGGGCAGCCTTATCCACAACACCAGGGGAGCACCATGGGATTAGGTGCATTGCTCCAGAGCACTTTAGTGCATGTCCTGTCAGTTTAGAGAATCAAACCGCTAATTTTCCTAACCCAGCGCACAAATGGCCCAACACAACACAACACGAAGCTCAACCTTCAAACAACTGGTCATGTGATCTCCTGCTTTGAAATGAAAAAAACTGTAGACACAAAAATGGGACTGCATTAGAAAGTCAGACAAATTAGACAGACACAAGGTGAACTATTCTTCCAGTAAAAGTTCCTCCCTTTAGATCTCCGCTGGAGTAAAAGTACTAAATCATTTGTCTTTAAATATAAGACAAATAATGGAGAGTCAGTTATAAGATAATAAAAGATCAGTCTTATTGTGACAAAGACGTCACATGGTGTCTTCTGTAAGTATTATAGGGTCATAATAGTGGTAGCATATGTCACAACAACAACGATTTCATAACTGGTATTCCATCATGGTGTTCTAGAAATGGCGTCAGAATGGCTATATGTAATATAGAATATGGGTATATGTAATATAGATATGGGTGTATGTGATATAGAATATGGGTATGTGTAATATAGAATATGGGTATATGTAATATAGAATATGGGTATATGTAATATAGAATATGGGTATGTGTAATATAGAATATGGGTATATGTAATATAGAATAGGGGGGTATATGTGATATAGAATATGAGTATATGTGATTATAGAATATGGGCATGTGTAATATAGAATATGGGTATATGTAATATAGAATAGGGGTGTATGTAATATAGATATGGGTATGTGTAATATAGAATATGGGTATATGTAATATAGAATAGGGGGGTATGTGTAATATAGAATATGGGTATGTGTAATGTAGAATATGGGTATGTGTAATGTAGAATATGGGTATGTGTAATATAGAATATGGGTGTATGTAATATAGAATATGGGTATATGTAATATAGAATATGGGTGTATGTAATATAGAATATGGGTATATGTAATATAGAATATGAGTATATGTAATATAGAATAGGGGTATATGTAATATTAGAAATACGAGGTTATAAGTAAACTGAGAGAATCAGGCGTA